>VXBH01000421.1:5527-162097 GCA_013400035.1 Rynchops niger | reverse complement strand
CTGGGTAACTGTGGTGGGTTGACCCTGGCTGGATGCCAGGTGCCCACCAAAGCCACTCTATTATGTCCCTCCTCAGCTGGACAAGGGAGAGATTACAACGAAAGGCTCATGGGTCAAGATAAAGACAGGGAGATCACTCAGCAATTATCATTGTGGGCAAAACAGACTTGACGTGAGCAAAATTAATTGATTTCATTACCAATCAAATCAGAGTAGGATAATGAGGAATAAACTCAAATCTTAAAAACACCCTCACCCCTTCCTTCTTCCCAGTCTTAACTTTACTACAAAATTTCTCTTTCTCCTTCCCTGCAGGGGCGCAGGGGGTTNCTGTCTGGCATTGGCTCTGTCGGACATAGGGGCAGCTTCTACTAACTTCTTGCAGAATCCACCCCTGTAGCCCCCCTGCTACCAGAACCTTGCCACACAAACCAAATACGGCAACCTGTTCCAGTGTTTACCACAGTCATTGGAAAAAAATTCTTCATATATCTAGTCTGAATCTACCCTCTTTTAGTGTAAAACTGTTACCCCTTTTCCTATCACAGCAGACCCTGCTAAAAAGTTTGTCCCTATCTTTCCTGTAAGCTGCCTTAGTAGTCACTCCATCATAGAAGGCCAATTTATTTATTAAAATATTTGATTGCACGAATTTAAAAGGCTGCTGTTAACAATTGTGATTTAAGTTTTTTGAATGTGTCACTGGAATATAGAACTCAAAGCCTGTTCCTTACGGTTGGAAAGACAAATACCTAAGGGTGAGAAGATGCAAAACATAAGGCTTTTTTATTTTTTGACAACCCCGCTACATCATTATGTATGTCTGCATACTTTGATCTTGTGTAAGAAATTAAAACACAGTTGAAAACCTTTGAAAGTACTTAAATGAACAGAAGATTGGAAGAGAAGATATGGGAACACTGTATGCTAAGGATAATAGAAGTGTGGCTCGAATATTGAATGAGTGTTTTACCTCATTTTTCAGTGCAGTTGATGAGAGCAGTGTCAAGTGCAAGAGTAAAACAGTGTTAATTTCTATATTTTAAGAAGAAGCAAAGTTTGTTTACTTAAGACAAAATCAGGTATCCGTATGAACTGCTCTTAAAATATTTAATGAAGTGGTGAATGAAATTCTAAGTTCAATAATGAGGATTTTTGGTCGTACTGTAGGTAGAATAGTGCCCTAAAGTACCAAAGAACAGCAATTATTGACTGTGTTTTAAATAAAAACAAGTAACGCAGCCAACAACAGATCTGTTAACTTGGTGTTAGTGCTCTGTGAAGTCTTAGAATGTATTTTAAGGAGAAAAATTAAGAATGTGGAAGAGAATATTAAGTGACTGTATATTCATGTAAAATATCTCCTTATTTGGAAAATGATCATCTACTGTACTATGGTATGTATGATGGGACAAGTTCTTATACTTCCCCTGTGAGAGCAGCGTTTCTTGTCATCTGTCTCAAATGTTTGTATGCAAATGTGTGCAGACAGAAAACAAACAAGAACCATTAGATATCCTTACACAGCTACAGCACATGACGTTATTGGAATTATAGAGGTGCGGTGGGGCCCACTATGTGACTGGTGTGCTGCAATGGATAGACATAGGCTGTTCCAGAAAGACAGGCTGGGGAGGCAGGCATGAGCCAACTGTAAAAGATGCTGTGCTGGCCTTGTTAGATAAGAGGGAGACGTGCTTGGGGACATGAGGGTGGACGGCAGCCTCTGCAGCAACCAGAGATTGAGAGGTGTAAAACCAAGAGAAGAGTGATTTTTTGCACTGGTGTGGGTGGGTGAGTGAATGACTTTCCTGTAGGTTAGTTGATAAGGGACACCTGGGTTTTTGCTATTTTTCATTTTTTTGCCACCTTCTAGGGTGTGAGTTTAAGAAGATATCTGTTTTCATGGGAATGGTGGTGATGTTGATACTGCCTCACCTGTTGTCTTTGTGTACTGCTATAGTTGGGGCTGTGCCTTCCACAAAGGTTCCAGCTTTGTTGCATGTAGTTGGGAATAGATGGTTGGAAAAAATCAATCTCCTGTAAATAGCTGTTTTGGAAGGATAACTCTTGATGGAAAAGTTTTGTTGATTTCAGTAGGATAGAGGGTTTGGGATATGGAGACGGCATGTAAAAATCTAGATGAATAAAGAGTGATAAGGTAGCAAGAAGGTCATACACTGAAATGGCTGCTTATCATGAAGAGGATAGATAAAGCATCTGAAAGGCATTGGTCAATCAGAGAAATGGGAGTATGTAGTGACAAGATTGTGTATAGTTAAGAGAAGTAACACGGAGTAACAATGATCTGATGTTGTTTTCTGTTAAAATGAAACTAGTATGTTCTGTATTATGGCTTCTATAATATTTACTAGCTCAGGCTGTTTTTATTAACTTGAAAATGGGGAGGGAGTGGACTGGGGCCTCAGCATTGTTTGAATAAAGTTATTTTAATTTTCTTATCTTCATTCATAATGAAATATGCTCTTGAGGGATGCTACCATGTCATTAGTGTGCTATGACAGAATTGAAACTGCTCTGTTAATTGACTGTGTTGGTTTTTTTTCTCTCCTTTGCTTTATTTTCTACTACCATATGAAGGAGGCCTACTTCTTTAATTGCGGAGAAAATTTGAGTGCAAAAGGGATGACATACCTTACAAATTCATTATTTGATTACAGAAGTCCAGAAAATAATAGTATTCGTGCAGAATTTATATTGGATGCAGCTCATCATAAGGTCAGAGAATTACATTTTTCTTAGAAAAAAAATTCTGATGCTCTCTAATGGATTTCTAATTATTGTTTAGAGGACTGATTTTTACTGATTTAGAGGACTGATTTGTACTATTAGAGGATTGATTTCTATTACTTTGTCACGTTTAACTGAGTCTTACTTTGCAGATGGCCAAAAAAAAGTAAACCTGTTTGTGTTTAAAAAAAACCAAAACAAAACAAACCCCAAAACCAAAAAAACCCCAAAAACATGTCCAAAAGAAACCTCAAACTCCCCTCTGCCCCAAAAGCTGAGTTAGTGCCATAGTTTCCAAAAGGACTAACTACAGAATACATGCAGAGAAAAACAAGATATAAGAGAATGCTAGCAAAAGGTCAAGCTTTACCAACACATACTTCTTTAAACCCAACCAGTAAATAGTTCATGGTCTTCATACTAAAAAGTGGTCTCTTGGAAACCACATCTTGGGCAATGTTAATTTTAGTGTCTAGTGCTATATCTTTCTACATAGAGGAAGTCTTGCTAATTCTGCCTTTGGTAGGGATGAATTTTCAGTTTCCAATAGTCTCTGTTTTGTAAATTATGCAGTAAAACTTTATTCCCTGACTGTCTGCAATTATTAAAGACTGGATGTGGTGACCAAGGTGGTCCCTTCCGGGTGTGTTCATAGGTGGAGTTTGATGCTCTGTGTTATTGTACAGGTAAGCCATTTACAATTTTAAATAGATCTAATTTCTTTTAAATTTAAATTTTACTATTTTCACCTTTTTAGTACTACTGCTGAAGTATCCATGAAGAATCCCATTAACAAAAGAAATTAATTAGTGAAATCATGAGTACTTATACATATTCAAACACTTCCCACAGTGTGTTTTAGTTTTAAGCTTTACTCTTCCCTTGGCCTGTCTTCAATGCTTTTGATTTGCTTATTTTTTGGCAACAGAGGAATTAAACTTGCTGTGTAATAAGGGATTATATTATGTATAAATTCCAATGAAGGCATAAAGTCTTAATAAATTTCCTACTGTTTAAAGATAAATCCACAATATTCTTTAAATAAAAAAGCTAGGATGAATGAGCTTGAGTTTTCAGTATATTTAATTAGGCAGATCTCTTGGATGCAAGAGGTCAAGTGAAGAATATTTACTCCATTAAAGGTACTAATTAACTAGATGTTATTGATGAATTGGTCAGCATGTCCACTGGAATTATGGATGTGCCTTTGTGTGGCCTCAAATAGAAGTTACATTACCTATCAGAAAGGTGAATTCTTTGGGATAACCTCTGTCCTTTGTTTTGATAAGCTTTTCCGTGTGTTGATGTACAAATCCAAACAAGAATATATCTCTCCATACTGACCTATCAGTTGGTAATCTCAAGATTCTTTCCTAATACAACGTTTTCTTTGTTTGCTTTGCTTTGTTGGTAGGAGACGTACACAGAGATAGCTGGAATGCAGAGGTTTGGGGCTTTCTACATGGATTACTTGTACACAATGGAAAGCACCAGTGGCAAAGGTACCTTTTTTCTTTGTTTACCCTGTTAAATAATAGAAACAAAGACTTTTCATGCTCAGCTGTTCCTTGACGAACTGTCCTCTAACTTACCTTAGATTTACCAGCCGGTTCATCGTTAAAATGGTTTCATCTTCATTGCTGTGTTTGAGATTAGCTGTTTTGGTTAGCTGTTGTTTGTTGGTGTTCTTCCTTTTTTTTTCCTGCATAAGTAATCACAATGATATCTTTTATAGCCAGTTACTAAACTGAAAATAATTCTCTTGTAGCAGTGGTGAAGTTCATAAAGTATGATGTCTTTTTTTTTTAAAAAAAATTGTTGTCATTATTGACTTTGGGGGGAAAAATAAAATCTTTTGAGAAACCTTAGTTGAAGAATGAAGTTGATTGTCTACTTGGTGCAGAAGTTGAAAAGGACTGTCGTTTTATCCTGTGGGGAAAAAGTGCAAGAATGAGAGACAATGTGGAGAATTAATGTTTAAATATGCATATCAGAACACCACCTTCCCCTAAAAAAATTAATCCAGCTTAAGCTATAGGAGGCAGTTACTGTGATTGTAAGATTTTTATCTGTCAAGTCAATTATGGTTTGACACCTTCTTTGCCCCTTTAACCTTTTCTGGAGCGTATGATTACTGATTAAACTACAAGTGGCTCATGGATAACATTAAACCCCAGAGTTTCATCTGTCAGATAACTTCAATGTTATAGAAGTGCATTAGTCACTTTTAGTATTTTGAATGAAAACAAGATAGATAGTCATGCACAGTAGTCTTATTTAGAAGTTCTGCCTGTCGTTCCCTTCCAATTTTATTTTTGTATTTTTTGTTTTCTACATCAATACAAACTAGTAATTTCCCTGAAACATTGTGTAGCCTCACAATGCAGCACCCTCATTTTAAGATTTTTTTTTTTTGTCAGAATTAGCCATGTGGTTTATGGAGAACTGAATACTCAGTGATCAAAAATTATTTGCCTTCATACATATTTAAAGTTTTCATTCTTGCTGCCCATGCTTTATCTCATCAGTGAATGGAAGGAAGGGTCAATCAAGTGACTGTGATTCTCATCACTGTTCTAGCCCATGTAGCAGCAGCTAGCATTTCAAGGGCCCATATCATAGGATCATAGAATGGTTCGGGTTGGAAGGGACCTTAAATCTGTAGTTTACTTACAAGCACACCTTTTCCTTGATTATTTGGGATGGATATCTTTGTGATAAACTGGAGAAAGTTTGGCACAGCACGACTGTCATTGGCACTTGGGGTTAAGTTGCCACAGAAGTTTGCAGACAACTTGGACACCTTCAAAGAGACCCAGTCTTGAGATACAAAGTTGATGGAAAGGTTCCCGAGTTGTGCTATGCTTGAAGGCAAGGCAGAATCTTGCCCTGTTTGCTCTGCATTGAACAGGAATAATGCTTGCTTAAACCTGTTAAACTAGTCACAGTGTATTTGTGTTGAATTTGCGTTGCCGTATTTTCTGTATATTTATAAGTCTGTGATCACAGGATTTGAAACAAAAGTAGCTGATAAAAAAATTTATTATGTCCAGTTGTTTGGGGTAATTTGTTGTTGTTTATAAAACTTTTTGTAGGTTCTGGGAATCAGCAAGACTTTTCTTCAGTAAAGAGTGAAGATTTTGGAAGTGTTCAGGAGATGTCTACAAAAAGCCTGGTTGTGGGCCCACTCAATCTTCGATTGGATAGCAGTGCGGTACACCGGATAATGAAAATGATAGTTTGTGCTCTGGAACATGAATATGAGCCGTACAGCAGAACTAAGCCAGGTTTGCTCCTATTGCATATATGCAAATATACAGAATTAAACCAGACCAAATTTAGTGCTCTTGAAGGTGCAACTTCCAAATAGTTAAACCCCAAATCTGTCAGAGGATTTAAAGTCCAAAAAGCAAAATTTGAAATAAAGATAAAATCAATCGCGTTATACCTCTGCGTTAATTTCAGACATTTTGGAGGCCATTTGTTTCAATCACAAGCCTCTTGTTGAGTAAGGAGGGCTTATTTCAGCTTAATTTTTGAGTCTTAGAAAAGAAAATTATCCCTGTTGGTATGTATTTATTAGTTTTAAATAATAGTCATACAGAATAAAAATGCATGGAAACAAGCTATGGTAAACTGTTAAGATAAGTTTCTGAGAAAGAACTATATAAATTTCAAAGTAAGGAAAATCCAGTTACGATTGCATTTAGCCTTAGGTAGAACCAGTGTGGAATAAAATTATTAACGATAAAGGGGAAATGCTTTCCAGTTTTTGCTAGTCCCTAGCCATTTCTGAAACAGCAACTGTAGGAGTTATTTTATATATTTTAGTCAAACATATGTAATCTTGATTTATTGTAGATATTATGGATGGGAATAGAACTATGCCAAGCTCAGAAGAAATAGCATCATTGGAGGAATACATTCCCACTCGACTTACAACGTTAACTGTTCTTAAGTGTACCATTATAATCCCTGTGGCAGAATTCAATTTGCTAGACCACTTGATGCCAATAATCATGGGTGAGAAGGTATGTATGCACAGATATTTATTCAGTTCTTTATATCAGTATGTGCTATTTCATATAAATTTTCTCACTGGGCTGTTATTCCATATGCCAGATGTATTACTGACTTACAAATGACTTTGGTGCGCCTGAGCCTTCCCTTCAGATACCTAAGACAAGTGGTGTATGTAGTGACAAGCTAGACTTGTAAACTGAAGGTGTCACGTACTGGTAGGAAGAAAGAATTTGGAAAAAATAAGATTTTAAATCATCAAGCGGATTAAAAAGAAGTAGCTCTGACTTGTTTTGATCAGAAGGGTATACCTGTTATCACTTTGTCATGTCGGTTTTCCTGAACTTGTTTAAGTCTGAAATCTTTGAATACAGGCTCAGTAGTGACTTCATAGATGTTAACAGCCAGCTCTGTGTGTACTAGTTCCAGCCAGGACACCAGTGGGACTTTTGCTGTTACTGAGCCAAACTGCTGAGTGACTCGCTCAGAGAGCCAGAAATGACACTTCCAAACTGCCTTAATTTGTTTTATCTTCTGTATCTGCGTAGTATAACTGCACCTAAAGAATCCTGTACTGGTTTTATTACTACAGGACTCCTTATTGCCCAAAGCTGAGGTACTGTAGGGATGAATCGGTGTTTTGTAGTGAAGGCTGGCAGTAGGTTTACCTCTTGCAGCAGAGGCTGGAAGGTATTTTCTGGGTAAATAATCTTACTAGTATTTGTGAAGCATTTATATGTAAGAAAGGTGAAAATGATTTGAAAAAGCTTATTACTTTTTCAGAGATGAATTTGAGTAGTATTACATGATGGAAGGCACAATGACATTAAATTATCTTGATAACGCAATAGATATTTGCTGAACAGAGTAGCACTGTCTAACTTGTGCTGTACTTCCTTACAGAATGTGCTTATTTACAGCATGTATGTGTGTGCACAAGAGGACAAAGTACGGAAAGTCTCAATATATGACGTTTCTTATAGTGTGCTTCTATAACCATTTTCACTGGTGAAGTGACATGCACACGATAATGTATGCAGTAATACTTCACTCAGATTACTAGGCTATAGGCTGCAACATATATAAAATCTCAAGCACGTGGCCTTGTTGTGGTTTGGAGTGTGCTTAAGGAGTGTATATCTCTTTCTTAAATTTGGACTGCTTACTGTTTCAGTTAATGTGGCTGGAGTGAGTGAACTGGTGACAAATCTGTTATCTCTTGATGTGTTAAGATAGATTCAGAAGCCTCTAATTTTAGAAAATTGGACATTACCAGGTGCCTAATGGGAAGCGTTATTTTCTTTCAGCTTGGAACAGCCCAATGGATTGTGGTGTTTTTCACCTTATGGGCAGATGATATTTTTATATTGGGAGAGAAGCCCCATATTTATTGTAGGTTTGAGGCAAATAAATTGAATTCAAATGAACTTTCTGGTTGGTTTTCTTTTTTCATTTGGAATTTCAATTAGTTTCCTGATTGAAGCCAAGCCTATTCAAAATAATAGTAATAACAATAATTTTGAATTTTGGATTGAAAGTCATACATACATCAGCTTATTGTCCTATTTTGATACAAGTTTAATAAAATTTTTAGATTCATTGACTAATTGAGATCAGAAGAGATCTCTGGAGATGATCTCCAGGAGTCTGATATCCTGCTCAAAGCAAGCCCAAGTAGAGCAGATTGCTCCAGGGTCTGTCCAGTCAAGTGCTGACTCAACTCCAAGGACAGAGATTCCATAAAAAGCAATTCCCTCACGGTACACCTTTGACAAGAGTCTGGCTCCCCCTTCTCTGTACCCTCCCAGTAGGTAGCTGTAGACAGCAGTAGGATCTCCCTTTGACCTTCTCCAGGCTGAATGACTCCAGTTGTCTCAGTCTTGAGAGAAAGCTCATGTGCTCCAAACCTCTAATCACTTTGGTAGCCCTCCAGCAAACTTATTCTGCTATGTCCATATCTGTCTTGTACTGGATACAGTACTTCATTTTAATGGTTACTATGAAAAATGTAGTCGGATGTGTAAAATTGTGATATTGATTTTTTTGGAATGGTATCTTTTTTGCCATTCAAAAAAAATGGCTTTTTTTTTTTTTTTTTCTTGAATGGCAACTGGAAGAGGTTGCCCAGAGAAGTTGTGGATGCCCCTTCCCTGCAAGTGTTCAAGGCCAGGCTGAAAGGGGCTTTGAGCAGCCTGCTTTAGGAGGAGGTGTCCCTGCCCGTGGAAGGGGTTTGGAACTAGATGATCTTTAAGGCCCCTTCCAACCCAAACCATCCTATGATTATTTTATTTTTCTGAGATGTCTGGCATGACTGTGGATACATAATAATGACAGTGTAAAGGTTGGATCAGCATGTGTTTGGCATGGTAATAGTGCTTTAGAGTGATAAAAATGTAAGCAAATATTTCATAGAACAAAATATTTTGGCTTTGCGTATTCTTATAGTGGGTTGACCTTGGCCAGCTGTTGAATGCTCACCCAGCCACTCTCTCACTTCTATTTCTCAACAGGACAAGGGGGAGAGAATAGGATCTATCGAAATAAAGAGCAGGAGATCACTTAAGAATTACCACTATGAGCAAAACACTCTTGGGGAAAATTATTTTAATTTATTGCCAATTAAATTGTATTTGGATAGTGAGAAACAAAGACAAGAATCAAAATAACCCCTTTCTCCGTTGCCCCTTTTTCCCAGACTTAACGTCAGTCCTTCGTTCCCTGAGTCTTCTACCTCCTACCACACAACACAGCGCATGGGGAATGGGGGATTGCAGTCGGTCTGTAACAGTTCATCTCTGCAGCTCCAGTTCCTCACACTTTGCTCCAGTGTGAGTCTTTCCCACAGTCCTTGAAGAAAAAAATCTGCTCTAGTGTGGGCTTTCCACAAGGCTGCAGTGTCCTTCAGGGCACATCCACCTGCTCCAGTGTGAGGTCCCGCACAGGCTGCCATGTAGATATCTGCTCTGGTGTGGTCTCTTCCATAGACTGCAGGGAAATTTCCACTGATGCAAAATGCTACAGGTACTAAACATGCTGTGTCCCTTCCTATAGGACAGCAGTTCTGGACTAGTGGCTTCTACATGCCTCCAGCACAAAATTAAAATCTTCACATTATGAAGCTGTATTCTGAGGGGTAGTTGAATAAATGGTCTGAGTGTTAGTTGATGGTGGAGAATAATTAAGCTCTTAACTCTTTCACAAGTGTACAGTAGAAAATCAGGAAGAGGTTGTCCCTTATTCTAGAACACGAAATTTGTTCACTTAAATCAGGAAAAGCTTGTTGCTAAACTTCTTGTAGAAGCTTTTAACTTGAAATTGATAATTCACTAGTGAAGGGTCTACAGAAATACGTAGGAAAACTGAACTAACTGGGTTTCTAGGTTCTTGGTGTTCTCATCACTGAGAGAGTAGCTCAGTTAAGACCTAGTGAAGTTTTCCCTTTTGTCCTGCTTTGAAAATCTTTGCCAGTTTACCTGAATATTGGCCAAGAAGGCCAATAGCATCCTGGCTTGTGTTGGGATTAGTGTGGCCAGCAGGACTAGGGAAGTACTTAGCACTGGTGAGGCCCCATCTCAAATACTGCGTTCAGTTTTGGGCCCCTCACTAGAGGAAAGACATTGAGGTGCTGGAGCGGGTCCAGAGAAGGGCAATGAAACTGGTGAGGGGTCTGGAGAACAAGTCTCGTGAGGAGCAGCTGAGGGAGCTGGGGCTGTTCAGCCTGGAGAAAAGGAGGCTGAGGGGAGACCTTATTGCTCTCTGGAACTACCTGAAAGGAGGTTGTAGTGAGGTGAGGGTTGGTCTCTTCTCCCAAGTAAGAAGTGATAGGGGCAAGAGGAAGTGGTCTCTGGGAGAGGTTTAGATTGGATAGTAGGAAAAAATTCTTCCCAGAAGGGGTTTTCAAGTGTTGGAACAGGCTGCCCAGGGAAGTGGTGGAGTCACTATCCCTGGAGGTATTTGAGACATGTAGATGTGGTGCTTAGGCTCCTGGAGCACCACCTCCTCCCCCTCCTTCTCTGACCTTGCTGTTCATCTTACTGTTTCTCACTTTTTTTCCCCTCAGTTCTTTCATGCTGTGTGGTGTTTTTGCCCTTTCTTAACTGTGTTTCCACAGAGGTGCCACCAGCTTGGCTGGTGGCCTCAGCTGAGGCCTGCAGTGGGGCTGTTGCAGCGCTGGCTGGAACTGGCACCGGGCAGCCCCTGATCTGCCCTCACAGAGGCCACCCTGCAGCCCCCTGCTGCCAGCGCCTGGGCACTGACACCCAAGACAATTACGTTTAAAAAGTTTATACATTAATTTTAAACTTAGAAGAAATAATTTTGGAAAGATTTGAGGATTTGTATTATAATGGCCATAGGCTGCTCTATCTGTAAACCATTTATTGTATGTAGATTTGCTTGTGTGTATGTAGAGTTAAGAATATGTAAATAGGCTAGGTAATACATCTGTAGTGTAATATTTGCACTTTCCCCCCCACCCCCCCAGAACTTAAGCGGACTGTTAAATGCTGCAAGCTTCCAGCCCCTGCGGCCTTTACCTTCCATCCGAATTTTGGTGGATAAGGTTAACCTGGAGCACTCAGTGCCGATGTACGCCGAGCAACTGGTGCATGTGGTCAGCAGCCTCGGCCAGCCGTCGGACAACCTGCTTCATTACTGTTACTCACACTGCTATCTGAAGGTAAGTGAAGATCTGTTTCTTATTGGGGTGTGCTTCGAAAAAGTTAATATAAGTGTAGGTAGTCCGAAGTGTTAGCAGGTTTCTTTAGAGAAAGTTGTCAGCTTATCTAAAAGGACATAGAGTAAACATGTTTCACAGAATGTCATCATTTAGGGTCACTGCTGCTGAGCTGAGCCAAGTATTTTGTAATATGAACAGAGAACTTCACATGCGGGAACGACACAGACTGAAGCCCCAAGATCTTTGTGGCAAGATTGAGTTAAAATAATTTGGGAAGAAACTTTTTCCGTTTTCTAGGATAATGCTCATAGAATAAGTGGATCATAGTGAATTACACTTGATGGGATATTATGAGGAAAAAACATCACTTCTAGTATTGATAGAGCAAAACCATGGTAGTGAAGGCATGCAATCAAAAACTATTGCCAAGTAATTTCATTTGTTTTCACTATAAAAGGAAAAATTTCTGAATGTTCTTGGTTACGGATCCATTATGTGAGAGGAGTTCTTATTGTGAGGTTGGGGGAAGTTTAAGAAGGTACTGAAAAATGGTTTTGAGATTATTTGGTTGCCATCTGCTGAGATTTTAGTAGAATGAAAAAGTAAAATCTCAGTTTTAAAACAGGCCTTGTAACCTTTTAGATTGTGCTCAGGCAGTCTGTAACCTTTTGGGGCTACTAAAATGTAAATATTTACTGTTAATTTTGCTAAATTTTTCAGTTATCCATTCAGTTCCATGCTTATATCTTAATAGAGGTTTAAATAATGAAATTCTTATCCGCATAAACCAAACTCTGCCAGAATTGTGTGGCACGTTTTCAGTTTTACGTGTGACTTGTTTACCTTCTGACACATTTAAAGTGATTGGGATGGTGATATTGCAAGTCATTTGTATGTTTTTTCAATTTGAGGAAATTACTTTCTATTAAAGAAGTTTTTTAGCAGCTGTTTGATCAGTGTTTGCAAAATGTGGACTAATATTTTGATTTTTTTATAGGGTTTATTGGCTAGCGTTCATATAGACCAAAGTGTTCTGTTCTTATGTGAATGGTGGTGGAGCACGTTAATAAGTCAACTCAACAACCATTTGTTTTCTGTATTGAGCAGGGAAAATCATACAGAATACTTGTGATGAACCTTTATTTAGATGCTCTTATTAAGAAATAAAGCTTTGAAGGGAAGCTTCTCTTTTGCTTAAATAACACTTTTTTCAGGCCGAAGTTGTTATAATTACATATTGTATGCAAGGCAATGTGCAATCTGTAGATTTAAAGGGTATAGAATAATGTATTTTAGTTGATAAATTGTAATTCAGCATTTTTTAAAAATTCAGCAGAGCATCGTTAACATTTTTGGGATGTTATTTTACGTAGATTTTTCTAGTTTTTTTTGTGTTTGGGGCAAAAGGAATTATTTAAAAATAATACACAATTTGTTTGATATTTGAGTGTGTTTTAAAAATGTGTACATTACGTTATAAAAGTAACTTGAAAGTTATCTTATCATGTGATAGTATACACTTTGACCAAATTAATTTGTTTCAGATATTTGGTTTTCAAGCAGCACTGACTTCTTTGGACAGTAAAGGATTGTACTGCTTCCCTGTTCCAGTTATTCCCTCATTCAGTACTGCTGTTTATGGCAAGCTGATCAAGTTTCCAAAATATTGGTAAGCATTAAGCATATACAGTGTACTTAAGTAATGTACTCAACTATTTTTGTGTTTCTAATGAATGGTTTAAAAATGCTAAGCTCTGTATATATCCCTAAACATCTGTCTCTTCTATCATACTCTGCTATTAAGTCTGTTATCACTAATAATATTCATTGTAAGGATAGCTGTTAATAAATACTTTAGACCCTAGTTTGGTTGAGAGAACAGGCTACGCAAGCCCTGTAGTAAATGACTTTCTTCTAGGCCTTGTAGAATTCTGTGAACCAGTTTCCATTCTTCCTTGAATGGGTGTAAAAGCTGAAGTTGTATACTGATGTCCTGGCAAGCTTGATGTGTTTAACTGAACAGGTCAGCTCTTACTTTTTTAAACTCAACCAAATAAAAAGCAAGAAACGAGATGAGAGGGGGGGAAAAAAAGCCAAGCCAACCCAAAACACCCCAACACCACAAAAAGATTTATTTTTGTTTATTAGTTACAGTTGGAACTGTTTTAACATTGTGATCAGGTATTGAGATGATTGTAGTATTCCAGTTTTAAATGCAAACACTTTTGTTCTGAAAACAATTCCCTGCTTTAGTATAAAATGAACTATATAATATTTTTTTTTTTTTACTTTAATGCCATGGAAATTCAGTATTTAAATTTAGTTCTGCAGGTTAAGTCTTGTGATCATAAACATCAGTAAATTTTTATTAATAAATTGTATTCATAAAAACTATTTTGGCAATACTTTCGACAAAATATTGGTTTTCGATATCCCTCATTTTGAGCAGTAGCTGTCTATAATACTAACTTTATAACTAAATCTGTACAAAACCCATCTTGCATAAAATGACAAGATAGCAGGAAAACAGGTCAATGTGTTAACCTGTTTAATGGGGAGGGACTCTTGATCAGGGAGTGTAATGATAGGACACGGGATAATGTCCTCAAACTGAAAGAGGGTAGATTTAGATTGGTTATCAGGAAGAAATTCTTTACTGTGAGGGTGGTGAGAGACTGGAACAGGTTGCCCAGGGAAGCTGTGGATGCCCCATCGCTGGAAGTGTTCAAGGCCAGGCTGGATGGGGCTTTGAGCAGCCTGGTCTAGTGGGAGGTGTCCCTGCCCATGGCAGGGGGGTTGCAACTAGGTGATCTTTAAGGTCTCTTCCAACCCAAAGCATTCCGCGTTAAATACTTTGGCTTTAAATGTTCTGTGTTGTATAGGTAACTTGTAACGGTAGTTTGTTTGTGAAAGTTTAATGGCTTAGAAAGAAAAAGAAAAAAGACTACATATATGACTGTTCATATTGCTAGTTTTTCTCTCACAAGCTGTGATACTATATTAAATAAGAGAGGTTTTTAGCGTAATCAGCACACCACCAGGTGGTAGCAGCCTAATTGACTTTCTCATATTTTCCATCAATAGTTTACAAAAGTACTAACCACTTCAAATGAATTGCTGCTCTGTTGCAGAATTTTGCTGAAAAATGATAAATGTTACCAGGATAACTCATAATCAGGACTAATCGGAGTACTTCAGTACTCTGGTAGGATTGACAGCCTTTCCTGACATTTAACACTAAGTTCCTGTTAGTGATCCTTGTTAGTAAACAGTAGAAATAAAGTAGTATTTAATAGTAAACTTAAATTTATTTAGCACATTATAAAAACCTGTGGTTAGTTGTGCAAAACAAAAAAAAAAATTAAAGATGAAAAATGGTTGAAAAGAATCAGTCACCTGACAAGTTCATGGTATTCAAGTGTTAGTGCTTTCTCATGAATGCACTTGCTCTCTCTTTTGTGTGTGCTTGTGCTCGTTGTGCTCAATCTGCTGCTCACGTATACTTGGTTTCTTGTGCTTTCCTGCATGCGCTGTTTCACGCTTGCCATCACGCTCTGTCTTGTGTCCATGATCTCGTGCTCACATTCTCTCTTGTGCATTCTCTGCTTCTCATTTCATGCTTTTTGTCTTGATCACTTTTCTTTCTCTCTCTCTGTCTTTTAAAAATACATCATGTTACGATGTACGCCCAGCTGGAAAATAGAGTATGGTAGACTAATAATATAGAAAAATAAAAATGAGCAGTAGTTTTTAGGGAGTGGAGGCAGGGGAATGGGCCTGCCTTAAAATAGCAAATCATCTATCAGCATCTATTAATAGATCTTGTAAGACCAATGCTTATTGTGGTTTAGTGTATTTTAAAATAATTTTAATAGCGTTCTCACTTTTTTCTGTGATATGATATCTTTCTAAAGTTTATTTATTTATTAACAGTGTGAAATAATTATATAAAATTAACTTATTCCAACAATTTATCTAAACTAAGCAACACCAATTTGCGGGTAATAAAGTAGAAAAACAAATGAGTAGAGCAGCAGCTTGGTTAAATGAAGTGTAGTTTGAAGTGAATAAAACTCCAGATGAAACGCATCAAATAGCACTTGAACTAAATCGAAATCAGCATGAGGACTGAGAGCTTCATTGAAGTCATGCAGTGAGTGAGAATTAGTCTGGTAGGATAACCTGGTAATGTCATTAAACTTAAATTCGGTCCTCCCCCCCCCCCAAATTATACCACCTGCTTTATTTGGATTTTTAGATTTCACATTCCAGAGTTTCTTAAAGTACACACATCTGATGCTACATGTGTTCTTCTATTTCTTTGTAGAAAATATATACCACAGACCATACCTTTTAAAAACAAAGACATTTTATGAACTGTTATGGAATCCCTCAGGTAGTATGTTTTGAGTTAGCAGTGAAAATCTCAACTTTATTTCTGACATAAATCAGTAGAATAGCTTTCTTTTCTAGTTTCAATATAATAATCTCAAAACATATATGGTGTATAAAGTGCTGTAGTAATATTTATTTTTTAAAACTAGTTGATAAACATTGGTAACCTGTTTTAACAGATAAAATTTCATCAGCATCAGCCCTGTAAATTCCAGTAAATAACCATAAATGTTACAAAAAAGTGCTGTTTCATTTACCTACTAGACTGATGTCTGTTTTAATTTCAGTTAATACACTTCTTATAAAAGAAATGCGCTCAAGCTTACTAGTTAACTAAGTCTTGGACGTCTTTTAAATTGTATAGATAATATATTTTTATATGAAAGTAAAAACATCTGGTCTTTTGTTTTGGTCAAGCACAACAAGATGCAAAATACAATGTTATTGTCAATATTTTACAACTACTTTATGTAGTGTTGCATGCCAGATTGTAAAGCAGCTTTCAAAGCTTTCAGGATGTCTAAAACAACTGAGAATTAGCAGAATATGGTTAAAAGCCTAGAATGAATGACAAGAATGTTTACTGCCAAACAAAAATCATGAGAGGAATTAGCTGATTTTTTTTTTTTTTTTTGGCTACAATGTTTGTGGTAACAGATGAGGTAATCTAGTGTAAAACACTTTAGTCTTTTAGACCTCTATCACTTATAAAATATCACTTTATTGCACTTCTGAAGAATATTGATGTAACATTAAAGAATATAAATTCTGAATAGCCTTCCTTTATTTTTCTGATATCTGGATTGATAGTGAAGTATGTTGTCTGTATATTTTGAGCTGGATATTGATCCAGTTATGTGTTGGTTTTTTATTGCTTTTCTTCTTCTTTTCTTGACCTGTCTTCTCTAAATTCCCTTCCTGTGATAAGTGTTCCAGACTCTTTTTCCTTTATCACATATCTGGGAAGGTTCTTGCTGTTGCCACCTCTGACTGTTTTTGAGACTCTAAACAGTGGTGGAATAAGATTACAAATGGGGATGACGCAGTCTATCCTTGCATTCTTTCTGTTCATCATCTTAATCCAGTAGTCTACTTTCAAGGGGTCTGTTGCCTTGATAGCGAGTCTCTTCTTTCTCATTTCGAGAGCATAGACATATCTGCTGGTTTGCTGTCTGCAAGGAAGCACCAGAATGGATTTGACTAATAGCTAGTCATGTTAAATTTGAGTGTGTGAATGAACCTTTCATGAACAAGTTGAGGACCTGCTGGGTAAATTAGTATCTAGGATTTCATAGCCTGCACTTTAATTATTACAGAATACAGAGCAGTTAATTGATTGTTCTTGAATTGTTACTCTATCAGAACAAAAATCTGGAACAGAAACTTGCAAGTAGATCTAGATAATTATGGGTAAACAAACAAAAAAAAATCTTTGAGACTAAATGGATATAGTTTTTCCACAGATTCTTTCTTTTGAACTGTTCTCTGCGGATACTGTCTTAGGAAGTACATTTCAGCTGAAACATAGCAGTGTGCTAATCTTAATCAAGCAGTTTCTTATGAGGAAGGATTCTTGAGAACATGAGACTTTATTTCTGTTGGCATTGTGTCTCTTTCCTTCAGTAATTGAAGGATTTCCAGTAATTTCTGGGATTCCAGTAACTGAAGAATTCCAATCAGTATTGAAGAGCTAATCATTATTGACAAAAGCTGACAAAAGTTTAACATTTGCTCTGCTGTTAAAGGAAGTCACATGTATCATATGCTGGGCACCTCTGCTGCCCAGAGATACGATGTCACTTGTTTCACTTGTGTAAACTGTGGATTACGGTCCTGACATAGTTGTTTTATTAATATGTGCTCTTACAGTGCTGAAAGATCACTACTGAAATCTAGATACAGAGGTCCTCACATGGAATATATATGTGTATTTTCTCTAGGCTTTGTTTTTATGAACCTTTAAGGACACTTATGGAATATAGCTGTTCTTAATATTTCAACACAGATTTAACTGTAAAGGTAAATATTTACTATGTCTCTAGAATCTGTTACATTTACATTAGATTGGCACTTCAGGTCCTGACCTCCTCTTGGCTAACTATTATACAACGATATTGAGAAACATACTTTGTCAGCAACCTGAATGTCAGCTTTTTGTGTTTTCATACCTGACTTCCTAGCTTTTATTTTGACATTTGTCACCATGTACACATAATTCAAACTTTTACAATTTCCAACTTTAACATTGACATTACAAAAACTGAGGAGTCTAAAGACCTTGTGTTATTACTGTTTAGGTTTCTGATCAAAGTTTTGTTACTGTAAAGGAGTTCGTATTTTTATACAGCTTTAATTTTCTTCCATCATGTATCCCTTAAAGGCAATCATCCCTCTCTTAATCAAAGCCATGTAGTGGCATGCCATACAACTGTATTCTTATTGACAGCATTCAGCATTAGACTCCTTATACAATCCAGTAAGGTTATTATAAGCTTCAGTAAGAGTCAGCACATGCACCTGCTCATGTCTGCTTTATGAATCATTGTGAAAATTCTGTGGGCATTTAATGGTATCACAGTGAATTGACCAGAGTGAGACCAATTAATGTTGATCCACAAGCAGTTTAGTAGATGAAAATCTGGCTTCTTGCACAGTAAGAAACTAGTGAGCGAGGAAACTAGCTCCTGCTGACATGGCCTTTACCAACAAGGTACTAGTGTGATGACAGTAGGAGATAGTAGGATTTGCTGCTCCTTGAAAAGAGGATTAAAAATGTATAATGGGAGATCAGGTGAACTATCTGTCTGTGTTACTTTTTTGATTGAAACATCTTCACAGGTCATTTCCAGTGGAGTAATGCTGCTTAGAACTAGAAATCACAGTAGATTTGTGAACTTGAGTCATGAGATGTAGCTGTCGTGCCATTCGGTGCAGTTGTGCTAGCAAGAGGCAAATGGGCCCTGCTGTCAGGAAACACAGAGCCAGTTCCACAGACTGTGAACATTAGATCGTAAATCTAGGAGGTTTTCCAATAAATTGACACTTGGGTCTTGATTTTTGGCAGCCTGTTTTATTGACTAGTCACAGTAAATCAAGAGTAATGTCAATTTAGATTGGATGTGGATTGTGTTTCACATGGGCAGTTGAGGGGCATGCTTCGTTCCTGGGTCAGAAGCAGAAACAGGTTGAAAACACATGAAACTCATTTTGTAGCATTCAGTTGTGACTATTAGTTATGTCAGTAATTGGATATAACTGCCAGATGAAAATTCAGGGTATCCTTCGAAACAGAAAAGATCTGAGATTGCATTACTGAACAGATGCCATCAGTGTATGGGACGGGAGAGAGTTCCAGCCACGGCAGCATCATATGAGTTAGAGCTAGCACATGTAAAAACCTGTTTGAACTATTGAGATATGCCAGTGATATGGGCTGTGCAAAACCAGACAGAAACAGTCATTCTCTTGGGTTCTGCAGAGGTGGTTGTGTAGAATTGCCTCAGATGTGAACAATCAGTCTAGGGAGTATGCTGGATTGCTTTTGCATTGTGTGCTTCTCTGACATTGCCTAGAAAATGCATCAAAGAACATAATACTAAATCAGACTCTTTTTTAAAAAGAATTTATTGGTACCTGTTTTCAGTATCTGTTTGTGAACAGTGAATTTGACACTTCCAGAAGTTTGGTTTACTGAGTGTCGTTTTGTTAGAGAAGTAGGTATGTCAATATATCATAGCAAGTTATGAACAGTAATATAGGTTGATTTAACACTTGATTTTAACAGGAGAATGATTTTTCATTGGTAACATCGTTTAACATATCTTTCATTATAAAAGTTAAAGTAGGCCATACTTTTGTGGAAGAATGAAGATGCTTAAGGAACTTGTGTGGAACATTTTCTAATCTGCTGTGATATTAACATATCAAGTTTCAACATGAATGTGTTGGGGAGCTTTTCAGCTGCACTCTTCTGGAAGGAGCTGTTGTCAGTTAGCAAGAACAACCCTCTGTACAGGAGGGGTTTTGCATTCTGAGTACATGACTTGCAGCTTGATTAGGGTGATTATAAATTAAGTTCAGTTGGAAACCTCTAGTTTAATTTTTTTTTTTTTTTAAATCTAGTCCAGATCTAATGTTACTGCTTCTCAGCAGATGTGGCAGACAGCATTCAGCAAATGTGTTAAAAGTGCACTTTTAATCAGTGTAAATTGGAAGCAGTTGCATTTTTTTATTATTGTGCATGAGGAGGAAATTCAGCAGAGTTGACAGTAAAGGGTGGTCATCTGTAGTGTTTCCAGTGTAGTTATTTAGACTAACTAATTGTCAAGGCTCTTCAATGAAAGTAAATTAGGCCTAGAAACTAATATCTGTCCAGGGAAAGTGATTGCGTATGGTGAATACTTTATAAAGGCTGTTGTAACTGTTGCCGCCAGTATTTGCTATCAGTTATACTAGAAACAAGAAAATGGTATTTACTTCAAAATGGGTAGGATTTTCAGGGTGAAAGCCACATTTTCTTTACTTGAGACCAGTGAAAGGTATGAAAAGCTTACTGTCTTAAAGCTGAAGTGCTGTTATGCAGGATAAATACTAAAGAAAATTTAAATCCCTAACATATATACCTTTTGTGTTGGATATATTTAGAAATTCTGTTTTGTTGTCTTAGTGTTACCACTATTTGTAGAAAATACCTGGTGTCGTGGTTTAGGCTGTGGTGGACACTAAATGAGTGACAGATGCTCTGGTTAGTATTTTCTCGGTTTATGAGGCTTTACCCATGTAAACTCTGTCCAGAAAGACCCACTGGTGGCAATTCTTCACACCTAGTGTTTGTCCTTTATTTCTCCAGAATTTTGCCTGTTGTGACACTCAGTTGAATTTTATAACCATGATAAATGGTGACTAAAAATGTTTTATTAAAAAAAAAGAAGCTGTATTTATCTTCACTTGGAGCAACAAGTAAACTAAATATAAAGGCTTATGTGGAAGTTTACCTGTCCATAATACCTTAGCAGCGTTTTCTGTGTTTATCTCTAGGTAGGAGAAGCATGCTGTCCTGTGTCCAGTATAATTTGTTTGCTGTATTCTCCTCATGCTTCTTCCCTCTGGGACCTAGATTTGCTTTTTCTTTTCTGTGAAAATAGTCCTTCTCATAGCTCAGGATCTGTCTTTGTTTCTAGGCTAAGTGTTTCTGTATTGTTTGTGTACAAGGAAACATCATCACCATTTTTCCTCAAGCAATTTTATCCTAGTTGTTTATAGCTTTGTATTATTTTTTATGTTGTTATTTCTTTAGCAAAGCCTTTTAAAATAAAGTAACCTGTCAGCTGTACATACTGAGGGAACAGGTACTACATTGAACACATGCTAATGTTTGGACATCCGTTGGGCCTGTATGTTCTCTAGGCATTGTCTTATTTTCATTAGGTTTTAGTTCTAAAGGACATTAGCTATTGGTTTCTGAACTAGATTTTTTAGTATGACATGTTATGGTTGAGAACATTAGAGGGCAATTTGAATAAAAAAGGAAAAATAAGAGAACAAATGTAGTCAGGCTCGTGTGGGATGAGCCTGATTGCCCTTAAAAAGAAGCTGTGAGAATAAAATCTGTTTGTTGGAACAGAATTGGAAATTAGTTTTACCTGTTGCAGGTGCTCCTGAAATTGATGCAAGAAATGGAAAGAATTACGTTGCTGAAGACACTAGTACAAGAATTATGGATTAATTTTTCAGTTAATCAGAATTTTTATCCATTATAACATGTAATGTTTTTTAACCAAAAGCTACAGGATTTTAAAATAAATTTTAACGAGTTTTCTTTTTAACTGTTTAACTAGCATATCCTTTGAGTTTAATAAATGATTCCAAAATGAACAATCGAATAGAAGGAAGTATATTTGGTAAGCATGATTAAAATATTCCTTTGATAGTCAAGCAATGTGCCCATATACATGCAGAATGACAGAATTTAAGTCTGATTTTTGTATTTTTAAAAGAAGGGAAAATGGAAATGAAATTGTAATAATGCTGTCACTGACTTACACATACTTTCAGAGCAAGAGACTATTTGTTGTACTCTAGCTTTTATTTTGCATACGTCTTGGATTTGGCAGCTTATACATGTTATAGCACGGAAATGTTTTTCTGACTTTGTGTTTTACAGACAGTATCTTTTCTTTAGTATGTGTGATGTGATAATTTTGATGGTCTTGAAAACTCACTAGAGCTTGTGGAGTTTTTAGGTAATGAAATATATATAATGAGACTTACAGTGAATAGACCAAAACTGAATAAAAAAAAAAATTATATTCATAGAATCTGCTGCAAAGTTTGTATTATTTTTGAGGAAAGAATGGTGTAAAGTCAATGCTGGAGTCAGTGTTTAAGATGGTACATTTACGTTTAACAACAATTGTAGTCTTTGAAGTAAAAGGTGTTATGCATTCACTGAGATTTAATGTTTTGCTGTAAATAGCTTCTGAGATCTCTTAAAATTCTTTTGAGGTTACTTAATTAATGAGGCCACAATAGAATAGTTTTAACAGCCTTTATACTCTTTCTGCTATTATGCAGTGTATAGATGTGAATCATTAGCACGCTTTATTCATGTCCTTACTGTTGATGGTGGCCTCGATCCATCCTTTGCTATTTTAAAGGTTTTTCTGGTAATGGCAAAACCAAAACACACCCCCCGACCCCCCTCCAACAACTTCCTTTTGATGCTGTAACTTCTATCTAAAAAGACCCTAGAATTGGCTTTTAGGGTACTTTCAGGGAAGGAAAAGTGGAATTAGGTGCTTTTATTTAGCTTTCTGGATTTAATAGAATTCAGTAGTTGCCTATGAATACAGAAATATGGCTTTGTATCTTTTAGTCTTGTGTACTTTCTGTTTGTGTCATCTCCATTCAGTCCAATATTTTAGATCAAATATTTATTTTGTTTTAGCTAATGCAGACACGCACCTTACCCCTCTGACCTTTATGGTCTTAGCTTTAAAAAATTTGCCATAATTTCAAACAACCTTTTTTCTCTCACTGTGAATGTGTCTTTTTGTACCAAAAGATATTATCCATTTGTGAAAGAAAATAAGCAGAATGCAAAAGTATTTAATAGAGAAATTCACAGAAAACTCCAAGTCCTAAGCAACTTACCTCCTTGGACAAAGTTTTTTATTTCGATCAGTTGTTAGTGTTTACTTTAATCTGGGGTTGTGTTCAGCTCTTGAATTTTAGCAGGGAATTTGAATCTGCTTTAGTTCCCAAGAAGGTCTGTGAACTCTTCAGAGACGAAACAGAATGGGAGTTTTGGTCCATCTTCAAACAACTTTGCAGCTGTTTATCTTCAAGAAAAAGAATACTTATGCAAATTTATCTACATTTCATCACTCTTTTCTGTTTTACACAATTTTCATGGGAGTACTTCAGGGTGAGATAAGACTATGTATTTAAAAATGATGCACAGGAGAAATTTGCAAGGGAAGGCAGGACAGGGTGTGTGTATATTAGTGTGTATGGGTTAGATGTATTTTCTTTCTGTTCCCATTGTCAGCATTTTATTCCGCAACTATCTTTCTCTTAATGCTCTAAATATAATTTTATTTTTCCCGATACCCACTTCCGGTTTCGAAGCACTTCCAAAGAAGATTCAGTCATACTGCTTGTTTTCTATACATGTGCTTTGAGTTTCTTCTATTCTTATGTTCTTCCAAACGTTTTAGTGAAAATACTCTGAAGATGCTTCTTTTCCTTTGCATTCTCTTATTTGTTTCTTTTTTTTTTTTCCTTGGTCTCTGTTCTCCGTCCTTGTGCCTTAATCCCACTGTATTGTTCTTGTCCTTTCTTTTTTTTCCTCTTACCATCTAAAATGTGTGAGAGGAATATGATTCTGTGGGCCTTTTTGTGCTTCTTTCCTTCTTAAATGTCACTGTCGTCTTCTCTCACTTTCTGTCTTGCAGTTTCTTTAAGGGTCGGGAGAATGCTCTACAATTTCCATAGCTTTTTGTGAGACAACAAAGTTTATGGATCTGTCTTTGTGACTGTTCCTGCTTGAAGCAGTTCCTCTTCCTTGCTCCCCAGAGCAGAGGAGCCATCTCCTGTCTCAAACTCTCACAAGCCACTGTTTCTAGCTTGCAAAACTTGCTAATGTCCTTACTTCAGGAGATGTCTTCAGACAAGAAGAAAACAAAACCTCTGTTCACCATATCTGCATTCTTGAGAGTTCCTCTCATCTGTGTTGTTTGGAGAAGGGTCATACTTCTGGGATAGCAGTTTTTTCTCTGCATAAAATACAGCTTTACTCTCAAGTTTTTTCTCCTACACGATAAGGTCAAGTCTGGTCAGCTGTTCCAGATCTGGCAAGTGCAAAGGCCCTCGCTATAGATGGGGCCTGTGAGCTGGGCTGTTTTCTTGTAAATAATGTATATGTAATTTTTGAGTATGTTTCATAACTTCCGAAATGGTGTAAGAAATAGCACAGAGGAAAGTCACAGTGCAAATTTAGTGTAGGAAAAGAGTTTGAAATTTGAAATCGTTAATAGAGTGGAACAGACTAAGAACTGAAATATCTGCATGTTTTTAAATAAATTTATTAGGAGATAACTAATTTGTATTTAAGATGCCAAATTTTGCTGCTCTGCTGGGAATTAAAAAGGTAATTTGAAAGTGAATTAAGAAGAAAATAGTGAGTGCAATTGAAAAAGATCACATTTGGTAGATATCTACATGAAAAAAATTCCTTATTTGTGCTCTAGTAATTAAAAAAAAATCTATCCTACAAAATCATATCTCATATCCTACAAAAATACTTGTAAATGACTATATTATTATCTGCTGTATTGACTGTGTGGATTTCCCTCAGATTGAAGGGATGGTTTGTGGGAGCTGCTGCTCTTACTTCTGACAGCATGAAAGGGTGATGGAAGTAGTTGCTGTTCTCAGGCATGACTCTTGCTCCCCTGATAACACCAGGTGAAGCATGGATCTCCTTGCCAAATGGCAGCAGCCTTTGTGTCCTGCTCCTGTTTTGTGGCATCGTGTTCAGCAGATGACTGTGTTTGTCTGTGCAGTTTTCTTCACTGAACACCGGCATGTTCCTGAGCCCTCCTGGCTCCTTGTTTTACCTGCTAATGGCAACCAAATGGCTCTGTGTGGCAGATTTAGAGGACTGATTTACTGGCTGTTGCTGCTGCTTCTGAGAGTGTGTGAGGCGGGAAGGAGGAGAGGAAAAAGAGAGGGAGGGGGAGAGCTTGCTTCTCTGGACAGTAAAGCAGGCTCCTCTGTGGAAAGGCAGTTCCCCAAGCCCTGTTCCACCCTGTTGCTACTGAGATTGGATTTACAAAAGCTACCAAAAATGTAGCCCATGGTTTGTTTTAATAAACATAGATCTTTGCTATCTGGAGGTTTAAGGACACTAGCAGCTCTTACCTGGTTACCTCTGGTGGTTTAGGTGGTCTTGGTTATCTGCAGTTGTTTATTACAATGACTGCAAGTTCCAGCTGATTTCCAGCCCTGTCAGGGAAACTGTCATTTACCAGTAGGTAAATGACAATTACTGCATTTATTTTAGCATTGCTGCTTTTCCGAGTAGGAACTAGTTCTCCTGAAAAGATATGAGGCACAAATCAAATAGTAGATGCAAAAGTGCTTTGCTTCTGTTTTGGTTCCCTCTGCACTACCCTCATCAAGCCAGTGGTTCCCTATAGAAAGTCCTTGCTTCTTTCTGGACTTCTTTCTTTCTTTCTTGTTTTTTAAAAAATATGTTTTGAGCTTTGGACACTGTAATGAGTACTGATTTTTTTTTTTTTTTTTTTTTCCTCATGGTCCTTATATTTGAATCTTGCAGGACATAATGCAGCTAAATGTCATATCCCTTCCCTTGTCCCAAACAATAGCCACAATCAATGACAATAACATTCCTAAATTCACGTAAAAAAATTACAGACCTTCTCACAGAAGAAGAATAGATGTTTAAAGTGTTAGTAAGAAAAAATGTCCTAAATTGGCATTAATTGCATTCCTTGAGGACAGTTTTCTTATTCCTTGTTTTCTGATTTCCCATACACACCTTGTGGAGTTCTGAAGGTGCAGTTCTTCAAAGATACAACTTTATGCACAAAATTCAGTGGGTTGATGTGTGTAAAACTAACCATATAAAGGATGTGAAGACGACAGTAGGCTCATACTGTAATCACAGAGCAGAGAACTTCTTTTTCTTTTCTAGATTGCTCATGTCACTTTAATGATTCTTTCTGGAGACGAGTATTAGCTCGTGATTAGAAAAGGAGGTGGGTTGTTTCTTTCCAAAGGAAGAAATAGCAATTAGTGACTGACCTCCAATTGCATTTTGGTGAGAGTTCAAATCCCTAGCATCTCTCCTGTTGATAGGCTTTCCCAAAGCCAGTAAGCTGAATTTGATCTAAACTTCCTAAATACGTTTCTCTAATGCAGCTGCAGGTTTAACGTGTTCCTGCATTACAGTTTCAGCAGCCTCCTTAGTTTATCATGTGTCCAAACTAAGACTGAAAACCCAACCCCTTGTGGGATTATCTCTTACTGATATCAGCAAATTTTTAGTTCGAATCTGTTACATTTTGAGGCACGTAGGTAATGACTTAACTGGAAGTGGAGATAGATTGCTTTCTTCCTTTCTTTCTTAAACTTTTAATCCAGTGAGTGGAAAGACTCATCTGATGCTTCGTGTGCCTGGATTCAAGCTGAGGGAAATTAAGACTTTCCTACCCTCATATTTTAGGTCTTTGATTTTTCTTGCAGCCTTTGACATTTTCTCTTGGTGTCTTACAGCAGATAAAGTTACGAAATCCATCCTACTGAGGGTACTGCTTCTCACTTCCTTGTTGCTTCAAAAACCAGTACTATTGTTTGCATGTAATGATCATAATTTTTAATAATTATCATGATTTTTAATGTCCAGATGTAACAAAAGGAACTAAATTACTTTAAAAACAACACAAGTCTAGAGCTCCTAACATGTATGTCCGGAGCCTTGCTTTCTTTGCTTCAAAGGGATTTTTTTTTTTGGTAAGGTTTCTTCCTTTTAGACATCTGTTTGACTTCAGTAATTATTTTTATTCTTGTAATAATGCATTTATTGTTTCTTTGCTGTATAAAGCTAAATTTTATTGTTCCATTAAAACAGACACTGCACTAAGAACGGATATTTTCTGTTCATTTTCTAAGATGTAATGAGCTTGTACTTAGACTTCATTGTTTTGTTTTCACAATTGTTTAAAGGAAATATGTCATTTTTTCCCTGAAGTTTGCATATGAATTAACACTTGGCAAACATTCTTCATCACTAACAATTTTAGTTCCATAACTGATGTCAAAAAAAGCACTATACAGAAGTCAGTTTTGAAATAATCATGTTGTTCCCTCCTAATTCCATATCTAAAATTTTCAGGAAGAGAAAGTTAATTTATTAATTCTGAAAAAGAAAAAAAAAAATTGGTGAATCGTGAAGTTCACTGCTTTCTCCATTGTAATAATTTGTATGATTAGCCATGTCTCCTACAAATAACAGGCAAAGCCAGCTGCAGCTGCTGAAAATTCACCTGTGTAAGAGATGATATAAGATGTCAGGTAGCTGTTAGTGAAGCCTACAGAAGAGCATTCATTCATGGAAAGAAGTGTTCCAAAGTAGGCTTAATTTTTTTTTTTTTTTTTATAATTAACTTGGTCCTCTATCACAAATAACTGTATGTTGCTGTCTGAAAAATTGTGTTACTGTATGCGGACATGTGATATGACTGTTTTGGGTTTTTTTTTTTTTTATAGTGAGTAGTAGTGACTTCAGTCTTGCATTTAAAAAAATTATAATTCCAAGACTGTAGTAGTTAGCTTCCTTTCCATTTTTTCTTCTCCCTGCGTGCTTCTTTCAGAGTTTTGATATTTGTCGTTAATTAGCTAGACATTGTTTCCCTTACCCAATAATAGTTGCTTAAATGTTGAGAAAGGATCAAAATTGTAATTTTCTTAAAGTTGATATGAAAGATCGGATTAAGTAGGTATGTAGATGAAGCCTTTGTTCATTGCAAATACAAAACCAGCATACATTTTCTGTTTGCCTAAGAGGAAGGGTGCGCAAATGCTGACTAAATTTATTTAGGCATTTAAATTACTTTCAGGTTATTCTAAGGTACAGTTGCTGGGTTCTAGTAGCAGGTTACTGGTTTTGTTATTTTGGAAAAAATGAACTAACCGTATTTTACTGTACAGGATATGAGTAATAACAAAAATTAAATTTTTGGAAACATTTTGCGGGTTCCAGGTTTGCAGTTGGGGACTCTATATAAACCTCTGGAGCCAGCTGTTCACCACTATATTCTTTCAATCACTCTGAGGTGTTGATTTTAAAAGAATGAGTTGCTGTTCCTGAAGTCTACAGACTGAAAATATTTCATAGCAGGCCTGTGAACTTACATGGATTGGTTATATCAGTGCCTATGCATGGTGTATAATAAGGACCAATTCACGTTTTCATTCAAAAACAGTGAAGAAAACTATTTTCTTTAATGGTATGCCAGATCTATCCAAATATTTCAGCAAGTCTGTATTACAGTTTGTCAGCAAACTGGGTACAACCAAAGTGTATTTAAAAATCGTTTAATTAGGACAGATTCGTTTTCACTCCATGCCACTACACAGCAAGACTTGCTTGTTCATATTTCCTTAAATTTATTCTGGAACTTGTCCAAGTTCAGCTTTAATGAGTAGCCTATCCTGCTAGTTACATTAGGATTTATTTTCCCCTGGAGTAGAGTGATTGAATTGGTAGGTTTTTAACCTGTTCAGTTAAATGAACACATGTTCAGAACTGCATCTTAACTCTTGAGTGTAAAGATTTGAGAAATAATTATTTCTATTGTTGTTACGGTTTTAAAGTACAGCTTAAATAATGGTTTTAGACTCCAACTATGTGCCATAACCATTTTAATATGGTGATGAGTTTTGATATGGAGTCACATTCAGTTGCTTAATACAAATTTAATGGTACAATAAAGAAACACAGATCTGACTTGGTTTACTGAAAAATGTATTTGTACTTGTATTTTCACTTATTGCTTGAATATATCTCTTGGGTCATAAAACTTGGTACCTTATTAATGATGGATTTTCTGTATTAACAGGTGCATTTTGGTAGCAAACTTAAAATACAAGTTCTTTTAAATGCATTATTTGTGTTTCAAAACTATTATAATAAATCCTGAATTATAAATGTACTTTCATCACTAGCCAGGTCTAGTTAAAATTTCCTTTAAGCAACATTTGCTGCACACATGGTATAATACTTCCCCCCCCCCGGCCTTGATTTTTTTTTTCTATAAAAAAGGATTTATTTTCTTCAACTTCCCATTCCCCCAAAGTTATCTGAAAAGGACCAGTAGACTTTATTCCTATGGGATTGCTAAAGTACAATAAGTGTAGAATTTGCATATTGTTAAAAAAATTTCATATACTGCTATTACCCATACGGGACTACTTTATGTGAAAATTTTAAGTTTTATACTTAGAACAGTTCAGTACAGTAGCTGTAATGTGTGTTAAATGAATAGGCAAAATCTTTTCCACTGTCATAATGTATGCTGTGATTGTCACAGCTCTTCACAGACCTCCCTCTAAAGTATGTGAATTTGTTAATGCAAATGTGTTATTTCATATGAAATTATTGCGGAGTCGTGTTCACCCTGAATTTTTCTGAAAAAGGTTCGCTACCTTCTTTCTTCCTTCCTTCCTTCCTTCTCAATTTTACATTAGGGAACCCATCTTTTGAAATATTCAGGTACTTTTTTCCAAAATATCTGGTTTTGATCCTGCAAAACAATATTCAGATGTAAGAGGGAAAAGTAGAAAATATGAGTTATCTGAAAGGATAACAAAAGCAAAAAGAACAGAAATGAAGAGGACAGAAAGGAAAAATGTTGCAGTGCACTTGTGCAACAAGGTAAATAATAAAAGATCACAATACATGGTTTGGAAAAAAAAAAAAGGAATACTAGGAAACATTCTGATTGATATCACCATGCATTGCACTTCTTTCTGTGTAATACCCGCAGAAGGTTTGGTAATGTCCATATCTAGTTTTCTAACTTTGTTTCTATGTAAAAGTAAATGGTTTGCGCTGTCTGTTTACTCTTGAGTTTTAAAATAAATTTTTTATTTATTGTATATGTAGCATTTTGTTTTACAGGGATGGATTTTCCTAAGTACAGCATGATCTTATATAGTCTTTTACTTATGTACACCTTTTCTGCTCAAATTGATAAATTACAGAACTTGGACTTACGCTCTGGGAAAGCGAGCTCAAATTCTAACTTGGGAACAGCATTAGAAAAGGCCACAGCGTTGCAGTCTCCACCTGTGCTTTTCATGGAGTCCGGAGCTTTTCTTCTAGTGACTGTATGGCTATAGGTACATTTACACAGTGGAATGTATATCTACTTGAGGAGCTGAAATAGGAGATATTTTTTTTATCTAATAGTGTCCACACAAGAGTGATTTTCATGTGTGTTGTGTGATAGAAATTGTCAGAGCGTGTTCCAGGCTGTTAGTTCCTTTTGGTGCTCAATCTGAGTCAGTGTTGTGTGTTTTGGCTTTTGCTTTTTGCCTTTTTTTTTTTTTTTTTTAAACCAGGCAGCATCTTTCTTGATTTGCCTGACTTAATACTAATAGTATTTTCAGCTTTTGTTTTGTCTTTCCTTAAAGTAGTTCTCATTTGTTAACTAACTTATTTTTTGAAGTTTAGACAAAACCCGTTTCTTTTAACAGTTTTGTTGCACCAACAGATTTCAGATGTATTTGGATGCATTCTTTTCTCAGATGGCCACATGGGGTGTTTGTACTTTTTGGGAGAAGAACATTTTCAGGAAAGGTGTGTGGTGTGTTTGAACTTCAAACTGAGAGACAGGAAGAGCTTCAGGAGTTTTGTACAGATATTTCTTACCCTTTTGGTGACCTCCTGTGCTGCACAGGTCTTCTGTGTTCAGAACGCATGTTTCCAAACCACGTTTCATATGTCACACAGGCCTTATCTGCAGCTCGTGGGCCAAAAAAGTGTTAGCAGCAGAATACTTTGCTATTTTGCTTCCTCATCTAGATGATAATGATCAGGGGTCTGAGAAGTGATGATGTGCTGCTTTTTTCTTCAGTTTTCTTGGTAAAGGGCCACTTTCCCAATTGTGTGCAGAATGTGCCTAAGCCTACTTCTTATTGCCAGAATTCCGTGTCACTTCATGCTGTTACAGATTTTAGAGTTTGAGCATCAGGAATGGCCTGTTCCTGAATTCATGATCTCATGTATGTTAGGTCATATGGTCTTGTGGAGATGTGGTGTATTGTGACTGCTTGTGACAGTTCCTTGGAAGGTTTTGATTTAGCTAATCTGAAGAGCCGTTCAGTGTCTGTGAGAGAAAGTCTTTACGTTTTCAGTCCCTTGAACGTTTTGGTAATGGATGCTTTTTTTTCTGGGCTAAGAGATTGTGTGAGCAGCTTTCCCTCATTTGAGGTTCCAATTCCCACATTACTGTGGGAATTACCCCACATTTAATGTGGTTTTAGGCTTGTCCCTAAAATCTTCTAATGGAGGAGATTCTCCAGAATGAGCTAATCTGTGCATCAGTGGTTATATTTTGGGGACACGAGACAAAATAATGCTAAATAGTGCAAAAAGTACATTTCAGTCATGTAGCAAGAGGTGATTAGGGCAAGAATAGTAATGTGGTAATTATGCTGCAGGAAAAGGCTCCAAAATGAGAATATTAAAGAACCTTTGCCGTTTTTGCTGAATGTAGCAAATCAGTCTGTTTAATTTCAGGTAATAGTGTATACATTAGGAAGAAAAAATCACTGACTCTGCTATAGTGGTGGTAGAGCCTTTTTGTTGATAGTGGATTGTATTAACACAGAAGAAGTTATTTCCAAACAAAATGTCCTTTAGCTTGCAATACCCTCCTAATGCTTTTCCCTGTCTGTTTCTCCTTCCCAATTATAAGGTAAAAAGCATTGAAAAAGTACTAGAATCACGTAATGAGCTCTATGTCAGCCGAATGTGAGGAGAAATATGGAATGTGGGGCTCTTTGTATTTTCTTGTATGGATATTGTCTGTGTGGGGTTTTTTTGGATCACTGGACATATCTCATTTAGTGATACACTGTAAACTTTTAAATAAAAATTTTTCAGAAAATTCAATTTTTGAACAGATTTCTTCAGTGTTTTTAATAGCTGCACAATTTCATGAGTAGCTCCTATTTTGGAGGGAACACTTGGAATGGCTTATATTAAATATTTTAACCCAAGAGATAATTAGATAAAAATATGATTTTTTTTTCTCTGATGTTTTGGAGGGAAATGTAGCTAAATCATGTAACGCAAGTCCTATTTAGGGTGAAGTTCAGTATAAGTAGAATCAGCTCTTACAAGAAGAAATTTGAGGCACACAGCTCCAGCCTTACAAACTAACAGCTTATACTCTAGTATTCTGTGACTAAGGTTTTAAGTTGTTATTTTTATGCACCAAAGTAATGACTTTCCTTTTTTTCTTTTCCTCTCTATTTTAAACAGGACCAAGCGAGCTCATGTCCCGCTAACAGAATGCATATTTGAGCTTCCTAATTTGACAGTTCAAGCAACTAGAGCTCAAACCCTTCTTCTTCAAACTATTTATCAGAGCTGGTGTCATCCTGCTGGAAATGTCAGTTCGGTGGTGGTAAATGAAGCTTTACTGAATGAGGTTTTCCAAACTTCAGGTAAATATGTGGTGCTTTTTGTTAAGTATTTATTATCGTACAGAGCACAGCTAGTGAATGTGCATACAACGATATCCTTTAAATCCAGGTTTTTACTTATAGTAGTTAATAGACATAATGTTATTTGTGTGTATATGGGTATTTATAGCTTATGCTTAAAATCCAGGATGTAAGCTAAGCCACCAAGCTTCACTCCTTGGCACCAATTTCTGGATGCATTTAATTTTCCTGTACAGGATAATTTTTCCATGCTTCCCTCATCCGAAACATCCACCCTTGCTTACCTTACATGGTGCAGTGTTGTAACTTAAGATCATTCAGAGGTGAAGCTGTTGGAGGAAATTAAAAATACTGGATTATTAAGGGCTTTATTCATCGATGGCATACACTGAATATTTTTAAAGGGCTGCAAGTGTTTCTCATCCAGTTTCATAAATAAATGTTACTTAACTGTTGTGAAACTGCTGAAGATATGCAAGTCTCAGTGGTGGATATAAACAATGCAGTTGATTACCTGTCATCCTTTTGCAAAACACTCATGGATTTTAGGAGTAAATTAAGGATTTTGACTAGCTTACAGAGGAGACCACAGTCTTCAGGTGCATAAAGGTCATTCAGAAGAAGAGAATATATATACTTTTTTTTTTCCTTTGTATTTCTGTGCAGGCTAGAATGATTTAGACCCACTATTGTTTAGACCCAATATTGTTTATCTGTTGCGAATAAACACATAACAAGAATAACTGAGATATTTTGGAATTTCCATCATTATCAGTCTTGGAGAATGTGTTAGGAGAATGATTCAGATGTAGTAAGTCATGACTGGAAGCAGAATGGTAAATTAGACTAGAATGGAAGTCTTTATCAGTGCTATTTTTCTTTCACTTTTTTTCCTTTTTCAGTCCTGTTGTTTTTTAAAGCTAAATCTGTGTTGATCAGGTGCAAAAGGACTGTTGTATTTTCGGGTGTGTAACCCTTGGAATAACTGTTTTAAGGGCTTAGTTTTTTCCTTCTTTCCCAAAATTCACTGATTCCTTGATTCTGTGTGCGTCACCTAAAGATGAGATTCTGAGGTTTTATTTTCACCTACTGGTACTTCCGAAGGCAGCACATTTACAATCCACACCTCAGATAAATGTGAAAATACAGTCATTTGATTTCAGTTGGCCTTAGGATTTGCACAGTTGCAAACTAACCTGATGCATCATTTAACATGTTTCAGTCCTTCAGTTCAATGAACTGTGATACAACTGTGCTAACAATGTGTCTGCAGAATACAAATCTGGGGCACACATTTTAAGTACTTACAATAAAGTAAATGAACGGCATAGTGCACTTGTTCTGATCTTCTCTTGTTCATGGCTTACCGCTTGACCTGGTAAGTTTTATACTTCTGTAGTTGTACTTCGCATTAACTAGATGAAGGCAGCTTTGAATTCAAGGCTATTAAATGATTGCTGTCTACCCTTTTGCCTTAATTGCTGATTTTTTTTTTTTTTTTTACTAAGATTCAGCTTAGTTTTTCCAACATAAAACAACAGCTGATGAATGTTCCTTGGGAGTCCTTGATTTTGGATTCCCACCTGCTTTGCATGTCCCCGCGCTGCTCTGGGCTTGTGCAGATTGGTATTTATGGGCTGATGACTCCTGTGGTGTGCCTGCGTGTAGCCTGGCAGGGTATTATTTGGGCTCCCCGTACTGCCATTGTATCTCTGAGCATCTTTGTGGGTGTACAGGTGAGCTTTTATGGTATAACCTAACATGGCACAGAAATATCAGCCTTTTTGTCAATGGTATTTTTAGCTATGTACAGAAGTACTACACAAGTACTTGAAGAAAATAGATTTCCGTCCTTCTGGTGTTGTGGATAAATATTTCTTTGATCACTTTTGTGCGAATAATGCAAGTATAAACACGTTTGCTTTATTTTCTTTCATAGCTCTTTCCCATTATTCCTTGTCTTTTTCTGATTTTGTTTCTATGAAATTGTAGTGTTCTTGCAGGAAAAATTAACAATACGATTAAAGATCTCCTTACCTTCACTTCATCCTGTTTCCCAGCAGATATCTTTCTTGAAATTCATTGGGTTCCTTCTGCTGTTACAAGAATCATAAACTGAATTTCATGAGTACTGTTGCCCAAATTATCTTCTACCTTTAAATTTTCAAACTTATAAAAGCCATCTTTCTAAATAATTAGAAATACATCAGGACAAAAGCTATGTCTCTATCTAGATTCTTATCCCCCTGTTAAAAAGAAATAAAAAAGCCCTTCCCAGACAAGACATTATTCTCAAAAAAAAAAAAAAAAGGAAGAGCTTATGTAGTTTGCCTTCCTATTTTTAATGGTCTGATGAGATTTCCAGCAAATCTGCCTGCTTGCAGTCTGGATCACAGGATTTTACATGTTCTTGATACATAGTAGAAAACCATATCTTTTTGTCCTTCGAAAAACTGTGCCCTCCCCTAGAAATTACTCGAGAAATTTTGAAAATATACTGAGACTTCAAATTTTTCTTCTATAGTTTACTACTTGCACATAGCTAGTCGCAGATTTGTTTGCCACTTATTTATATAGCCTGCATCTTTCTCAACTGCCTATATCTGTGTTGCCAGTTTTTGTGTGGTTATTGGGCTGACACAGTTGTTGCTGAGCTCCTTATGTCTTTACTTCAGTATTACTTGGACTCAAAAGTGATACCACGAGCCTTTGGATCCTCATAGGTCTTTTTTAGCAGGAATTATGATCCCTAGTTGTATTGTACACTTTTTCCAACACAGCCATCTCCTCCAGTTTTAAAACTGCATCACTGAAATTGTTGTTCTGTGTCCTTCCGCTCCAAAACTTCTTTAAAAACTAATTTAGGCTGAAGGTGGTGTAAGGACTCAGAACAAACTCTCAAGCTCTTTCCTGTACAAATTCTTTTTGGGAAATAGATTTGTGGAATTACCAGGGAGGGAAAACTCCTTGAAGATTAACACTCTTATGTCCCCCACCTACCTTTGTCCCCCTGCTCTCCAGGAACTTTTCCTACTAGGAGAAAAACAGTTTCCTTGAGTATTTCGTAGTTTGTTGGTTATTAGTCTTGCTGTCTTCATCAGATAGGTCAAGAGTTTCTCTTTTAACTTGTCCAAAGGCAAGCTGTCTGGGGAAAAAAAAGTTTGAAGTCTTGAAAGCAAAGTTGTATGTGTTTGGTTTGTGACAGAATTTAAGAATGAAGTGCCCGTACTACTTAAAATTTGTGTTTTTCATATATATTATAAGGTCTGTTATGTTAAAGCTACTGGTAAGAACCTGTGTACAGTACTGTGACTAGCTGATTGAGCTCAGAACTTGTGGAGGACAGGTAAAATGAGTATTTCAAGAAGGATATATGGTTTTTACACTAGATATTTGTTGAAAATATGTTTAGATATTATGCCTTCTTTAGCTTGAGATTAATTCTGCCGAAAGCAGATTTTTAATTATAACCAACTTGGAATTTAAAGATAGAGGAAATGGCTCAATGAGATTTTTGAAAGCACCTAACTCCTTTCATTGCAGTGACACCTTAGCGCTTTTGTAATCCATAGTTTTAAATGTCTACTTGGCAAAGGTTCTTCTCAAATGTCAACTGGTATTTTTAGGGTTCAGAGAAGCCAAGACAATTAAATTTGAGATAAAACCAATGAAACTTATTTCTTGACTGAATAAGCTTTACCATTAAAAATTATAAAAAAGATTCATACTGCCTAACATAGGAGTTGTGCAAGAACAAAAAGAATAGGAAACTTAAAATAGTAGATGGGAATACAAAGTGACAATGCAAATTAAGAAATGGGTAAATAAAACAGCTGCAAACAACTGTTTGCTCTATTTCATGGGTTAAGAAAAGGACATTATTGACTTTTTGATAATGCATTACATCTAAAATAGGAAAAAAAAAGAAAAGCTGTCTTCAACTCACACATAGCTCTTTGGAAATTTATGTTTGTGTTTCGGTTTTATTTTATAATCATTTTGGTATATAAGCACAGTAGTATGTTTCATGCAGTTAAATAATAAGTTGGTTCTTACGCTTGCACATGCTTGTGTAACACCCCAATTTTGCATTTCATCCAGTCTAAATGTGGAAACAAACGTGACTCTGAAATGCATCATGCTTTGTACATTTTTGCAAGTAGATGTATTGATGTTAATAAAATTCTTTTACTGTTGTTATACAATTATTTTTTACAAAAATAAGTGTACCAAATACCAAAATTTTAGGAGAATAATGGCAGTTAAGATCTCTCAAAGGTTGAGTGTAATTAGTCCTGTGGAGTAATTTTACTGTGTATTTTTTCATTATTTGTAAGTAGGTACCTGAAGCACTCAGTTACTAACCGTTTCAGCCTGCCAAGAAAACATATACACAGTCACACATGGCTTTAGTTTACTCTGGAAAACTGGAACTTGCTACCACTTTTTCCTTGTCCTATTCAGGTAGTTCATTATTTTGTTGACAGTTCGGTTCCATTAATCTGGTATTTTTGGGAAAATTGCTTGCAGACCTTACATTTCTCTGCTGAAGGTGATCAAATAGGCATTTGAATCCCTCATGTAAATGATGTTTTAAAGTTAAAATAAAATCTACTTTCCAGAAAGTAACTGTAAAACTATTTTATGCAAGATTTCATGTGGGATACCTTAATGGTTGAATAATAAATTTTACCTCATAAAAATGAAATTCAATAATACAGTAGCTTTCTCAGCGCGGTAGCATCTGGTTGAATCTCATGAGAGCCAATATTTTCCAACTCATTAGGATCATGTCGTTCTGTATGTCGTCAACATTGACTTAGCCAAGCTACCTTTACTTACATAACCGCCAAACTATTAAATAGGTCTCTTGTGGAGTGAAGTCAAATATTCCTCCTATTTTGCTTTTGCCTTGGAAGAAGAGAAGAAAATGTACATACTGTAACATTTAAACATCTGGTCTAAACCACATCAGGGTAACACTGAGGAAAGTAACAGGATTCAGTATTCTTCCCAGGTGTACGTATAAAAAAGGGTTGTGGAGCTGCTGCATAGTTCTTTTAACCACCTAGGAAAAAGACTGAAATGAGTGACTTGCCTTTCTAATATCCCTGTTTTTAAAACTACTTTTTTCCTCTTACCTGCTCCCCTGCCACCAAACCCCAAATCACAAAACCCAGCAAAAGCCCAACATTTGAAAGTTTTGTGGTAATGCACATTGTTAAGCTCTAATCGCTTCCCTGCAGCATATTGGCATTTAAACTTTGTTCCACATAACATGGCCAGTTTTGGCATACATTTTGAGTATAACTTAAACTTTCTCTTTAAAATCGAAGTGTAAGAGTGTATTCTCTTAAGTAATTGCTTAGGAGTGGCAGGACACAGCTGTATGAAACTTGAACAGTAAAAAACAGTTGCATGGGTGATTGTACCCACTTGTGTCCTCATCCTTCATGTAGGCTTCTGAATGCAATGTGTAAATAGTATTATTTTCTGTAAAGTCTGGCAGATTATTGACTCTAATTTCAGATGGAAACGGAGTGTTGATAAGCAACCTGGGCACAACTTGTTCTTTATCTTAATTATTATTTAAGCTTAATATAGTTTTGTATAATCTTTTATTTCCTCCTATTGTAGATATTTTCAGTGATACTCTTAAATCATGAACTGACTTATACTGGACATGGGATAGGTGGGACATTTTATCACTGTAATATGTAATCAGTGGGGTTTAGCTTTTTGTGTTTCTTCTTAATAAATACGCTGACTGAAGAAATGATTCTGTAGTGGCCTGAAATGAGGAACTAATTACTAGTTTACATGCATACATCATATATTATAATTGCCTTTTTGTTTTTTCCAGTCTAATTAATATACACTAATAAGCTTTGCAATTGAAAAATACAGCATTCTGATAAAAGAATAGTGGTAGGCATACTTAAGGCATTCAGACAAGCTTAACTGTGATTTATAACGTTGTGCTAAAGAATCTAATGTACTTAAAATCCACTTGAGACTTTTTAAACGTCTGTTGTGGTGAAAGTAAATATAGATGTAGTGTCAACGGCACAGTCAAGGAGGAAAAGAAAAGCTGAAAAAAATCAATAGTTTGTGAAATGAATTAAGTATAAACAGGAAATCTATAGATACACTTAAATGTATATAAGCTGCTTCAGTTGAATTGTGTTTCAGAATTGCAGGAGAGCTCAGTTCAGCACGTATTTTGAAATTAACAGCGAACTCTCATTGAGTATGTTGGTGGGCTACCAAAAACAAGACACCTAAGCTTAGAGCTATAAATAGTGCCCTTCCTCCAGAGCCTGTAGTTTATTTGCACAAATAGCAATGGAAGCTGTGACTGAGAGCACCTGTTTTGTTTGTTCAGCTGTTAGCTTTATGTTATTTCTTGTTCTATTAAGAAAGGTGTGTTTGGACAGCAGGGAGGTAGGCTGCCTTTTTGCCTTGTTTTAGCTGTCGTGTTACTGCATCAGGTGAAAAACTCTACAGAGGGGTTGAGGTAGTGGCTTCTTTTCTAAGAGCAATAGAGCAAGTTGAGACTAAGCTACTGGAGTTCAGCATTATGACAAGATGACTGGGAAGAATATAAATTGTGAATTGACTGCATAATAGGAACTGGAAAATTTATGAGAAGAGCTCAGAGCAGACACAAAATAAATCTCTAGAGATAAGAGAAGGAAAGATTTTTATTTTTTTTGGGGGGGGGGGGGAGACCTAGAGAAGTTGTTGTCAAATTTAGAGTGAATCAGGAAGCGATCAGTGGTTGCTGATACAAGAAAAAAGCATGAATGAGAAGGCCATGGTTGTTTTTTGGTGCTTGTGTTTCAAGAAAAAGGTGCATGTGGAGGTCCTGCAACAGAAGTGCTACCATGCAACAGTCATGCTACCCGTTGCTGAACAGTGCTTTTCAGATGAGCAAAAGGAGACTAATTCTTTGCCCCTAGCAAAAAATAATAGGGTCATCAGAAAATTCAAGTTGGAAGGGACTGCAGGAAGTCTCTAGTCCAATCTTCTGCTATGGTTATGGTCAGTTATGGGATTAGACCAAGTTCTCTTAGGGCTTTATCCAGTCTGGCCTTGGAAAACCCCAAGGGTAAGAACACTCTACCTCTCTGTGCAACCTGTAACACTGCTTGACTGTTCTGCTGGTGAGAGTTTTTCCTCCTATCGAAGCAGAATCTTTCTTGTTTCAATATATGACCATTGTCTTGCATCCTTCTGCTGTGCACTGCTATGAAGGGATGCCATCCAGAAGGACCTGGACAAGCTCGAGAAGTGGGCCCATGTGAATCTCATAAGGTTCAAAAAGGCCAAGTGCAAGGTCCTGCATGTGGGTTGGGGCAATCCCAAGCACAAATACAGGTTGGGCGGAGAATAGATTGAGAGCAGCCTTGAGGAGAAGGACTAGGAGGTGTAGGTGAATGAGAAGCTCAACATGACCCAGAAATGTCTGCTTGCAGCCTACAAAGCCTTGGCCACATCAAAAGAAACATGGCCAGCAGGTTGAGGGAGGTGATTCTGCCCATCTATTCTGCTCTCGTGAGACCCCACTGGAGTACTACATCCTACATGGGGGGGTGGGCCAACATAGGAAGGACACAGGCCTGTTGGAGCAAGTCCGGAGGAGGGCCATGATACGGTCAGAGTGCTGGAGCACCTCTCCTATGGGGACAGGCTGCAAGAGTTGGTGTTTGTTCAGCCTGGAGAAGAGAAGGCTCCAGGGAGACCTTATAGTGGCCTTCCAGTACCTAAAGGGGGGCCTACAGGAGATATGGGGAAGGACTCTTGATCAGGGACTGTAGTGATAGGACAAAAGGTAATGGTTTTAGATTGAAAGAGGGGAGGTTTCGATTAGACATTAGGAAGAAGTTCTTTACTGTGAGGGTGGTGAGACACTGGACCATGTTGCCCAGGGAAGCTGTGGATGCCCCATCCCTGGAAGTGTTCCAGGCCAGGCTGGATGGGGCTTTGAGCAGCCTGGTCTAGTGGGAGGTGTCCCTGCCCATGACGGGGGGGTTGGGACTGCGTGATCTTTAAGGTTCCTTCCAACCCCAACCATTCTGTGATATAGTGAGATATTCGGAGAAGGAAATGCAAATGCATACAGGTGATACAACACAAATGATCAATAACTTATGTCTACTAATTTTATAATCTTTTCTGTTTATGGTTTCGTGGGGCATCCTTTTGTCTTAAAATGTAAACAAAGCTATTGTGGGCTGATAAAACTGCCTGTTATAGGGTTTTGTTCATAAGTTTAATATTTCGGGGTTTAGTAGTTGCTATTTAAAAAATCTTAAATGTGTGCTATCACATTCTCTAGTGCTGTTTCAAAATGTCACTGTTGGAGTGAACATAAAACAAATACTGCACCCCCAGTAAACAAATAATAGCAGATCCTTAACTTAGACTGTATAACTGAGGTATAATATTTTCATACACACAATCTTCCCCCTTCTCATGGTTCTGTACTGTTCAAGTGAATGCCCTGTATGTGCATTATAAAATAATACATCAGCTTTTAAATTCCAGCATCCAGTTCGATTTGGTGTAAGAATCCCTTTCTATGCCATTCATCTCTCCGTAATACATCCATGTCTTCTGTTTTTTTTCTCCAATTGATTAAATAAAAGTATTAAATTTCTGTATCAACATGGTTGAAAGATGTGTAGGGATCTTCCCCACTTTTTCAGGTGTAAGTGCCAAGTATTGTAAGCATTAAAAAAGAGCACAAAGGTAGTGACTAAATTAGGTAATTAACTCTTCTCCAAATTTACTGTAGATCCAGAAAAAAATGTTCCAGGTAGGTTTTCCCACACAGATTGTCACTTACAGATGTTAAACTCTTACTGAAGATCATTTCCTGGAAAAACAAACCACAATATCTTTAGGTTTATGCATATAAGAAGAAACAGGTAATGAGAAAAGATTGTATTGTATCACTGTTTTGCGCATTTCATTCAGTCTGAAGTAGTTGGTTCTGTTTGTAATCCTGTGCGGGAAAGTAGTTTTGTTTATAACAAATAACAACGTGGCAATGTTTGGTTTTTTTTTTGCTATTGTAGTGTTAAAGTTATTAAAAATGCTTTCTGATCCTGAAACAACTTGGAGCACTTTAAAAGAAATTGGAACATCTTACAGCATATCTTGCTCCTTGATGTTCAGAATGAGAAATTTTGCAGTTTGGAAAGTAGCAGGCTAATTAGATGTTTTGGTCTTGATGAGGCAAGAAATATCAGCTAGGAAATTTTGAATAGAATAGATTATTAGGGATTGTGAATGAAAAGAGTAAATAAGTAAAAAAATTTCCTTTGCAGAACTTCTTGTAGTAAAAATATACTTGCTGTAGTAGTGATCTTTACTTTAGGAAAAAAACACAAGGCATAATCAGAAGTAGATAGATTTAGGAATAAGCACCTTTATGAAATATTAAACGTGGTAGAAGGATTTTTTCTGTTTGCTAACATGTAATATTGAAGGCTGATCTTGAGCAGTGAGTTTACGTCATGTGTGTAGTCTTGATCAAATAAAAGTTGCACTAAGTTGAAATCATGTGGCAGATTCTGAGTATTGGACTGCTGCTTACAACTTATTATAAGAGTGCCTACAATACTAATAGTTTACAAAGTACTATTATGCTCTAAAATTACTTTTATTTAGTGAACTCTAAGGAATGACACGGATAATTACTTTCCATTTATTTGTGGGGGCATTTTAGTTCTCGCAACAAGGTAAGATGATAAATACCAATAATATTCTTGCCATAGAAAGATACCAGAATATTACGCACTGCAATAGCGATTGCTAGTCTGATGTCACACATGATTTATTATTATATTAAATCAGGCTTTTAAAAAAAGCTACTTATGTGTGATTATTTTAGACCTAGAGATTATAGATCCAAATCCCAGTTTGTAATTGCATGGATATTCAAGAAAAAGATGTTAATCTCTAGGATGATATTTTGTGGTAGAGTTGTTTAGCTGTTGAAATGCAGACTGTATGAGAAGTGATGGTTGTGACCCTTGGAAAAACATTCTTTACTGCTACTGCTGGTCCACCTCATAGTCATAGAATGAAATTAATGCAAGATACATGTAACAAGGTAATGGTAAGGATAGGAAGTGTATTTTTATTGGAAAATACTAACCTACAATTAGAGCACTGCTTTGACCATGAATTCTTTAGGTTAGTATTATGCCTCTAATGGTGGGCAGTTCTTTCGGAGAAAAATTCTACCAATGGTAGTAATAGACAGTCACATAAAAAGGTAGTGACAATAAGGCAGATGGAGTTAGTGAAACGTTGGATTCTCAGGAAACTATAATCAAGAAAAATTTACATTAACGTTTTGCAGCATCCAGAACACTTTTTCGAGGGGAATTACTAATGAATAAATGAATAAGGGGAGGTGTTCTGTTATAGTGTTATTTAATGGTATCTAGTGAATGTCCCTTCTGTTTGTGTGAAGTGTAATAGGAAAACTAAATATGGCACAGCAGATGTAACTGCTTTGATCTTGCTTGGAAGTGTTGTACTATTGTAGGAAAGTATTCCTTACTTTGCAGTATTGTTGATGTACCTTTTTTCCCCATGAATAAAAGATCGAAGCTCTAAGGAGATGTCAGAGTTCTGTGTATTACTACAGCTTCTGAATTTTGGGAGCTTTGTTTTATACAAAATAAGAGCTCCTGCATGTGCTTAACATCTTCCAAAACATACTTTGTAACTAATCAATTTGCTGCTGTCAATTCAGAGGAAGTAATAAGACCTATTTCCAGAAACACCTTCTTTTTAGTTGGAGATCATATAAATAAGCGTAGTGCCCAGTCTGAGATTAGCTTCTTTCTGTTATGATTGCATCATAAGGCTGGTATGGATACGGATCAAACCAAATGTGTGTTTTTCTTTGTCATCTTTTTTTTTCCTTTTTCACCCTCATTTTTTGGCTTTCTTTGTTTCGACGGCAACATGATGAATAAATCCAGTTATAACACCTTCTCATGCTGATTTCTCCTGTATTTACACCCTGACTTTGCTGAATCTCATTCATGATCTTTTCCTCCTTTTACTGTTTTTATGTTGGATCCCAGGATATTCGACCCTTTTCTTCTTTATTGGACAGCTTTGTTCTGATCTTTTTCCTTTCTCCTTTTGATTTGCCACTTTTTCTGCTTTTCTTTAGTGAACAGTTAGGTGTGAAGGGGTAAAATTGTCTCTTGCATGGTAACTTTAAATGTTTTTCTTGTTAAAGATGCTTTTTTCTGAACTGAGGATTCTTGTAACAATTTTTCGCCGCTCTCAGTTATTACGGGGCATGGAGAGGAGAGTGACTAGGTAGAAAATACAGAAATTTAAAAATGCAGCTCTTGGGTAGTGTTATAGAAATGTTTTCAATCTAGACTGATGCAAAGGGTTTTTTTGAAGTATTCAGTAATTTTTCCAAAGTTTCAATTTAAGCTTTTTTTCTGATGGAAGAAGAAAAGCTTCATTACTCTAAGGGGTCTGATCTTGTTAAGAATCTACATTTAGTTCTTTTTCATATGAATTGTCACCTTACCAGGAGTATGTTGTAGTCTGTCTGCTTTCTGAGAGAAGTGAGTACTAGATGATTCAGAGGAAGATGGAAGAATCCCAAGGTTATAGGAGCTTGCACCTCTGCAGAGGCTTTGAGTTACCTTCTTACGCTAGATCTCTTGATTTTACCTGGCTTGTGTGACACACCACAGCTGGATACAGCAATTCTTTTATGCCAACTACTTTATTCTTGTATTAGTTAGCATTTTCCATTCTCCTATATGTAATCTCACATTTGTAATGTAGGCAAGTCATCTTAAACTAGGTATTTTAGTAATTGGAAAAAGAAAATTAATAATAAATAGAAATACTAATAAACTAGTCACAACTACAAGTTGACCAAGAGGAGCTTCTTGATGCTGACTTGAAGAGCTGTCCCAACTTACTCTTTTAGGAAGTCAAGGAGTCCTTTAGACTTCCATTTTCATCTGTCTTCTAAAATGTTTTTCTTATCTTTTTACTGTCTTAAAGAAAGTATTTTCTGAATAATCCCTTCTCTGGTATCTCTGTACCAGCCTATGTAGTGTGAGCTCAGTGTACTTGGAAGCTATCTGTTGTCTTTTGGTTTCAGATTATATAGCAAAAAAAAAAAAAAATCCTCTAATTGTGGTTATACCCCACTGAGAGCTGGGTCCATTCAGCTTTCTGACTTTGTATTTTCTGATATTTTGGCTGTCAAAGGCCTATGTTAAATTCTGTTCTCTCCTTTAACATATATATCAACATGTAATCTCAGAAATCCAGACCTCAATTAAGTTTTGGGATGCAGAATTACACTCTATTCTGAGCACCTTCAGATTTGTTACCACTGTGAAGAATTAGCCATCCATCTGCAGCAAGTGTCAGCAAAAGGAGGAGTTAAGAACTTAGTTTAGTTGTTTGCTTGGTAAAAAAGGTTTTCAGACTTTCATCCTTTTCCAAGGGATGACTAGAGTTAAAATAGGTGTTTTCAGAGACACTTTGGACATCCCATGTGTCTGTTGTGATTTGCTATCAGAGGGTGAGTCCATTTTTACTCGGTAGAATGGAGACAAGTGGCAGCCCTGCCTGCCAGAAGGCAGCAAAGTCTCCTCTTTCTTTCCATCCAAAATGTACCAGATCAAAAGCTTGGTGGTTGNCTAAAAATTACCAGTGAAAAAGTTTGTGGGTGTTTTTTTTTTTTTTTTTTTTTATTATAGCCTATTACAAACCAAGGAATTGTGAACAGAGAGGATGATTGATTATTTTATTGTTTTTTGAAGGAGTTGTACTGTCTTTCATGCTTCCCAGTATTTACATGCAATTTTTGTATGAGTGCTTGACAGTGAATGTTTGCTGTTTTAAGTAGCTATGACTGTGTGCTTGGTGTCCTCTTGGCAGTAAATGTTTGACTGGCAAGTTTAGAATTGGAGGGTATAGAATGTAAAACACCTGTTAGATATCTGTTGTTCTTAATATTTTTGCAGATTCTTCTGGAGTCTCAGCTTCTAAAGAACATAGTTTTTGTGTGTATTCAACAGCATTTCAAAATGCTGTGAAACTGAGTTATAACAAAGATAATGTACAGCTCAGAAAGCTGAACTGCACTATTCTGTGCATGGTCTTAAGAAATTGCATCTAAAAATATACTGTTTGTGCCAACAACCAGATCACTTCAGAAACATTAGGAGTCTATAGATATTTATGTCTACTCTTTTAAGACTGACTATAAGCTTTAAAGCAAAGCTTTGAGGCGCTGACATAACAGCATTTGCCGTTCTGTTGAAAGCTCATATGATTGCATCTTGCTATGGCTCTCATAGCTCCTGGTTTCATCAGTTAACTCTGTATTCCGTCCACTGGGCTTAGATGAGGTGGTTGTGATCAGCAAAGTGCTAAGCACTTGATCTTCTGTCTTTCAAGAGAGCTTTTTATAAAACTTGCTTTGATGTGTACTTCGTGTCCAGGCTGCTTTCCCAGTGGGATCACTTTTATGCTGCTGTCTACTCGTATGTTGCAGTATCCCATATGTTATCAATGAAACACAGCTTGCCAGCAGATTTGTGCTTATTACCAAGATAGTACCTCTACCATATTCATCAATAAGAACTATTTCTTTAATTCATAAAATTTACCTTCTGTGAATTTGCACAAATGCTTGAAAAACTCTCTTTGCATGTGCAGAATATTCCCTAAGTACAGGAAAAAAAACTAGCTGAAAAAGGGAATACTAATGGACTGAAACTATTGTTATGATCTCAGTCTTCCCGTCTCATGCCCTCCTAATTCCTTTGCTGCAAATTTGTCTAAATTTGCCTTTAGGGGAGCTTCTTTCTAACAATGTCAGTAAAAGCTGTTCTAACTTAAAAACTGGAGAGGAAAATGATCAACAGAAAAGAGTTGGTGATCAGTTTTTAGGGCATTGCAGTAAGCACTAAAAAGTCCACATGTATGGTTGTGAGATGAAACAAAAAAATGCTGTTCAGAGCATTCGCTGAAAAACATTTTTTTTTCTGATGTTTGTCTATCCAGCGTTCAGTCAGATGCTGCATTTGCTGTGGCAGCATTTGATGAGAAAATTGGGCTGCAAAAAAAGAAGCTACAGACTTTATAACAAAATACCTTGAAGCACACGTACAAGTAAATTGGATGATTTTCTAGAGAACTACATTTGTGTATGTCCCTCCCTGTTACATTCTGAAGCTGGTCTGAGTTATGAAGGTTGTCATTTAGGTTTCTATAATATTGCCCAGTCTTTTCTGGAACCCATCTAACTGTACAAATGCTTCCAGGGTGAACATGAGGCTATATTTTATTGCACCAGGTGGCTTTGTTTTTTGGCTTTCCAAATGGTATGAGTATATGTATGTTAATTAGTTTTTTGTGGGATTTTCTTTAATTTTCCCTTGGACTTATCTTTTGCTGTAATGCAATAAGATTGATCTCTGTGTAGAATAACAGTTTCTCTGTGTATATTTCACATTCCTTAATCTCCTTTGCAGTCTGTTCTTTCAGTGTTTTACTCTCAGTTGTTTGAATATAATTGAATGTATTCTGATAACATGTTTGTTTCCTATGCATTTATAGTACATGAGAAGTTTCTACTGCAAAGAATGGGGAAATTTGAAGCTTTAATAAGCTAGCCTGAGTATTACGTATTTGGAATTCCAGTGCACACTTCACGTATGAAAGTATAAGCTTCTGATAGACACAGAAATACTGCAGAAGTCCATTTGAAAAACTTTACAAAAAACGTCAGGAAAAAGAAATCATTTGAAGGTGGCAGGATATTGAAAAGACCTAATGGTGCAAAGAGAAGATTTAGGTTTCTGGGTTTCTTCTGCCTGGGAAAGGAGAAGGAAAGGGGGATCCGTTGCAGACACCCAGCACCTGCAACAGTGTGATTCACTCTTACAGGGCAGCTCCTGAGAAGCTTGGTGTGTCACCCCACTGTCACGCACTGTGATAGCAACGCAGTCACAGTGCTCCAGGGCAGGTAAAAGGGCATCTGTTTGGGCCTCGCTGCCGGACTGATGGGGGGTCCCAGAGCATGAAATATGGACAATAATGAGGAGGAGAGCCTTAATATGTGAATGTTCTCTGCATCAGTGAGCCAGGACTACAGCTGTTGGTAGACTGCTTGGAGCTAAGAATCTTGAATTTGCTTACAGTGGTAGAATCAAGGGTAAGAGATGAATTTGAAGTGGCTGGTGATTTACATGCAGAAATGAATACTGTCTCTTCTCAAGCAGAGGTAGGTGCTCTTTGAAACCAGGATGAAATGGTGATTGTGTCAGACTTCTTCATGTGGTGGTTTAAGATGTTGTATCAAAAAGGTCAGAGTTGCAATTTGTTTGTTAACCTTTCTGAAATTTGAGGAATAGTCTTTTAAGCAACTCTTCTCTAAGGCTCGCTTTCCTCTTTTCTGTCCTGCAGTGTGACTTGCAATTGCTGCCCAAAACGGTAGTGAAAAATGAGCAGATACAATAGGTAAAATAGGGCCATGTGTAAATTTTTTTAACCAGCTCTGACTTTGATTTATTGCTGTTCTGAAACTTTATTCATTAATAATATCTTGTGCAATAAGTTGTAGAGGTCTTTCTAGCATCTCGTGATCTAAAGGGAAAAGATATGCCCTTCACTTCTGTAAAACCCACTTCAATTTTCTTATATACTTAAGAGTCATGTTCTATTTCATTGAGGTAGTACAGAGCTCTTTTTAGTCAATTAGAAAATTACTTCTTAGTGCAGTTACGCTTAAAATCACGGTTCAGACCCAAAGTACCCTTATGGGTGCTTCCCTGTTTGTACACAGCTTGCCACATGGAGCTCAGAAACTTGCTGGCCATAGCATCAGGATGCTTTCTTCTTTTTGTAAGCCGACGAATTATTATTTAAACAAAAAAGCTAAAATATTTATAATTTCTATAACTCACTTTTTTCTTTTAGCTATATTAAGTACACATATACCCTTTTGGCTAAGTCTTTGTATTCAAGCGGGGAATATCTTTTCATTCCTTGACATTTTTTGTCTTTGCTTTCACTTATTTTAAACACATAAACCCAAAAAGCATAATGCTGAGAAATGGCTCCATAGTTGTCCTACATCAGATTAGTGATGCACATTGTCTTGTCCTCCCAGGAACCTCGAAGAACAGTTTGATTTCTGAATGCTGTTCAAATCATCATTTTGGCATTTGAATAGCCATTAATCTTCTTAAGGCTCATGTGGACTTTGGAGTGGGAGATGAAACTTGTAACAGGAATTACTTGCAAGCCTGGAAGTGTTGCTTTGTAAGAGGCAAATCTACCGGGTTTTGAGGCAACTGCATCATGTATTCAAAATGAAACGGTCCTGTCTAGCAGATTAAGGTGTAACAAGTTCCAGTAACCAAAACAAATTCCAGTTAAAAGATGCTTTTTTACTTTGACAGTAGTTAAAGACTGCAACAACTTAGTGAGACTGCAGGGTTGTTGGTTTTGATAGATTCATGCTGCTGTTAAAATACAGGAGGGGAATCCTGGATGATCACAGGGCTTCCTTCTTTTCTTTTTTATTCTGTGTTATTTGATGCTTCACAAATTCTTTTCTGGTTGAAATATCATTTCCCCCAGATCTCTTAACTGGAGCCAGCTGATTTCAGAACTATCCTCTTGATCAGGCTGTGTCTCTTTAATGCAGTTGACCCTTGTTAGCTTTTGGAGCTAGCTGGAGTAGTATATTTTGCTATTGGTTTATATTTAATTTGTGTCTTGTTGTGTATATGTTATCTTTATATGAGGCTTCTGTTCATTCTGTTGCATATTAACTTTGTAGGTTTATCTGTAGTGAGTGGTGATTGAAAAATAAAATGTTTCATCAGTATTGTGAGAATCCAGGCTTACAATACCAAATCATAAGAAAAGCTTATGAAGCTTGCTGACTGTGACATGTTATAGAAGTTGGCTCTTCTTTCTTTTGCTTTACTAGTTGTTTTAAATAGAAGTTACTAGATGCTGTTAGGATAAACCCTATGAAACTGACTGTTAGAAGTTAAATAAGTGTAATATAATTTCCTGATGATTGCCATGTCATTGATCAGTGTAATCTTTAGAATGAAAAACCCTCCACAAATGAGAAGCGTATGCTGTTTTATAGTGACTCAGCTATTTCATACACTACTGGAAAAATTCTTTACCTTCTTAGGAAGTTATCAAGCAACAACTACTGAATAATTATTTTTATATCTATTGCCAGTAATTCAGAGATATATTGTAATTCTAGACACTGGCAAGAATGAATCTCTCCTTGTAATTTAAGATAGTTGGTTTTCATTGTGAGCTTTTTATACTTAGCTGACTGCCTCCGATATTTTTTCTGTTTTGCACAATTTCTCTTTGGCAAAGAAAACTTCCTGATAATAACAACTTTGAAAAAAATCTAGTAAATATAAAAATGTTTCAGCAGCGTTCTGCTTGCTCAAGCTGTTCTGTGGAGGAGATGGCTTGGTTTTGTATGATTTCAAAGATTTGTAACATGGTTGTTGGTACTTTTTCCTTGCTACAAATGTTAATGGATTAATGAACTGCCATATAATGTGGATAGAATCATAGAATGGTTAGAGCTGGAAGGTACCTTAATAATCATCTAGTTCCAACCCCCCTGCCATGGCCAGGGACATTTCCCACTAGACCAGGCTGCTCAAAGCCCCATCCAGCCTGGCCTTGAACACTTCCAGGGATGGGGCATCCACAGCTTCTCTGTGCAGCCTGGTCCAGTGTCTCTCCACCCTCACATTCCCACTGAGGAATGCCACTTGTCACTGGTCTCCACTTGGATATAGAGCCGTTGATAGTGACCCGTTGAGTGCGACCATCAAACTCCAATTCCTTATGCACCAAGTAGTGCATATGTCAAATCCATGTCTCTCCAATTTAAAGACAAGGATGTCATGTGGGATGGTGTCAAGTGGTTTGCCCAAGTCCAGGTAGATGATGTCAGTTGCTCTTCCCTTATCCATCAACACTGTAACTCCATCATAGAAAGCAACCAAATTTGCCAGAGATTACTTGCCCCTAGTTAAGCTGTGTTGGCTGTCACTGATCACATCCTTATTTTCCATGTGCTTTAGCATAGTTTCCAGGAGGATCTGTTGCTGGGCTCAGAGGTGAGACTGACTAGCCTGTAGTTTCCCTTTTTAAAAATGGGGGATATGTTTCCCCTTTTTCCAGTCAGTGGGAACTTCACCAGACTGCCGTGGCTTCTCAGATATGATGGATAGTGGCTTAGCAACTTCAGCTTCCAGTTTGAAGTTGGGAAGGTAAAATAACTTCTTCACTTTTGGTCCTTGATGTGGGCAATCAACTTTATTAGCCTTGGAATTGAAATGCGTCAAATGAATTCCTTAAGCCTACTGTGAGTCGTCTGTGTTTTATCCTGCTTTTCATGGTACAAAATAATGCTATGCAGTGCTACTATTTTTATACTTTTAGTTCCACACCTGTTTCTTTGTTAAAAAATACACCAAAATTCCAGAATATATAAGTACAATAGAGTTGTCCTTCAGATCATTCTCATCTGTGTTAAGAACTGTTTGATATTTCAGTTGTAGGACTCTGTTTCCCAACAAAAGTCATGTGACATCAGCAGTGAGGTGCAATAAGAGCTCTCTTAGGATTACTTTAAATAGAATGGAAGACGTTGGGTATATAAGGTTGTGTGGCCTTGAATGTGATTTTTATTTGATATATGAGCTGTGACATAGCTATTGCATGACTGAGATGTGCCTGTAAGCGATGTAGTGTACAGATGGGGTTTCTCTGAAACAAAGCCAGCGACTAAATCTGAATGTGCTCATTTAAAGGGTAAAGAATACTTCATAAAACATATGGAAACATTTCTATGTTTTTTCATTAAATAGGCTTCTTACTCCTTATGCATTTTTTGTGATTGTTCATGCTAATATGTCATTTACCTGAATCAAGACTGCCTATGCATCTGTTTGGTTTAGTGACATTGGGATAATGTTATGAACATTTTATTTAGAAAACTTCTTGTTTTATTATTTAAGAACTTCTCATCATTTCAAGGGTGAAATACTCCGTTTCACAGACCTGTTGGAAAAAACCTTACTGTTAGTCATTGCAGAACACAAGATTTAGGAAGAATATCAAATGATAATAACTGGGCAGTTACACAGTATGATTTGAATGACATGGTTATTGGGATCCACTGAAATGAAAGCCAGGATTATATACATTTGAACAAGAGATGTAGACCAAATTTATCCAAAGAGCATCTCACTCTTCAAAGGGATAGATGCTGAAAATGTGCAGGAATCATAGCAGTCCATGACTCAACGGGGACTTTGTGTCATGCTGTGGTAATAGGAGCTAGCGAGAATTTTGTGCGTGTGGTAACAATGATAATTTAAAATATGAATATATAAACACACATTTTGTATGCAATGTTTGTAAAGTAGAATGTCGAATTTTTTGTAGCTGAAAAAGAAAATAAAAAACTAGAAGAGGGCACAGAGGAGATCTGTAAAGCTCACATGAAAATTAGAGAGAGAGACCTGCAGTTGAATAAGAGAAGGATGCATCTTTGTCCTCTGAGATTTGAAAAATGTACTCAGGTGGCACAACTGTGACTTTTAAATGAATAGTAAATTGGGTAGCAAAGGATTCCTTCATCTTTTTTGCCTTTTCTTTGATAAAACCAGTCAATTAAACCCATGGAAACTGGCATATTAAAAATAAAGGACACACTTTCAATAGTGAGAGTGGTTACATTTAGACCAGCCTACTAAGGGAAGCACAGAAGCTTCAAAAAAATTTTCTGCCTTAAGGAGTAACTGTTTCCTCCAGTATGAGCTAGGTGTCATCACACAAACCCAGTAGATACAAGGTTCCACAGGATGCCAGACGAAAGGAGTCATGGGAAGGAGTCACACTGTAAAAACCACTCTGTTACAAGACGGTGTGGTTGCTGTTGGTTTACATCAAACAAACAAAACAACCTCTGGATAAATACAGAGAATAAAACAAAATGATTGAAAGGCTAGTGAAACAAAGACAACCCTTCTGGTTTAGGAGTTGTACGCTCTTAATAATTGGAGGATTGTCTAGAAATGTCATTCAGACTTTCCCCTGCTCTGGTGCTGTTCCTTAGGAATCCAGCATTGGTTCCAGGTGGGATCTTCATCTAGATGGAGCTTTGGTTTAACTCTTAAGTTCTTCAGTGATATTTTGAATACAAACTGTTTATGTGAAGGAAACATTTTTGTCTTAACTGAACTGGAAATTCAGATGTTAGGCTAAAATGACATACAGAAAATGTATAATAATAATTTTTTATGCAAACTCAAATTATCCAGTACAAGGAGCTTCTTTCCCTCCTTTCTTTCTTAAAGGATGTTTCCTTCTTAATGCTCAATGAAATACTAAGAAAGTTAGTGATGACTTTTGACAATGTAGTGTCTTTTAATAGGAAACTATTACTTTCAGCAGGTGATAAGTATTTGACTTTTTGTTGACTCACCCTTGGGACAGGTGTCTGTCTTGGTTACTTAATACAGAAGATAGTCCTGCTGGATCATGTTATAGGAAGAAAGGTCTCTTGCTGTCTCTCTTGCACAAATGTTATATATATGTATTAATTTACATTACTAGCACTGTTTTAGATGTTTGGACTTTTTCTGAGATAATTAAGGATGCATTCAAATGTTGTTCATACAGTTTTACTCAAAGCTCTATTACTGAGCCTATTAGTTCTGTCTTTTTTTTTCTCTTACTGATCGTGTAGAGGGACTTTCTATATAAAAGTATAAGTAATTACTTACAGGGAACCTGTGTAAGAAATACATGTTATTAATTTTTTTGTAATTTTATGGAGAAAAAAGAACCACACCAAGATTTCTGAACACTAATTGGTAATCTTCTAGTTAATTTATTTGCAGTGGTGCGAGGTGGAAACTGCAAAACCCAAGTTTGCCAGTCCTACCCACCCATCTGTCTCCTCATTTCCATGATTCCAGATCCTTAGCTAGGCTCAAAATGCTTTAAATTTGAAACATGCTTTAGTAATATGTGTGTAGTATCTTATATTATGGATCTAATTTTTTCTTTTACTATAATGCAAATCCATAGTGGGTTCTAATGCTTAAATGTATTAAATTAATGTAGTGGTGACATTCATAGCCACTCTCCAGAATCATTAATCTAGCACAACAGAGCCCTGATGCCTGAGGTCTCTAGGCAGTAGCTCAAAACGATACTTACCTTTACATTACCCAGAAACAAATCAGTGGTTTGTGTTCTTTCTTTGTAATTATCGTATCTCATTTATAATGGATTCAGAGTTTTGCATTGTTCCCCCTCAGCCCCATGATTACAGTGTGTTTGAGCCAAATATTGGGGTTTTTTTTTTTTTTTTTTTTTAGAATATTTTATCAGTCTAATCATACCTGTAATGGAAGGATTTAAGGGTTCAAGGAATAAAGACATAAAACTTGGATCTAGCTCTTGCGAAGACATAGATAGTCTTTTTGAAACTTTGGCACCTGTTTATTCTTGCGTACACTACTGAAGTGTTTTGGTGCCAGATTTTGATTGCAGGCATTTTCATAAGGATAAGAGGGTTTTAAAACCTCATCTGTTCTGTCTTGCAAAGGATGTTATTTCCTATTATTTTTAGCTGATGTAGGATCATACTACTGTGTAGAGGGGTGGTCCTCCCTTACACTCCTGACAGCAGCTTTCCCACACCTTCTAATGATCAGGCAGATACGTGAGCAGTTAGTTCAGCTTGTAGATCCAGCTGGAAATTGCTTCTTCTGAGAGTTATTTTTCAGTCAATTTAGCCATTTGTCTGGCTTATAATGTGCCCACATGAGCACTAGAGGCAATGCAAGACAGAGGGAATGATGGCATTGCCCCAAGGGAGAGCACTTCAGAGCTGCTGAATGAATTTATAAGCTGGTCTTGGTGTCATGTGCTGCAGCAATCTTAAACTCTTAGTTTAGTGCATTGGCTTTTACTTTCTGAAAGATGCACAGTCTTGCAGGTTAAGATTGTTTACGTTGTTTGTGTGTTTAAAATACTTATTAATACCTACTTCTTATTGTTTACACTGGATTTCTATAAATAGAGTAGGATTATTTGTGCCTCCTATTAATGCTGAAATCCATACTGCCTTAATCAAAAGGATGTCAATGTTGATGAAATTCTACATTCTGCTACCCTGTAACATACTTGTAGTATTGTGTCAAAAGTACTTTGTGCCTTACTCTTAAGAGAGGTAAAACAGCTGAAATGTCTTTTAGTAAGATCCCTACATTGAAAATTTACAAAGCAGGTATCTGTAGTCAGTGTGTAGGTAGGATTGAGTCCCTCAGTTTTGAAGTGGTAACTTTATGTAAAGCAAAGTTTTTGTTTCTTTTATATACCACTACTATTTAGTGGTCTTCTCAGAAGTTGTCACTGCATAGTCTTACATGGCAAGATTTCGACGAATACACAGCCATAAAAAATGGAACTTTTTTTTTTTTCCCTAGCCTTAAAGACGGGGGGAAAAGAAAGTCAACATTGAAATGTTGCCATCTTATCTAGTTTGGGGATGTAGAGGAGAAATTTAAAGTAGGAGACGAGAGAATTGAAATTTTTGATTATAGGAGGTGCATATGAAGATTATGTTTGCAAAGGGATCTGGTGGTTCTGGAGTTATGAAGCAGGCCTCTATACAGCTGCGTGGGTGTGCTGTGCAAAGAAAACTACAATTTCTATCCAAAACTATTCTAAACATTAGTATTATCCGTGGTATGAAACCAGTTACAATGATTTTTGTAAGAGCTACCACACCTGGCCTGTAATTCTTGATTAACAAGAAAGGTCCTTCTTGTGTGGTACTATTGAAACAAATGTGAATTTATTCTATATGTGATCTGGGGTTTTGGGGAATGGTGGTGGGGTTAGTTTGGTTTTCACTTGTTCTATACAAATAGGTAAGATGAAATCTCCGGGAAGTCTCTCAGTCACTTGTATTTCCTTTTAATCATTGATTTTGGTATTTTGCTTTATTTGATATCTGTACAAAAATTCTCTGTACATCAGACTGTATGTCTGTATTTTGTGCAGTTTCTTACTAAAATAAGTAAATTCATTACCTCATCTCCTAATCAGATAATTATGCCACTGATGACCCAATACTTAGTGTAATGCTGCTGCTGTTGAAGCTCAGCCAGGCTCCAGGGACCTCTCTGCAATACATTGCTGTAGGCAATTCTTAGGGTGTAGAGCCAAATAACTTTTTCCCTTGTTTTCATTTCCACTTTCATTTCCTTTGGGGTTTTTATTTCCTAAGGAAGGTTGGCCTTTCCTTTAGTTGCTTCAATATGTAAATGGTGTACCTGTTTTTATGATTGTTGGGTGCAGTTGAAGCAAGAGTGCGTGTTTTCCTTTTTCATCTTTGTTTCTTTATATTTCCAGTGAACGTGTCATGCATAGGCACGTTTTGGTTTTTTTTTTTTTTTTTTTTTTTACTAGCAACCAAGATGAGTTTCCTTTAGGTGGCATTCTGTTTTTGGTTTTCAAATTAATCAGTTTATACAATTGCAGCAGAAATATTTTAGATTTCTGCAAATCTTTAGGGAATGTAACTGAGAATTGTCAGCTTATCTGCAACTGAAAAGCAGCTTAATGAATTGTAAAACTGCGGCGTTCCCTTTTTTAAAATTTAACAAATGCATTTTCTCTAAGGAACTTGGAGTAACTCTAAGTAGGTTTCTAAGACTGCCAGCAGCCTCCATTTTTAACACTAACAACTGTCTTCTGGAAAAACAAAATTTGATCATCAGCAAGATTATTCTTAATCTTTCTTATTAAAACATCTGGATATTTTTGGCCTTACCCTACAGTGATGACATACTTAGCAGAGGAAATAGAGAAAAAAATGCATTCCTTATACAAGAAATGAGATCTCTGTCTTGTTTTCTTTTATCTTACACATTGCATTTCTGTGTGTCCATATCAGTATAGGCATGTTTTCTTCTTGAAAAGGCATTTGGATCTTAAATATTAGGGTAGCATGTCTATTTTAGCTTTGTCACCAGTATTAGGAATCTACTTTTTTTTTTTTTTAATTTGGGTCACTGTTATGGGGCAAATTGACTTTCACAAATAATATTAGCATCATCTTCTGTTTCCTTGACTTCCTCTTGTAAATAGTTTGTGCCTTGTGTATGGTTTCTCTTGTGTATTATCTCCTGTTACAATGAATTACTTTGGGTTGGTGAGATAACAGCCCAGATCTTTCCACCTGTGAATGTATTGGCAGATGTACAGTTTCCCATAATAGGATGAAGCCTATTGAAAGTTAGTGTGTTTAACTTCAGTTGCCATTTCATATAGCTGGTCTACACATTGTTTGTGTACTCTGTGAAAAGGTTATTAGTTAACTATTTCCCCTGGGAATTCATTTGAAACATATGTCTGATTATTATTTACACATTCTGCTCAGTGTGTTGGGAAAAAAAAAAGTCTTTCCTGTATTTGTTGACATTGTCTGAAGTCTTGGGAGCTATACTATCATGCATTGTGTAACCACTACAAGAAGCAGTGAATATATTGTCATGTAAATGGAGAAGCTTGATGTTAGAATATTTTATTTATTTTATCATATAATTGAACTTAGAGGAGTTCTCCCTTGCTCCCCTGCTTATATATATGTTCTTCAAAGCACAGATGTAATTTGAAAAGTTTCATTATCATAGTTTTTTATCCATTTGCAGAGTAGGGGGCTTCTTAAAACTACGAAATTTTGATTCCCATATGCTTAAAATCTACATTTGTTGTAGTAGCATCATGAAAAGTCCTGAAAGAAAATGCAAGTTAAATTTAACATGTCTTGTAGTATGACCTTCAGGGAGAATGTCACTTAGCTCTACTTGCCTATTACAAATTCGTCAGTGATTTCTCACAAGTTATCCCATTTGTCCAGAAGAGATAATCAAGTTCTTCACAGTTACGTGTTTAATAGTTGAACTCAATTTTCCATGATGAGAAGAACCATAGGCTTGTCTCTGGAAATAATAATTATGAATGAGCAACAATACCGCAGTTGCAGACGAAGTAATTTTAGTTTTGTTCCATAAACAATTGTCCTCAGCGAAGTTGACATGAGAATTAACTTGAGTGTGGATAACCCAGATACAGACTGTAAGGAAGAATTTGATTCTCTTCAAAAGTCAGCATAAAGAGAAGCAATATTCAGAGCAACTTCTAATTACCATTCTTGCATGAACCCCTTAGCTCTGACTTCTGCAATGCTAGCATATGTGGATTCAAGATTAAGTGTAGGCTTAAATTTTTGTTTGTGTGGAAGGAACCTGGTAAAAAGAAATGTTCTGTGATGTGTGTGTTTGTTTCTTTCCGGGAAGTGATTGGAGACTATTGAGATCAAAGTCTGTCAGCAGGAGTAGTTAATGTGAGGTATATGGAAATGCACGGTAAGGAAGGTTCCACGTTGATTTTTTTTCTTTCTTTTTTTTTTTTTCTTTTTTTTTTTTTTTTTTAAAGGTTCTGTGTATGTTTATTTTCAGAGAAAGACTTATGGCTTACATTGTTAGAATACAGTGTTCTAGACATGAATGCCATCTTTCCACAACTGTAGTGTATGCTTGTGCCTGTAGGACAAAATTAAGGCAAATGAAATAATAAACATCCTTATAGTTATTTATTATGTTCCAATTCTTCTGCATTATAAAGGGAGGAGAGCTTTTCTGAGTGTGACATGCTAAATGTTGAATTAATTTCCAAAGGAATGTCTGCTTTTCATTTTTAAGATGGTACTGTATTTAATGCATTCTAGACATGTGAAAATGATTATGGAAATAAGGGTATGTGATCTGAGCTTCACTGCCACTTTGGTGTGCAGTGTAACTTGTGTTAAAGACCATGTTATTCAACGCTTTTGCTAATAAGGACAGTTTTCTGCTAAGCACAATAATTATCTCATTTTGTTTCTCTTTAGGAGGCTTCTGGTTTAATATGTACAGAAATTATAGTCTCAGTATTGGAAGATGCATTGAGAGGTCCACTGACATTTTAATGTTTTTATCTGGAAAAAGTGATTTGTCTGAAAATATATTCTGTTGATTGGAAGGTCCCATATTTTCATTCCCACCCCCACAGCAAAGGAAAGTTCAATTTTTATATCAGTGTTTTTCCAAACACATAGTAAAATGTTTCTAGGTAGCAAACAGAAGACAGTAGCCCTTCTGATTTGGGGTAGTAGAAGGGCTCTTGCCATTTGCCTTTTCTCTTACAGATTGTTTTTGATGCTATTTCATGACTGATCTCTCACATACAGATCTTCTCACTTTGCTGATGACTGCAACTAGCAAGATTGTGGCTTGACAGTCCCTGGCTAAGAATAGTAGTGGCTTCTTACAGTGACGCAGTGTAAAAATGACCTGAACTATTGACCCTCCCGCAGTTTACTGTTAACTAATTATGGTAATTGGAAAAGTTTATTAGTTAACATTACTTAGTCATAAATTAACTTGTTAAGATCCCGTGTGTGAAGAACTTCATTTGGAAAGCTTGAAGGACTTAGGAGAATAGAGTCCTTAGCTTGAGACAACAGCTGATTGGACTGCTAGAAAGAAATACATTCTCACTTGTGAGCTTTCTGTCTTAAATTTTGAGGAAAAAATACTATGTTTTCATAGACTTATTGATGTGAATTGGAGAATATACAATGCATTGTTATATAATGGAGACATGTAGTCCTCTTTAAGGATTTAATTTAGCTAGGGTTTAACCATAGCATGTAAATACTGAAAAATGCCAGAGAAGTAAATGGATTTTGAAGATTATTTGTTTGGTACTTCAAGAATAGAGGATGAACAGTGTTTTACTTTGGTAAATAAGCCACTTCATTGCTTTGTTGAAGAAATTGTACATGAAGACTGGAGTGGAAGCTTTAAAAATCTACTTCACCAAAATATCTCCCAGGAGATTTTTTTTTCTATCAAACTGTGTAAAGAAAGCATTACATTAAATCCACATTTCATGGGCATATTATGGAAGGAAACTACTTATCAAAGCACATCTACCAAGTAGGTAGTATGCAAAGACTTTATCCTGTTTTCCTCACAGTAATCTTTTCCCTGGATCTTTGAATAAGGAACATAAAGTTAGAATTTCATTTTTATGTGGAAACAAAAAAGAACATGCAGTGTATTTATTGAGTTATTTTGCCTTAAACAGTATTATAAAATACAGAACAGTGGTTGTCGCTTACTGATTTAATTACCAGTAGATGTAAGAGATACAATTTACTACAGAAAAAAGTAAAATCTCAAGATGAAGCAGTTGTGTAGTTTCCAAGCAAGTAATACAGGACACATTTAAAAAACATAAGAAATGGTTTAATTTCATTAACTGTGGTCTAATATGTTGTGCATCCCACTCTTGGTAAACCACAGCGGCATTTACTGGCTATTGCTTCAAAGCACTACTGTTTTTCATCCCTCTTCTTTGGCCAAATGTGTCATAAGAGCATTAACTAAAGTCTGGAAAACAGTTCTCATGGATTTTGCTTTAATGATAAATCTAGCATATAGTGCACTTGCTGATATAATCAAGTGAATGGAATTTCCAAAATCTTGACTTAATGTCTTTTAAGTATGAAGCAATAATGTTTTTATGAAGTAGCTTTTAAATGGCATTTGTTGAAGTGGAGAGCAGCTGGATTAGAAGGGTCTGTTTCTAACTGCAATCAGCAATGATCATAGTATCATATTACAGTCACCCTATAAAATAGCTTGTATTTTAAGAAAAATGGGGAAAAAGTGGGGGTAGGAATGGAGGGAGAAGTAAGCATGGTCTGTGTGATGCCCAAAGGGGTCTGGAATTGGTTACAGTTTGATAATGTTGCTTCAGCTGTTTGGGCAGCCGTGTAGTTCTCAGTATAGGAAGTTCTTTATCAATTTAGGGTTTAACAGGTTTTTAAAATATTGTAGAGATACAGTCAATATGTATTTCTCAAGCATTTTACGATGTTGGGTGGCTTTTTAATTGTAATGTTTACCAGGATAAGATTTCTCTAGAGTAAAGACCAAAATTACAGAATGTTTTGCAGTTCTTCCCTCCGTTTCTCTGTACTACAAAACATTTTTTACTGATTTTGCATTTGCATCAACTTGTATAAATGGAATTTATCTCTGCATATCCACCTTAGTTTTGTCCCTTTTTCAGCTGATAGGCTCTTTGAACAGGGACAATATTTTAATTTGTTTCTTACAGAACATTAAATATGTTAGTGATGGTGTGTTCTAAAATTTAAGTCACTGCTGAGACACAAACTTTGATTTAGGAAATTGTTGCATCCTTCCAGTAATTTTGTATGGATGTATGGATTCTCTTCTTTAATATGTTGTATCAATCGGTTAACTGCAAGCCATTTTTTAGTTTCATCATTAGCTTGTAGCTTTCTTGTGGTAGGTAAGATGTATCTACTTCATTAGGTCTACTGGTTTAACATTGTGCAGGTATGTCTTAAGTGTTAGGCCTCAGTGAATAAATAAAAATTTTGGAGACATTAAATGCTCTTATTCAGCAGTGCTCTTGTTCATCAGTATTCTCGAGTAGTTCACAAGTGGTGTCTTATGCCTTAACTTTTATTAATTTGATAAAAAAATATCATGCTCTCTGCAGCAGATAATGTAGAAGTCCAGCAATGCCTTTACTCTCATGGATTTCTTCATTTGATTTATTCCAGAAGGGTTTGATACAGTCTTAGGCAAGATCTAATTAAGATATATATAATATAACTGTGCCTAAAATCCCAGCTGGATAGTGCGGACAAATTGTTGAAAATGAGTTTTAAATTAAAAGAAAACAAAAATGTAGATAACTTGATTGTGAAGAAATTCTCAATACTATTTGACATCTATAGGCAAAAAATGCATTCATCCCTGCCGTCTAGCTGTAGATATCGTTCATCTTTAGAATAAGATCTGTGTTTCCCTATCAGTTAGCCTAAATAACTTTGTTTTTCTTCCTGGATAGGACCTTCTCTTGAAAGCACTTCACTTGCCTGAGCTCTCTAGACAGAGAAGAGGATCTATGGCTTGATTGAATTGTACTGGAATGCTGTTCCTCAGAATAGGGCAATGGGTTAAGGGAAACTTGCCATGTGATGTGCCTAGCTTTTTTTTTTTTTTTTTTTTTTTTTAAATGGAAAGAGTTGTATTAAAGAGCTCAGGCCAGATTCAGATCCATACCTACAACAAGGCCAAGCCAAGTTCCATATTGACTCTGCTTGAAGAAGTAGGTCCTGATGTTCTACTGGCTTCTCTAGGACTTTCCTTTTTGTGGAGCCCTACTGCTAGGACAGCGTTCAGGGCTCTCCTCCTTGTGTTCTGTCTCTTACTAGGACATTCCACCCCCACCGCCAGTGATGGACATTTGAGCGTCATGCATTTGTAGTACCAAAATATGAGGATAGTCTTAGTAGAATGCGTGATTGCATCCATCATTTTCTTCAGTGATATTGAAGCTTTGCTTCTGGAAAGTCTGAATCTGAGCGACTTGACCGCAATGGGACTGATGTGTAACAGCAATTATTGTGCAGTTCAGTTAATCCAGAAGATTGTTTTATAACAGCAAAATCGGGATTATTTCTGTGTACAAGTAGAAAACTTCTTTTAGATTTACATATATAAAGAGCAACACTGTAATGGTTCTGTGCTAATTTTCTGGTGATTAATTTATATAATATTAATACAATTATTACAAAACATTAATCCTCCCCTATCTAATGATTAAATGCCCCTGTAAGACTTTGCCTTTCTCTAGGGAAAAATTAATGCCCAGAAGCTGTATGTTTTTCTTGAGGTCATGTAGGAAATACCTGCCAAAACCAGGATTAGAATGCAAGTTTCTGACTGATAGGTCCATGTATAATCTGTTGTATCACTGTAATGTGCAGGGGAAAGCCAATGCCTCTCACCCTTCTCCTCACTCTCTTTTTGCCCCTCTCTGATTTCTAGTCTTTTATAGTTGACTGCATAGTATTGATTTACATTTATGACACCTAATTCCTCTTTTAAAATTTTTTGTAATATTTGCAGAAACACTTAAAGATTTTCTGAAAATTCACATTTCTTCCAAGAGGACCAGAAGTTTGGAAAGACACAGTTTTACTTTATGAATATCACATTATTTTGCTCTGTAATATCATGATCATCTTTAGTTGTTCATCAAGAAAGATGTTATACTTTTTTTCTGAAGTAGGGCCTACTGATTTCTCAGGAGTTCTCATATAGTGGTAGATCATTTTAATAAAAAAGTTCTGTTTTTCTTTTGAATATGGTTTGTTTGTCAGTGGTATAACATGCCATTAAATCATGATAACTTTGCCCTCAAACGATCAGTGTGTTCTGCCCTATTCCATTTATTCCTGTATCTTTGATATGGACTCCAGCTTACCAGAAAAGAGTAATTCCATGGTTAAAGTTTTATACATTTTCTATTGTAGGCTGTAGATCCAAGATAGGTGCAAAATATATATCCCTGAAATTACAGACATTTTGTTTTGATGCAGAATGATAGAGTTGTTTGCATAAAAGGAATAATTAACATTGCCATTTCCATTTTCCCTATATTGTAACTATCCATTTTTGTTTTGAAGTGTTTTAGTGGTTCTTATACTGAGTAAGGCTGAGTATTTTTCATCTCTCTGTCTCTGGTGCCACATGTGCCTTTTCAGCATTTACTACAACATGTTGGGCTTAAAAGAACAGCTACCTTTATACCACATGAGGAAATCACTATGTGATTTTTAGTTACCTATCAGTAATCCTAATGATTAGATCTTACGTTACCATAATGTTAACATAACCTTTATGAATGTTACTGAGCCACCAATAGGGATATTCTTAGTGGATGGCAGGTACATGGTCTTGAAACATCATTAGGCCATGTTTAAGTAAGAGACCTTTAGGAAGCCCTTTCTCTTCTTTCTTGAAATCATGCAATTAACTTAATGAAGAGGGGGCAGTTGGGAATGGATTCCTGCTCACAGTGTTCCCAGGTGCTGCCAAGGACTGCTGTACTCAAGGAAAATGTGGTAACGTTCTCAGTGCTGGTTAACGTCCACCCTACTGATGGGTTGAATTGACATCTTCCTCCCAGAGCTGTTATGAGTGTGTAAATATGCCATGTTCAGAAAAGGTAGCTATGGGTAAGAAAGGTCTGGTAAATTTTCATTGTTCTAAACAAATACCAAAGAGAAGCAAGCACATATCCCTGTATGTTATTTGAACTCAAAGTTTAATGAATAAAATGCATCTAGGATTTGTCCTGATAGTGTTCAGATTTTTTCATCTTTTCTGATGCAATTTTTAAATGCTAAAATACATACCATACACTGAACATTCTGGATAATTAGGTGGCAAATTGTTTTAAGAATTTTATTCAGTTTCTCACCGATTAATTTTATTCTTGCTTTTGACATATGAAGTTTCTTAAAGGAAACTTGCATAACATTAGGCTTACGGCTTTTTCTGGTTGATTAAAGTATTTTTAACATCTGTATGACCACCATGAAATTCTGTAAATGCTGGTGTCTTCCAGACAGTTCTGAGAGTGTAAATTTTGATGTGGCTTTTTTTAAAAAAAAAAAAAACAAACATTAAAATCATAATTTAAGCAAGTGAGCAAGTTACAGCAAATTGTTTATTCTGCACTCCTTTTCTCAAATGTTCAGTTAGATCACCTGTGATCTAAGCACTTAGCATTTTTCTATCTATGTTTTTTGGTCTATGTAGTTATAGTAAATGTGACAAAGTATAATATATAACTAGTAAGAAACTTTATGATATACTAACTATAATTAATTCCAGTGATTTGTCTGTTAAAGCCAATGCAAATAATTGTAACATCTGTCAAAAACCAAGCACTAGCATGAAAACCTTTTAACATTTTGCACTTAATAAACTATTTTATACATAAACTACCTTATTGTTTATATTAAAAACTAAAAAATATTCAGTCTGTTCCAGCCATTCTAACAAAAACTTTAATAAGTAGACATTGCATAAAAATGACACAATCCAGCAGTTATTTGGTAAGGCCAGCATAATCATAAATTTACCATCCATGCTTTTCCAAAAATACTAACCCATATTGTTCTCCCTGGACCTGTTGCAGGGATGACTAATCCAGCTGCTGAGGTCTCCCTTTATGTGTTTGATGGAACACTTGGCTTGCTAGACTACAGCTGTGTGTTTATGTGCAGTGCACACCTGCAGAGGCCTGACAAATAGCTGTAGTATGCAGAGTATACAAAATTACCCTGGCAGTGCTGCAAATAAGGAAGTTTCTGTTTTGAAGTCCATATGCGTGTGAGCTTGAGATGCCAGCTGGGGTATTTATGTTGCATTGCACAGATGTAAAACTGCCAACTGATTTTATACCAAATAAAGGCTAATCTTTTTATACATACTTGGTGTCAGAGTTATGAAGTGGTACATAAGAATGTTCTCACGACTTAGCTCTTTTAAAATAAAAGCTGACATTAAAAATGCTCGAACTTGCAATATGCATAGAGAGTAAAGATAAAAACGTACTGTATTTACTTAGATATCTACTATAGCACTGTATCTTAAAGGTTTTATTATTAATGATGTATAGTTATTAGCTGCACATAATCAGGGCTTGATTTATTGTATGCATAGACACTATACTATATATCCTTTTTTCCAGGAGGTCACTTCGGCTCTGTGTTGAATCCAGTTTATGGGTTCTGAAATGTGAAAGCCCAGTTTATATAGCTACTTAACTTGAAAGCATTGCTTTCCTATTTTCAAATGTGTTTAAGCACAGTGATAATTTTTCATCAAATATCATGCGCCCTTTGAAAACTGTTATCATTGTTAGTAGACCTGGTTTGTGAAGATACCTTTAAAGGTAATATTTGCTTTCAAATATTTAAGAAATTAAAATGGAAGTACTAATTTCACTTGCTAAAACTAAAAAATAGCACAGATTTAAGTCTTGATCATTTTAGTCAGTACCTCGACTCTTAGTATGAATTAGGTGCGAAGACAACAAGGTGAAATGAACAGTTTATGTTTTAATGATTCACTGCATAGGTTAAAGTACTGCATACTTAATCCTTTTTAAATGGATAAAAGGAAGGCTTGGTGGAGAGAGGGTAAATATGCAGATGTGAAAGTGGATGGTTTCTGTGCTTCTGAATACACGCTTTGGAATTTCCTTAAGCACTTAGTTACATTTTTAGGCTTAACACACTTTCCCTTCAATTACTTTTTTTTTTTTTCTCATTACTGTATCAAGCAATTTTAGAGCTATTTTTAATGTTTATTCTGGGATACTAAAACATTTGAAGATGTGTAGAATTCTGCTTTGGCTTACTGTGTCACTATGTATACTTGAAACATATTTATGCTAAATGTGTAAGAACAAAGAAAATGGGAGCAACATTGAAGTATATCACTATAGAATGTGTCCCAAAGGACTTAAGAATTTATTTTGCAAAATGTAACGTACAGCTTGGAAATGACTAGCCGTCACACACAGCTCACCAGTCTGGTGGAGCCTTTTTAAACCAAAAGAATTTCATACATACACACATGTGCATGCACATGCTCAGCCTGTGATAGCAGTCTTGGGCTTCCTGAGCTTAAAATTAAAGTCTGCAAGTATCCCCCAGAAGCTCAAACATTATCCAGATTCCCAAGGTTTGGAAATACAACATCTTGATTACTAAATTTTAGAGCAGAAATTTCAGGTGTTAATATTAGTTAGATGAAGAGGTAATGATGTACTGCAAGTGGAAGGAAGAGTTGAGCTGCACCCCCATAATACTGCAAAGGCATGTCGTCTTGGCTACCGAGTGTGCCTGTGAGTTGCTCGTACTACCATTAACTTCTGAGAACTAGTCTATATAGCAGAGAAGGCTGCGAAACAATACAGGATGCCAAATCTGAGTGAAAAATGGAAACACTTCAAAAGAAGTTACTTATGCTAGATGAGTATAGGAAGTCTTAATTGCTGTTATATCCTCTATTTAGGAAGTATATGTAAGGCCAAAAGAGCAGAATTCTGTTGGTGTGTGAGGAAATATGTTGCAAAGATGGTTTAGTTATTTTGTGTCAGGGCCAGCTCTCTTATAGAAGGATATCACTTCAAACAGATTGCCGCCACTGCAGGTTGCAAACACACAATTGAAGGCTTCTAGTTCTCAGCTCATGCACAGATGTCTTTCAATAAGTTTAGCCAGTAATTTCTTCAAATTGCTCAGTTTATCAGCAGCACATGTCATCAATCCTGGAGTGGTTGCTCAAGTCAAACTACAGAATCCTTAGCTTACAGACACAGCTGCAAACAGGTGAACAGGCAGAAAGTAATTTGTGCAGCTTGGTGGCTGTCAGACAAAAGACAGACAATCTGTGTTTAAAACAGATTGCAGGCCTTACATGAGCCAGACAAAAGGGATTTCTACAACTGCAAATAATTCCAAGGTTAACATATTTTCCTTTCTGCCATTAGGTGATTTGTTAAAATTGGAAACAATGAGCATTATAAATCTACACAGAAACTAGAGATAAGATGAAAGAGAAAAGCAGATCGCTAAATAAGTTTACATCCTTCTGTTGAAAAGCATACAACTGGCATTCATATAGGCTTCCTTTTTATAAGCTAAGCCGAGCTATAATACCTACGACATTCAGTACATATTTGAAATTATGGTAAGGACATCTAATTGGCAAAAGAAACATTGTAGAAAGAGTAAGCTCATAGTGATATTCTGTATTAAAAAGTTTACTCTTTTTCTTTTCAAATTCTCCTTTGGGTATCATTCTAAGACACTGTGAAGATTTATCAGTATTTCATTTTAACTGTACTTAGACACTTTAATATTGGGTAGATTTACCAAGGTTTACTGTACTAAGTGTATCTGAGTTAAATTTTTAACGAACAAGCTTGCTCTAGTGTTAACATGATTACAGTAAGTTAGAAAACATGTATTTCCCCCATCGCAGATATTACATCCTTCAAATGTGTGACTATAGAATATCTATTCCTTCCACTTCTCATGGGCTCTGTAAACTTGCCTTGACCTCAGAACTGCTTCTGCAGTGTTCCATGAGGTACTAATCAAGCTAATGTAATATAGCCCTTCTTCCTGTTTAGTTGAGTGAGTAAGTACTTATGTGCAATAATATTGACGGGTAATTCTATGCTTAGTTTAAGTTGTTCTGCCAAGTTTATTTTCCATGTTATTTAAAACTTATCAATATAGAGATAAGTGAATGGAAGAAGATGCAAAGAGTTACTGTCTAAGGTAACATCTGGATTTGTGAAGGTACGATTCTGTGCATAGAGGATAAATCAGTCTAAGGACACTGTTTGAAATATATTGAAATCAGTGCTCTTTCTGTGTGCAATATTAATACGTATTACAATGAATTCATGAACACAGTTGTGTGATTAGGGTTAATCATGCAGAAGTGTTCACAAAAATTATTTAAATTGTCACACTAAAATTCACTGTTGCTTTTTAAATGAAAAGCAGGAGCTTACTTAAAAATAGTATGTGCTTTTTATTATGTGGTCATGCCTATATTACATACTTGTGTCCAGTATGAATGTTGTTGTAATCGAAGAACAATATTGTAAGGCTATTGCAAGTTTATACTTTTATCAAAATACAGTACTAAATAATTATATAGGGGAAACTTATGCTGAGGTTGAGTTGAAGAATTCCTTAAATTTCTCAACTATAAAGAAGTATGTCACAATTATGTGCTTTAATAAGTTATGGTATGGAAGTACCCTTTTTCATGCTTTTTTTTGGGCAAAAAGCTAATTCCATGATTCAGTTGCATTCTTAATATGTGCTGTGTTACAGGACTTTCCTTGCATTTGGATTTTCTTCTTTTTAGTTTCTTAATAGACAGTAAGAATTTTAACCTCTCAGAAATCAATCAAACTGACGGAGATTTTCTATTCTTTGGCCCGGGGAGATTATATATTAGCTCTTTTTTTTTTTATAATGCTGACAGCATGGGTATTGCTTGTTGGTTGTGCAGGGTATAGCTGTAGATTGTAGCCTGACATTGTTATGGTGTTAGTCTGTATGGCCTTCATGTTATTTCACTGTGAAGGTGAGATCATCATCTTTAAAGGATGGTTTTAATTTGTGTTGGTGAATCAAGTGGATACTGTATTTAAGGAGGGGGGAAAAAGTGTACTCATGCAGGTTGCTGTCTGCAGTCCAAATTGCTGATCAGAGAGTCTTTATACACATCGGTAATGTGCTGTGCAATATAAGCTGAAATATATTCCACAAGGGAGGAAAACGGAATAGGTTACATACGCTGTTCCTAAGTGCAATGAATATAAAACTCCATTACTCACTTTAAGCAGGTGCTTTTTATATGAGGCTTTAAAGAAATATAAAACTGCTGGTGAAATGATTGGTTTGTACAGACACGACTTAACTTCCAGTACTTTGACCAGATAAAGAGGTTAAAAATATTTCTACAAACATTTCTTTAATGATTTCAAGGATTAAAGGTTAATATCCTCCTGGTGTAAGAAACTGCCATTCCAGACACTAAATGTACTGTTTCGCTTTAAGTCCTGAGTGGTTGCGTAGAGTATTTAAAAGAAAATATAAACATTTCTAAAATATTTAAACATAAACACAGAGCATTATGTTTTTAAGTTTATATCCTAAACAATGTATATTTAAGTTGCTGGGAGGAGCACAGTGATATCGTAAAGAAATGCAGTGCGATATAGAAAGCTGTGATTGGGTAAGAATGATACTTCAGTTAGAAACAAAAGTCATCTTTAAAGAACCTGAAGTCTTCTCAACTCTGCATGTGGAAAACTACACGTGAAAGGGTATCCTCAGATCTTTCTATTCTTTAAAGCAGCATATACTATCTGAGAAGGAAAATCATGGGGAGGCTGTTCAAGATAGTACTTATATACTGTATTTAATTTTTTTCTATGTAATCACTATCGTGTTTTACTTACCCACCCTGTCTGAATTACTGTCTTCCTGCCGTTTTGTACTCCTTTACAGTTAGTGTGCCCAGCAGCAACCTCTGTTGTATACCTTTTAACCACATGACTGCTGGCTTTCTAAACCTCCCAACTGAAAGATGTTAATGTTCTCTTTCACTTCCCCCACCATCCCCAGCAGCTCAGGAAATCAAACTGTTAATGATTACACCTTAGATGTTAGTTCTTATTATTTTTCTATAATAGTGTTACTAAACACATCTGCCCTTCTTTCAAATTTTTATAAACCTTTGCAGCTTCATTACTTCTTAAAGAATTACTGTGTCCATCCTCTAGAATCCTCAATTTGTTGATGTTTTTGCTAGTCCGTAACTGTTCTGTTCTATATGCAATTATCTCAAATTGAGCCTGTGTGAGATTTCAGCCATTAGATATTCTGTTTGACAGCGAGCAGGTGACCAGGTGTCATGTTTGTTAAAGGGAAGCAGGTGAGACTTGTCATTTCTTGTCTCCTGCATAGTAGGTATGTTACATAGCACTTTAAAGTTTGCATCTGCTCTGGTGAATGAGGCCTTTTAAGGGCAAAGGAATACAAACTCATAGGAATCCAGGTATTCTTAGTTGCGTAATTGCCAAATAGCTTCTTTAAATAGATGCGGAGAAATGAGCTCCACAGTTGAAACAGAAGGTGATGAGATCTGAGATGAGCTCTAGTTTCTCTAAGACTTTGTTCTTTTATCTTACATTTTGCTGTCCTAGAAAGCTGCAGATGCCTTTTTTCTCTAGTTGCTACACACCTTTTCACTAAAAAGAGTTGTAAAATCCAAGCTTTATTCCAGAGCCTAAGATCTACTGCAATTTATGCTTAGTGTATTTGAAGATAAGGCATTTGAACTGGTACTGGATTGAACTTAGACTTAATAGTAACTCAGGCTAAAAAATGCAGTTCAGGTTTTTTTATGATCATGTTCATAGAACCACAGAATCATTTAGGTTGGAAAAGACCTTTAAGATCATCGAGTCAGCCTTTAACCTAGCACTGCCAATGCACCACTAAATACATTAGCATATATATATTAATGACAAAAAGTGTATTAATATACTTTGTGTTGACATTTTTTATGAGCTATTGAAGTTATCCTCAGGTACAGCAAAACTACTGCATTTGAAAGGTATAGAAGGCTTACACGACTAAGATGGAAGCAACCAATTACGAGTGCATGCTTGCAACCCAAGGGTGTGTTACTAGGGGTGGAAACTGTAAGCTGTTTCCTCTGTCCATCTGTCTGTCTTTGTCTTTTTCAGGATCTTGCTTCAGGTACTTTGTGGTGAAAGTTTCTCAAGTTCTTATTTATCTGTATCCTGGAATTATTTGCATCTATGTCATTTTTAGCATTTGTCTACTGACAATGTGTAGATATGAAGATGGATAGGACATGCTTTTTGAGAATTAGAAATTCAGATCCTAATAGTTTTTCTGTGTTTTCTTGGAAGACAAAAGTTAATTTAATGCATTAAATTGGGCTGCTACCATTTGTCTCAAATGATACAGTAGTAGCTGAAATACAGCTTTTAAATTGTGCAGAAAGGAAAATCAATCCTTTTCTTCTTTTTGAACCTCTGTTTACAACAGCAGGAACAGTGGCACTAGTGCCACTTTAATCCTGTGTCCTGACTGGTGTCATGTTGCCAAATCTAAAACAATAGCTTCAATTCGATATGCTTATAATTGGTGATGCCTAAGTAGATGCCCAAAACTACACTTATCACAGCAAGATTTTAGAGCTATTTGCGATACTATGTATGTTTAAAGATGGAAGGTGGTGTTCCTTCTCTAAATGTTGGCTAATTAGATTAAAAGGAGCAGCAGTCAGACTATGCATGGATGGTGTCTCTGTACCCTACACTGAGAATGTTTCATGATGGTCCTTGTCATTTTGATAGTTTGTGGTAGTAAGTCTGTCAAAGTTTGCTGGCCGGCCTTAGTACAGTGGGTAAAGGGAGTTCTGAAACTTGGTAACTGTTTGGCCCTTCTCTGAGCATTCAAAATTAAAGCATTATTTTACCTGACTAGATAATCACTTAAAACAGATTATCAATAAAGAATTATTCAAAGGTACTTCTGACCTACAATGGCTTACACATATTATTCCAAATGTTCTGTGACTTCTTCAATATTGGTTTTCAGAGTCTTTGAATCACAGGTTTCTTATTTAACTCTCCATTTGAAGCAGGACTTTAGAAAAATCAAGAAGTTTGTGGATTAAAGGCAGATGGAGATCTGTATGAAGGCTGTTCTGTGGAATCTTGAAATGGGAGTGTAGCAACAGGGATTTGCCAGATTTAAGTGACTCTCCCTGTAGGTGAAATAAATGATGTTGTTCTTTAGCAAGCTGGGAAGTTTTTTGCAATATGTAAATCTCTGTTACTAAATGATGGTCCTATGTCTGTTTTATTGTTTAGGAGATGGAGAAGTCTTAATTAGTTTAGGATTAAAGTGGTTAGAGATTTTAATACTGATCTCTGAGGTGAAGAACAGCGTATGACTGGCTGTGTGCTTGGCCCTGAAATTTTGTCTGAAAATACTGAAATTATGTGAGAAGACTAATTTTTGTGGTGTGTGTGTGCATACGTGTGGTTTTTGCAGCTCATGTTCTGATGAAGAGAATGGTAGAGGCTTATATTAATAAGTGTTTTGTCATTGTTGCCCAAGATGAAAGCAGCTTGATCAGCTTTAGAGAGTACTTCAACAACTGCTTTCACCCTTCCAGGCATTTACTTTTCCTTAGCGTACCATTGTTGAAGAGAAAATGAAAGCAGAGGGTTTTTTTAAGGACAGGTTTCTTTAAGGTCTGGAACTGTGTCACAAGAAGCTCAAGACAGAAAATCTGGCCAGCTCACCATACATTAGACGCAAGACACATCTACCATAATCCTGTTGTTATTCCCTGTTAAGTCTTGGGAGTGTGTGGGGATGCAACAATAATTGAACAACAATAATTGAATGAACATAAGAAGTTCCATCTAAGTATGAGGAGGAACTTCTTTACTTTGAGGGTGGCAGAGCCCTGGAACAGGCTTCCCAGGGAGGTGGTGGAGTCCCCGTCTCTGGAGACATTTAAAACCCTCCTGGACGTGTTCCTGTACAACCTGCTGTAGGTGACCCTGCTCTGGCAGGGGGGTTGGACTAAATGATCTCCAGAGGTCCCTGCCAACCCCTACCATTCTGTGATTCTGTGATTTCTTAAAATAATGGTATGTAGACTGAAAACTGGTTGACACAGTTACAAGAATGTAAATAATTATGATAATCAGAATAGCAATAGAAATGCTAAATAAAGTTGAGTTAGAAAAAAAAATAGACCTGTCCCTTGACACCTCCTTAAAATAAGTTGCCTGAATTACTGTTTTGAAGAAGAAAGAAAATAGTAGCCTCCGAATGTCTATGTTAAGGCTGCAAAATGTGGTCTCCAGAATATGGTGACAGACTAAAAATGTGGAATTGTGAACATAGTAATGATATTTGGGGAACTTTATCACAAAGATTTAGTTTTACTGCAGAAAAAACTGAGAAAGTATCTATAACCTGGCTTCTACATTTTAGAAAATATCTCTGTTTTTCCAATTTAAAAAAAAACCCATAAACAAAAAAAAAGGGGAATTAAAAAAACCCAAACCCCAGGTGTTGTGTGTGAGCAAGCACAGTGATCGAAAGAGATGTTGAAGTTCTGATGCTACTGCTGTTTTACTGCAACGAAGAACTTGAAAGCTCATGCTCCCCCAATGCTTTGAACGTGAGAAGTAGGACTGATGCCAGCTAGAGCTGGTCTTTGTGGCTTCTGTTATGTTCATACTGCAAGGAGGAAGGAATTAAGTTTGGTTTTAGCTTCAAGTTCCTCAGAAGTGACATCTATCTAACCAAGTTCAGTACAGACTTTCAGAAGTTCTTGCTGGGGGCACTGCTTAAACAGGGACTGAACAGAAGTATCTCCCATGAAACAAATGAGGTTTCTCTTAAGCTTCGATTAGTTTACTAGCTTTTCTCTGTTAGTCATGTAAAACTTAAATATACGTTTCTGTGAAAATAATTAGACGTTTTTTTCTTGATTCCAGTAATGTTATTTCATTTGGTTAATAACTCCTTGCCTTTATTCATGGATTGATCTTTTTACTGAGTTTGAAATCATTTTGACATGTATGTGACAGTCTTTTACTATATCATGTTGCCAAACCGTAGTTTATTGGTACTTAATGCTTTAAATATTGAAATTTTTCCTTCTGAGGCCATAACCTAAACATGGGGGGAATTCATGTGGAGCTGCTTCTAGAAGTTTTAGTCATGCCTTACTCATTTCCTATTTCGTATTTTGCAGTTCTCTCTTTTATGATCTTTCTAAAGAATTATTTATTGTATTTCAGGGATTTGGCGACACACAGTCCTGACTTTTGTCCTTGGAATCAGTAACATACCTCTTTTGCTGGTTCCTGTCTTGTCTATTGACAGTTGAGATACTGAATCTTGGTTTTCCATTAATCATTGCAAATTCACCCTATTAGGAATGGATTGGTAAAAGATGTATAGGCCATTGGTAAAATCACTAATTAGGTAACTTTTTTTAATGGGTCTTAAATGAAATGATTGCTCAGCATTAATAGGCTTGTTAGCAGAAATCCTGGGCTGATCTATAAAGACACAATTGTGAATGGTATTTGATTCCTTCCTGCTTGCACATAGAATGTCACTGAATGCAGGGACTTGGGACAAACTGTGTAACTGGGTTATGTGCATGGAGATGACCAAAGCTCTGACAAGAAGAGTTGGGGAGAGGATGTGAGTGCCTGCTTTAAAGTATGGGAGAACCTTCCTCGATGGTGTGGTACTTCTGTGCCTGTTCCTAGAACAGAATAGCTCTTTAGGCTTGGACTTAAAGTGATTTAGTGTGCAGAAGGTGTAAATTGTCAAGGCATAGTAGATTTTAAGTTAGACAACCTTTCTGCCTATTTCTGGGTTCTGCAGCATGGAAAGAACAACTTTTTAGGTCTTTGGTGATGTGTTATATTTTGTGTGAGATAGTCTGATTCAGCTAAAACAGATTAGGTTGATTACCAAGTATAAACATGGTTACATATTGATTACATATTGGGTTGCAATGGGCAAGTTGTTCTCAGTACTAAAATCACACAACAACTAGAAAATTGTAATTTTTTCCTGTAAGTAGCCACAGGTTATATTTGGTAGAGACAGGTATAAATATCTCTCTATCTCTGTAAAGTCTTTGATTGCGATATTCCTGATGAAAATAATAAATTAACTAAAGAAAATGGGAGATGTACTCAAACACGGTTGCTCTGGTCTCCAGTTTTGACTACGCTGAGCAATAAAGTCAAGTAAATCACAGTACTGCTTTTGAAAGTGTGTTTCCAGAAGAGCGACTACAGCACAAATTCTACTTTGTTGTCATGCACCTTGGAAATAAGCCTTTCTCATGCTTCATTTGTAGGACGTTGAATTTGGATAATGTTGCTGTTGGCAATGATAGATTTGGTTTCCCTGGTTCCTCTTTGAATTCATGCTCAGCGTCTTAATTAAAATCTTGTGGAGTGTTTGTCTCCATACTAAATTTGAGTTAGTATTTGGAGGCATGGAGCATTTCTTATCTAGGAGTTTTAACATCCTCTTGCTCAACCAATTCCTTGAGAAGATACTACTAAAAAGTTTGTAAACATTGAGGGGAGGGAAGGGAGCCCTGTTCTTTGCTTGCTTAAGTATTTGTTTGCTGAAATGAGTATTTAAGGAATATTTTAGCTATGTGTACAACTGTTGAGACTTTGATTTTTGTAATGAAAGAGATAATAAGGGAAAATATTCGGGAAGAAAGTTACAGGGATGGAAACTAGGGATAGTCAGAAGCATACATAGAAAACAAAGCTGCTTTCTTTTCCGTAGAGTAGCTTGCCAATTTGACAAGTTTATGAGGGATGGTTCATAATTCCCAAAAAATTTGAGACTGAAGAAAATGTGCTGTTTCTCTGTATTAAACCTATTCATTATAAATGATTCAGCAAAAGTCTGTCAACTTTCTGCACTTTGAAAAAGAGACTTGCATCTGGGCAAGGGGAATAAACTTAGGTTCAGGTGATTTTTGACTTAATGATGGAAGTCTAGTTAGACATCCTAAGTTCCTTATTCTTTATTGTAGGCTCTGTATAGGATTTAAATATTCAATAAATGGGCTTTCTGAGTATCCTTCCGTCCAGAGCTATGAATCCTGGGCAGAATTAGTTTTTCTTGCAACTTCTCCTTGATTACTGTGATGTGCTGTTGTTATCATATGTTAAAACTGAGAGCAGGATGATGTTGCCATTTGATGTCACACCAACATAGAAAAGGAGGGGCATGATTACGCCATGTCTTCGTAATACTTTTCTATTGTCTTTTCAAGTAGTTGAAAACAACTGAGAAAGTGTTCATCCTATCCCTCTAACGGGGAATTCCAGAAAGAAATAGCTCATTAGTGCTATAGGTTTGTGAGTTTCTTCATGGCCACGCCATTCAGCTTTTCTAGCTTCCCATCATGATCCCTAACTGCTGGCTGGGTGAAAAAGAGTGCACTGACTGGTTTGAGCGATGTGTTGCTGACTGTCATGCATAAGCTGACTGTTCAGGTCACAGGACAAATATACCCCCATTTTCATGAAGATTGTAGGAAATAAATGTCTTTGATAATGTTGCTATATCTTGCTGAAATTCAATGTGTTCGGAAGTTATTTGGTGAGGGAATAGAACTGAACAGCAACAAATAGGGAGCATGATCACATGAAACTTGGTTGCTTGTTCTCAACATACTAAAATAAAATTAATGTTACGTGTGTAACTAACGTGGAAAGTTTTAGCCTTAATGCAGAGAAGTTGTGTAGGGTAATGCATCTAAAAGTGGAAAATATTTAGTTTTAAAAGTACTTAATCTTCTATAGTGAAGTGCAAGAAATGTATCGGACATCACACCTTGTATTTTGAGGGATAAAAGAGTTGCTGAAAGATGGAAATATCAAGAAGCTACCAGTTTTGAGAAGACTTGAAAGATGGGTGTCAAATTATGAAGTCGAATTTGTTTTGCTTTGACTGTAATCTTGGCTGCTACTAATGGTATTTTACAATCTTTGTTTTGGAATAGGCAGAAGGGAAANACAAGTTGATAGGAAGTCTGAGGAGGCAGAGTGAACACCAGAAAATGCCTACAGGTACCCTATCTGCTTTTGACACATTCATGCATTGTGTCTGATACCGCACCTTAGATCAAAGGGGATTTTCAGCTTTAAAAGAGGCGTATCCTGGGCAAGCCTGGGAATGAGGGTGTATTCCCAAGATGAGAACTGGTAGCTGATCTTTCAGAGTGGGAACTGATGGGGTGTTGTAGCAGCAGGCACACAAATGGGTTGCAGTGAGCATTCTTTGAGCCTGGAGCCTTCCTGAATCACAAATTAAGGGGAGGCTTGGGTCTACCTCAAACACAGAAGATGGGTTAAATTATCTAAGAAAGTGTGCATACAACGTAAAACCTACTTTCACATGGCAGTCTGGTTTACTGAATGCCGTGGGTCCCTTCGTATGCTGCTTCTCTCTTCTTACCTTGGAAAGTACTTCTTATTCAAAAATTATTTTAATGGCTTACCAGAACAAAAATTAAATAAACATACATCAAGAAGCCTGCTTGCTAAATGGTTTTATCTGCACTACCAAATACACTTCATTGTTTAAGAACTGGAATAAGCACAGTGAACTAAGGACAATTACCAGGTTTAATTTTTAATCTTCTGTTTCTTATAATTTCTTAGGAATCTTTCCTTACTACTATATATTATAGGCTTTTCTTTGGGTTAAGTCTTTGAGAGATTGTGCAAAATACTAATGAGTTGATTCTGAAGAGAACATATTAAGTTTCTTTAGTGTCTGTAACTATGTTGAAATACATATCAAAATGCTTTTTAATTTTTTTACCTGATATTCCATAATACTTTCCTTGCGTAATTATGGATTTTGGAACAAATTCTATGTTACATATGTGAGGAAATGGTTCCATAATTATACTAATGTTTGCATAATTAACAAGCTGCTTGCCAATTTTAACTGACAAATTCCAAGTCACTTTTGCATGAGGGGAAAAAAAAATCATAAAAAATGGTAACCTCTGTTAGTTTTTCCTTTCATACTTCTTACAGGTGTTGAAACTATTTCTTTCTAATTTGCAAGTAAATTTATGGTTTTGGTTTTTTTTTTTTTTTTTTTTTTNTTTTTTTTTTTTTTTGATAGGCAGCGCAGTACAGAATAGGAGGGCTGGCTTTCTCCACCCGTGCTCTGGGGCTGTTTTGGGGGCTGCCCTCGAGCTCTGCCAATATATCTCAGTCCTGAGTTGCAAGATCCCCTGTTGCTGCCACCGCAGTTCTAGGCAGCTCTTCAGAAGTGTCTGCCAATAGCACCGATTTCTTCCAAACGGTGCAGTAGTTTTCTGGTGTGCACAAATAGGGGCTGAGGAAAGACCACCAAAACTTATTTCCACTTGTGACCTAAGGCAAGGTTTGAACTCCAGTTTCCGTTGAAAAATGGCAAGTGTGCCGTTGGCCTTCTGTGCCATTCAGCTGCGTGGATTTAATGCGCTACATTGCTACTGAGTAAAATGTTGTTGTCTAAATGTAAGCTTGAAAACACTTTGTGATTTTAAGGTCCTGAAATGAAAAGGTCATAATAAAAACATGAAAGAGAATAGTTCAGGTGACGCTTATAAAGTGAAAACAAAAGTGTATGTATGTGTATATATACATATTTATTATTCCAATTTCTAAGTGACTTTGTGTGTTTTCCTCACAGCATCTATATATTTTATGCATAACTGTTTGTATTAAAATGCCTATATACAGCATTCTCTCACTTCCATTTAAAAACTGTGAACCACGAAAAAAATGTTATAAGAACATCTAAAGTAGATAATTAAAGTATAATTAAGTTTAAATGCCTTGGTGAAGGAATATAAAAATATTTAAATTCAACAGGCTAGTACATTTGCAGTTTTCTTTTATTAGGTGTGAAATCTAAGAATCCCCTGCCAACTCTTGAGGGCTCAATCCAGAATGTTGAATTGAAGTACTGCGGCACATCATTGGTCAAATGTGCCTCTGGGACCGTGGGATCAATAAAAATTTGTGCCAAAGCCCCAGGTATGTGCAGCTGGACCATGTAAAACTTTATTGCCTGTATAGGAGAATTGGCCTTGCTTTTTACAAGGAGAGTTACTGAAAAAAGAATTTACTCATTGTTCCTATGAATCAGAGAGGTTTTTTTGTATTCTTTCTGTTTTGGGTTTTTTTTATTATTATTGTTAAATGTGCCAGGATGATCCACTCTGTCCCCTGTATAGTCAGTTTTTACACCGAATTAAAAAATAAAGTTGTTGGGTTTTTTTCTGCTGAGACAACTATTAATCTAAAAGCACTGAAGAAACTGGAATAACCCTGCATTTTCATGTTACGCAGAATATTTGTACTTTGGTTTATTTGTAGCATAATTTTGACGTATTCTGTTTATTCTTTAATGTCTCATTTTCCATCAATGCTGCAAGTATGTATTTTGCATGTGAAGTTTTAGAGGGCTCTGTGATAAATAATTTTTAAATTTCTTTATTAGAATTTTTCTTGAAGAGCATGCAGGAACTTTTCCGATCAATGCTTATGATCTCTTCATACGTAAAGGCAGCTAATGTCAAGAATATTAAAAATGTAGTGTATTTAAATCGAGTTCCTGGTGATTTTAAAAGATAATATTTTATAAACTTGAGATGGAAATGACTATTTTAAAGAGAATGGATTACTTTATTTGAAATCCTCCTGGATGTAAAGACATTTACAAGATAACATTAAGGAAGTTGTTTAATAGTTTATATGAGATTGCTCTTTCTATTTCCTCTTTTAATTCTTACAATGTTAATAGCTGTTCTCTTTGGACTAGTGAATGTTTGTGTTTTGAAAATTTATCTTGTTACAGTAAAAGCTGTAAGAAGTCTAATCTTTATTTTAGGTGATGGTGGAAAAGAGAAGCTGATTCCTTTAATTCAAGGCCCTTCTGACACCAGAGACTTACATAGCAGTAAATGGCTCAATGAGAGTAGAAAGCCAGAATCTCTCTTAGCGCCAGATTTGGTAGCCTTTACAATCCAAATTCCACAGTATATGGACTACTGCCATAATTCTGGTAAGTGCAAAACTCTTGTTAACCTGGTATCGCATTACATTTTTTCCTATCCAATGTAATTTTCAAAAGAGGGGCTTGATATAAAATGTGCCAAATGTCGCCGAAGTATCTTTTTCACATTCTGCACACATTATAACTTTACTTCAGCTCACTGTGAGACACAAAAACTAAAAGCAGCATTTTGATGTGTGTCATCTTCAATAAGGAATGCTTCACTGACTTTGGTTGCCTTTAAAATTATTTATACAGAACATTTTGTAGACTTCTTTTCTGGGGGCAGGATCCATGTTGAAAATATTAGTTATATTCTTTCTTCCCTTCCCATTTCTTCCCTTTCTTCCCTACTGGGTCGAGCTTCTTATACAGAGCTGACATACTGAATTCAAGATGGTTCATTTAAATTTGCAGCATAATTTATAATAAATTAAGAATTTGCTTCTCAAAATTTATTAATACTAAAAAGGTAATTTAAAAAATGCTACAGAGCACACATTTAGTGTCGTCAAACTTGGTGTTGTGGTGGTTTTAAGTGAGAAACAAGTTGATATATTCCGGGAGTGGCTTGGATGAATTTAAGGGTGTTGTTGAGTTTGTGGGCATAAATACTCTTACCTGACATTCTTGTGGTTTCTGTGGGCTTTAAACAAAACATTTGTGTGTTTTAAGCAACACTGCCAATTTTGAAATGTGTCTAGTTTAAAATAACTGTAATATTGTTTGTGAAATATACATGGATCTAGGTTTTGCTGTCAGTATGGTGCATTTTTTAAAAAAATAATTTTTGTGTTTTTTTTTAAGTTTATCCTGTTGCAATGCTAAGAGTGGAATCAAATCATGGGAAAAAATACAACCCCAAAAGAGCATCTAGTTTAAGGAAAGCAAAAGAATTAGCTGACTCCAATATTATGAAACACAAAAATAAAATGAAAAGTGTGCTTTTTTTCCTCTAACTTTTTCACATGTAGTGGTTGTTGAATGTCGTTAGTCTGAAAAGTAACAGTGAATTTATTACCATCTTTGTAACTTTTATATGCATATGTAAGCAACCTTTGATTCTTATGCAAAGTAAATATTTGTGAGCACTGTGCTCTCCAGCAGTTGTTATTTTTTCAGTAACTGTACTTGTATGTTTCTTGGAGAGCATCATGTTGGAAATGTTTATGGCAGTGTTTTTATAACAATTGTTGTAAGTTCCTGCCCCTAAAACATTGCTGAAAAGCAATTAATGATTCAACAGTCTCTGAATTATTCAGATCTGTTTTTTAAAAAAAGTAAAAATCTGTTGCACCTGTTGTCTCACTTATGTAGCTTTTAAGTGTTCATAATAATTATATTTATTACTATTATTGCATTTTCTGCCATTTTTGAGGATCTTTTCAGTTTAATTGTCTGATTTTTGTCTTAGAATATTAACTACATTTTAAAGCAGCTATGCATACTTACCTGTATTATAGAATTATTGCTTTTGTTACAGGTCACAGCGTTCACATACATTTTAGCTGATCGGTATTATGGATAGTCCAATTAGATAGTAGAGAGTACTTGATAGGTTGTGACAGGAGATGCCTATGAGAATTAAGGTACTGACAAATGAAGTGCTGGCCAGACTCATATGCAGGGACTTTGAGAGGCAGAAAATTGGCTTGTAACAGATGAGTGTCTGTGGTACCTTTTTGGTAGATGAATGGAGATTCATTTAAAATGCTAAGATTTTTAGAACTGAAAGTTTACTGGACACTTCACCCATGCCCCCAGAGCCTCAGGAAAGTTGTATTGGTTCTGTGGACTCCGTGGCAGTCGCTACCCTGCATGCTCAGGCTCTGCCGCTGCTTCTCTAGGTCTGTAAGGTGGCACCTGGGATTGATGACAAATGAGAGGGAAAAGCTGGCTAGTGTGTTAAAGCTTTGGTCCTGGTAAACACGAAGAATAGTGTACTACAGATGATTTGGGGTGGGTTTTTTTTTTAATATAAATTAAACTATGTTTAAGTCATCTCAGGTTCTACACAAAGGATGAGGGAATTAATTAAAGCCTTTGCTTTCAAATACTTGCTGAAGGAGCTGAGGCAATTTAGTACAGGAGATATGGCTATCCTTTTCATTACCACTGTGAAAGCTACATGGAGAGAAAACATGAAGTGATTTGAGAGCATAAAAATGCTTTTGCTGTCAGCTGCAGTCACTTGTGGGAATTAAGGAAGCTATACTGGATAATTTGACAGCAAATTCAACTTATGCCTCAGGGGAATGAAAGGGTTGTTTAAAGCTGTACCACTGGAGACGATTGTGTAGGACTGAAGTTGTGCCGTTTGAGACATATTTCCTCATAATGTTAGATACAATGTTCTGGAATAGGAATTTGGACTACGGAGAATAGTGAAGGGAGTAGTGCAACCCGCTTGTAGAAAGAATGAAAAATGCTCTCCGTGAGAGATGAGAAAAATCATCTATAATTGTTCAGTGTTATCAGATGGCTGGAGATAAAGACAGGGTTGGTTGGTCAAATCTTCTAACTCTGCAAAGTGCATATACAAATAGCTGTATAGCTGATGCTCTCAAAATACACACACGATTACTCAAAAGAGCTAAGGGGGGAGCAGTTCCAGCTTGGTGGGATTGGATAAGTCATCGCTCAGCAGTCGGGTAAATTTAGTTTACTTCTCCCCATGTACAAGGATTCAGAAAACGTTGCAAACTCAATGTCGGTGGAGCTGCTGGTCACAATGTGCAGCAGGGCAGGGCGTGCAGTGGAGCTGTACAAAGCTAGCGAGCTGCACGTTAGCCACCTCCATTAAGAATGGGATGATATCTTTTTGTGTGTAAAACCAAGAGAAGCAGTTGCAGGGGAATTTCTGTGTACTCTGGAAGAATCTTGGAATGCAACACAATGCTGATGCAAATGTCCTAAATTTTTTTTTGTTTACATAAAAATTAGTAAAGGAAGAATAACTTATTAATTCATTATGCTCCTGTAAAGTTAAATGGAAAACAACTTGGTCTAAAATCAAAGCAGTTGTTTGGATGTATAATGCCAAGGAAGAAATTGTGAAAATTGCATTAGATTCTTGAATAAATCAGGGTGTATTTACCTGGAGAAGAAGTAGGGCTCCTTTCCTCCTCCTCTCCTTCTTGAGTCACCAACTGTCTGCTGTCTCTACCACTCAAATCATATGATCCAGGGTGAGCAGGATGGTTATGCGTTTGCCTTTACTGCTGGTCTGTAGGTGGCCCTACAATGATTGACTGCGTATTTACAATTTGAGTGATAGAGTATTTTACACTAGTATTTTATTTCTTGCTATTTCACTTGTTGCTGCTGAGAGGAAGGGGGGAAAAAATACGGTTCTAGGAGGTCCATACTGCATTGATTAAAACCAGCAAAGGAAAAAACTCTATAAAATGTAATTTCACGAAGGGCAACATTAAAGCGTGTGATGTATAGCATATACAGGCAAAGTATTATGTGTAACAAGTGCATGTACTGGTGTTTATTTAGCAAGAGTATTTTACTGTTTGGTGCACAAAGTGTCATTAGCACAGTGGAAAACTGATCCACCTATGGCAAAGGAAGTATTTAGGGATACAGAATATAAATATGATTTTGCTTAGTCCTTAAATACAAGTCTGCATGCAGGTGTTTTTAATTTTGGACACACTTGTTGTATGAAAAACTACCCCAGGTATCTCGGTGCATAGTTGTGAAAATCAGTGGATATTTTCCCCAGTCTTTATCTAAACTGCAGCATACATAATAAATACAAGAGAGGAGATCATTCCATTACCCCAGGGTTTGGGAAGGTCTTCTTACTGCTTCTCTGAACTAACCCTGGCTTTATTAACCCTCGGAGCAAGCTGCAGACCTTGTTTGTTTCACCTGGCCTTCGAGAGAAATAGGGAGATTTCAGAATGAATGCTGGTGTTAGTATTTAATTATGAGCAGCTGTTGAATAGATGAGGTGGGCTGATTAAGCTCTATTTGGTTTGCCATATTGAATAATTGGGAGTGCCTGCACAGCTGGTGTATGGGGAAACTTACTACATATAAATCAAGAGGAACTAAAACAAAAGAATACAATTAGTACAGTTTTCTTTGAGGTTAGCTTAAATATTCAGTAATGCAGCAGTGAAATAGGGAGTAAACAAAAGTACCTGTATTAATATCATGCTCATATATGGTAAATTGATACACCCAGTGGAGCAAAGTAAGAGTGAGAAGGCTTCTCTAGTTTGTGAAAGCTACATGAAGGTTTAAGAGCAAGTATTCAGCATTGTAAAAGTTGGTAATTTCTCCTTTGTTATTTTCCTTAAACTTCCAAAGATTTTTCGGATTTTTTTTCTCTGCTGCCAATATTTTCTAAGTTTAGATAGGATCACTCTATTCTCTCCCACTCTCCCCAGTATAGGAAAAATAATTTGTAAAGTGAAAATATTTTTAAGACTGAAGAAATCCTATCTTCAAACGCAACAAAAGTGCTGTAAATGTTGTAAGCAGCAGGATTTTTTTTCCTATCATAAATGAGCTGATTTTATCTGTTAGAACTTATTTGAAAGGAGTTGAGATATTTTACGTATGTTTGTTTTTATGCATACACACTATGCACATTATATATGCCCCCAAGTCCCCCTTTCATGCAGTTAAAAAAGCCTGTCATTGACATATTTTTTATTTAATTTTGACTACTTAGCCTGGGGATACTGCAAAGTCTGGATTTTAAAGCTGGCACAATGATAATTATGTTCTCAGTTCTAATTTAAGTGAGTAAATAAAAAAACCCCAAACCTTGTAAAAGAGAATGTGTAAACTAATTTGAAGTATTTTGGAAAGATTTGACACAATGGATGAGTAAAAACGCTTAATATATTGTAGTAATTAAAGACAATTCACATTTGTGGTTTGGGCATAAATGTGTAAAAATTATACCCATCTATCTTATTACATTTCCTTTTCTTTCCCTGAGGATTTCACTATGTACTTTATCTGTAATTGTTGCCAGTTTTCTATCAAGTTCCCACTGGGCTTCTGGTGCAAAAAATCTTATCCTCTCGATGACAGAGCTTGCCTGAATGATTTCATGCTCTTAGCATTTTTGTTCACGGGAATTAGGGGCAGAATGTAACTGCAGCTGAACATAGCATCTATTTTTGTAATTTTGAAGTTTAGACTCTGTTATTGGAACTAAATGAAGAGATGCAGGTGTTCTCCAGTTCAAGTCCTTTGGGATTTTTTGATGGTAGATGCTTGAAAAGAAAATGCATGTGTTTCCAGAGTCAAACAGCAGCTGTGGACAAGGATTTATGTTTTTCTCAGAACTTTGGGATTTCAAAATGTTACATTTAATCACATGCACAGAAAGGAGAGCAAATGTTAAAGATGTTACATATAAAACTAGGGGACTGATCTTTTTACCATACCAACTAGTTGTGGGAATAGAGGAACAAAGTGATCTTTAATCTTAATATGAACAATTTCAAAAGGATTATGATAGTTGCCAGGGCTCTGGTCTTTTGAGAACTGTGCTCTTGCAGCGCACAACATTTTTATCCTCTTAATTGCTTTTAAAATCTGGCTTATTCTCATATTTTGCCTTGGAAAAATAGGAATGCTAATAGTATAAGTTACTGAAAACACAGTATTCATGTAGTACTTATGTTGGAGTGAATTTAAACAAAACATTGGAGTGAATTTAAATTCACATAAGTATACATTTTTATAAGAAGTTTTCTAGTAATGTCCTGAAGTTTCCAAATTGGGTTAAAAATAGTAGCTCAACTGCCTGAACTGCGATGCTAGATTTAAATTTTTTTCAAGTTGCAAAACTTGTGGGCAGAAGTATTTTGTGGTAATGCAGTTTTCTCCCTCCCTTTTTCTCTCTTTTATGACTTTGAAATTAGTTTATTGTAGTAAGCAAAATGTCTGACATCTTTCAATTTCATCACAAATTCAAGTGGGGGCAGCAGATGGTGGTACTACTCAGCCATTCAGGACTGGAGGATGGTGTGGGGAAGAGCAAGTTGGTAACAGTGGTAAATGTGAGTTAGTTAATGCCTATCTGAGAAAGTAAACGCATCTTTTTAAATGCATTTAATTTTGGACATTTTACCAGCTTGCATGTGCTCCATCCTCCCCCATTACCCTCACAGCTCAATATTTTGTGCACTACAGCCATGTGACGTATCAAATATTTTTCCAGACCTGAATCACCTCTGTGTCTACTGTCTTACAAAAACCCAGCACTTAATACTTTTTCCAAGAGGGAAGTAAACTTGTGCTCAAGCACAGTCTGTTACTCTACTGGCTCCAATTATAATGTCATGTCCATGGGAGTAGCATCAGGGAGGGACATACTATACAACATTAACTAGATTAACATTATTTACAGTGGGTTGCATAACCCTGGCAACTGGCAGTAAGTTATGGTTATAGAAAGGTAATTGTACAATGCAGGAATAAGGCATTTTGTTCAACTTTCCATCAAGTAATTCTGCAAATCCTCTAGGGGGAAGAGGTGTTTTCATCTCTGCATACATTGCATTCAGTTTCTCTCAATATGCCGTCGACCTTTCATCAATACATGCAGCCTAGAATTTTGAAATTGGAACTAAATAGGATTCTGAGTTTTGTAAAATGATAATTGAAAAATTGATATTAAAAAAAAAAGCTACACTCAACAACTGAAGATTTGAGCTCTTGAGTGGTGGGTAATATGGGGTATGCAGGCTTTAAAGTGTATAAAAGAAATCTCCCCACTTTCTCTTTCAACAGAGCATAACCTAGAAAAATCTATAAAATTAACTAAAAAACCCGAATTGTTAAAAAAGCCTTTTTTAAATTTTTAACCTTTTAACTCATTAAATGTGTAACAGTTAGGGAATGGCAGATATGAGATTATTTCCGCTACCTTTATTTTGTGTGTATGCCATGTGTGTTCCATAGGATTTCTATTTACTTACAATCTGGTGTTATCAAAGTGTTTCATTTGGCCACCAAAGTAATATTTAACACTTCTGGGATGAAAAAAAACCCAACTACATCTGCATTTGAACGATAACTTCTATTTCCATAACAGTATAGGATAATGTATCTGTGCTTTAAATAGTTATGAAAATGCATGCACGTTTTCCACTTGTGGCATCTGGAAAAGCATTATTCAGCAAGGTGACTAGATACTGATGGTGCAGAGAGTTTTGGAAACGTGACAGGCATATGCTCTCAGCAATTGCTGACACATAGCTTTGGACATTGAAATCTGTTTTTAATTGAGAAAATATATGTTGGCCAACATATTGGGATAGCTCCTACTCATTTTGAAAAAATGCCATGGGATCTTTAACTTCCATTTGGACACTTCCCAGACATGGGCATAAGGGACTGTAACTGTTTACTTTCAAATGGTGTTTAAACTGTTTCCAGGTTTTATAATTGAATTGTATTGCTCTCACTACTGCTACGGTGATATAAACGTTTCTTATAAAATGGCTATTTCTTGTAATGAAATGCTAAATAGATATCACTAAAAATCAGTAGACTTTTGGCGGTAAAATATAAATGCACTTTGAGTGGGTCAATTTTTGTTTTTCAAATTTTAGTAAGAAGTGTTTAAATAACATCTTACTGGACAGAAATATAGCACATTTGATGAAAAACAGCATTAAATGAAGTATTTCCTTTATTTTTAATGCAGAAATTATGATCTAAATCTATATTTGCGTGCAAATCTAAATTATTTTTTCTCAGTGATTTTCACACTTCGACTCCATAGCAGGTTAAAAAGAAGCTCCCAAGATTCCAATATTCTGGTTGTAATACACACAAATTGTACTAACAGTCTCATTTATATGGTTTAGGATGCAGTCATAAATGTGCAGAGTAAGTATTTAACCATGTTATCCCCTTCCACCCAAACTGTCCTGAAGTTCCCACAGAAGTTCCTTTCCATGATGTAACAAATAGCCATTTGTGGTCACAAAATAAAGTTGCGCCATTACCAAGTGACTGAATACTTAGTTTTGTATAGAAAGCAACATTTCACAGCCAGTATTGGACAAATGAGGTTAGAATCTTAGCAGTACATTGATTTTTNTTTTTTTTTTTTTTTTTTTTAAATTCAACTAGATAACCCCAGTGATAAGTCCCAAGCTAAGACATACTCCTGTAGTTGACCAAACTGAAAATGATTTTGGACAGATTATCTTTAAGGTGTCCGACTTTAGAAACATTTAAATTAGTTTAGTTTCCTTCATGGGCTGTGAAGCTTCTGAAAATCAATTTATATTTTTATCAAAAATCTTCAAACTGTACAGACATTAGTACTGCGGGAACAATTAGCCACTGTTAACCTTTAGACCATTTAATCACTTCTGTGCTGTATGAGCTGATTTCATTTGCCTTTTACCTGTGCACTGAAATAGAAGTAATATGTGCAAGATACTCATGTGTGTACTTATTGTGTACAGTAGCAGAAATACTTAAAATTGATACAAGGAAAACAGTGTACTGTGTAATTTTTCAGTTCCATTTAATAGCTAAAATTGCCATACTTATATAATGTGAGCATTTAATATTGAGTATCTCTCTCTAACAGATTTCTAAGTACACCAGCTTCAAACACAAATACTGTATGTTTGAGATCTTGACATTCTCAGTATCACATGGAGTACTAAATCTGTTTGAGAAATGCAGTGATAGGATTATAGTGGTTATATAGTTTAATTAAATAGCTAAATATTTTTAATTCTTCATTTTAATCTGATTTACACTCTCCAGTAGATGAAAAGGCATTTTGAAAAGGAAAAAACAATTTATTTTTTTCTGAAGTTGTGTCTGAAAGAGTATTCTAGGTGTTGCCATAATCTTGCAGCTGGTTCAGTTAAGGCACAAACATTTGCTGGAGCAAAGTACTTTGCTGACATGAGTCCTGAGTTCCAATTCAAACACTCTTCTGCTGCTAACTGTTGATATTGAGGTCCATTTACAGCACAGCAAATTCATGCAAAGTCCAGTTTTCCCAATTTCTGATGTATTTTTAAGATGAAGTAGAAGGATCTGGAAAAAAATAAAATTCTCATTTTTCCCCAAGAGATTTAGAAAATTGATTCTTTATGTCATTTTGGGGTTGTACTGTGTGAACTTAATGAGAACGTTGCATGGCTACGCACAGGAGAATGGGTGCCCTGACAATGAGAACTGAAGGGATGGGGAGTCGTGAACAAATATGTCAGCTCTTACAGTTGGCACAATAAGAGTCTGCCTGCATCTGCCAGCTCTTCCACTCTTAGCCCAGGAGTGTCATCTGTCACTGTACAGCTTCTTGGGCCGTTTGCCTGGGATTGGTGCCAAGCTGGAAAAGTAGCTTTGACTATGATGCCTCATATCCAGAAATCTTGGAAAAGTAGCCCACTGCCTGTGTGGAAGGTGGACATGAAAGGAGTCAGACCGATCGGAGTTTGAGTCACATCTCTTTGAATTTTGGTGTTGATAACTAACTGTCAGGCTAGAGGGGAAAAAAGAGCATGTTCTAATAATATGATACAAACCATAAATGAAAATAAATTATAACCTGAAAATTAACATTAGATACCAGAATAATAATCTGAATAAATCAGAAACTGACTGCCTCTTTCCATCTCCACCGTGCCCTCAAAATTGCCTATGCTTGTTTTATTTCTGGAATAAAACTACTGAAACCATATAGAAATACTGCTTAAATACAATATAAAGTAAAATATTAGAACTGGCTATCATAGGGAATTCCCCTCCCCCACCCCAACCCCCACCCCCCCCAAAAAAAAAGGCAGGGGGGGGGCAGAAAATAATGGAAATTTTGTAAATAGAAACCGGAAAAATATGAGATGATGTGATTGAATCTAGGGAAGCATTAAATGCAGTGTCTGGCTCAACATTAGTGAGCAGGGTTATGGAGGACATGTGGTTGATCATCGCCTCTGGATAGTATTCTTCTCTTCTGTGTTAGTCCATGGCAGAAAGGGTAATCAGTAAGACGTAATTAATCAGCTTTTAAACAAACTGGACATCTTTTCCTCACTGGGCTTTGCCTAAATTATGTATACAGTATATTTCTTATATTTAGTGTAACTATGTTCATGTTTAGTTATCTTTTCAATGTAAATAAATTAATGAAAGGGGAATTTGAATTCTCTTCTCCCTCTAATTTTGAGCTCTATTATAATGTCCCTGCTGTGATAAGAGAAAGAGGGATTCTGTATTTAGCAAATCTTTTAAGTTGTGGCCTGAAAATTCATGCAAGAAAATTAAAGATGTTCAATATATCTTAGTATTATTTGAAAGATATTTTAGCCCTAGCCTTGTATTAATATTTTTCAGACATTAAAATTATTGCGAAATAGATGTTTTGTACATGTTTGATAGATTCGTTATTAAAGGATAAGCTTAAAATTTATCTGTGATCTTAAATTTGTGTTTTTAAGCCAACTTTTGGAAAAGTGGATGGATACAAAGTGATCAGGGTAACAGAATTTTCTGAAAACAGATGAGTGTATTTTAAAGTGCACATCAGTCCTTTAAGCCATTACATGTCTAAACTAATGAAATAAAACTTTGATGCAGATTGCAGTCAGTTGATAAAATTGTTTTTAATTAAAAACCAGGAAATAATTAAGGTATAGTTGACTGTATTTTTGAGTTTTGAAAACAGGTGTAATAAAAACATAACGATAATCTTCATAATACTAATTATATTATATTCATTTGAAGCCAGTAATACTTTTTTATTTCTTCACTGGTAACATACCACAGAATAAGTACAAGCCTGTGAAAGGGATGACTTAACACAACTGTTGGTGCACTTTGAATGAAACATCTTTATCAAGTTAATACAACAAGCAGTCATGCCCTACTTGAATTACTCATTTATAATGGCTGAGCAGCAGCCTGGACATGGACTTTGAAATCCTGGGAAAATAAGATGCATGCATGCATTCAAATGTCTGAAGTCTTTGCTTAGAGCAGCTGTAAAATGTTGAAGTGAGATGTCAGCTACTAGCTGTTGTCCACAGTTTTAGTCCGAAGGGAGATGTGATCATTTAATTGCTAACTAAGGTTAGTATTATTTTAATCATTGCATCCTCAGTTCAAGACTTTCTATTTTCAAGAGCCCTTTGAACATTTAGGACCTAAGAATCAGAATATTTATCTACTTTTTCCACACTTTTAATGCACAGATTATTCCAACTTTATTTTAAGACCTTATATAATGCATAGACTTTAATTTATATTGTGCTTGTGATAAGGGAGTAGTAATCCTATAGATAAGTAAATTATCAAAATAAAGCACATGTATGGGTAGCACTTTCAAAAATATTACCTGCGTGCTCACTAAAGATGTAAGAGTGTAATAGCTGGTAAAAGCCATGTTTTAAAATGACGTCTGTCTCTTTGCACTGTTGGAATGTTGCAGCTTGCACAATCTTTTGCAGATTGCCAGATTCCTTGTCTTCACAGCTTGATACCATGTTTCCTTTGAAAAGATAGACATGTAGAAAATGAACTGTTCAACTTTAATTTTTCTTCAAATGCTTTGCACAATACCGAAAAGTGTGCATCCCGTTACACTTGAATCAGAGATTTTTGATAAGAAATGCCAGGTGTTGTATATCAAGTATCCTCACACTTCCTAAGTCAACAGTACAGAATTAACCACTCTTCTGTGACTGCAGGACTTGTACAAGCTGCTGTGACACAAGGTGAGTGAGAGCAGGCACTCACACTTTTGCTTGTTGGAATAGCTGTAAGGGCAGTGTGAACTTTGTGTGTCACTTTGGAGGCAGACAACAATGGCTGTATTGTATCTATCCAGGGATACTCATAGTCATCTTACGGCAGTCGGTGAGACAGGAGTGCTTACTTAAAGATGTTTAGAAACTCACCAAGTAGTTTTTTCCTCCTTCTTTCTGTTACAAGTAAAATTAAGATTCCTTGTACTTCGTTTCAGCCTGTTTCCTGGAACAGGGTGTCTCTAACATGCACCATACAAACTTGTTTTTTGCTCTGAAAAATCACTATCTCAAAATCGTGATGGAAGGAACAGGTGCTTTCTACACAATGGCACCAAATTAATCCACAAACTCAAGAGATCGTGCCTGCCTTCCTGTTAATGGGAAAACTGAGAGTAATCCACCTTAAAGGTAGAAGTGTGATAGCTAAAATCTTCATTAATATTTGTCCAAGGCAGCACTACTAGAGGTATTGGAGATGTAGCCAGGGAGGGCAGTATTTATCTTACACTGTTGGGCAAAATGGAACATTTTGGAATGGTTTGCATTGCTCTTCTCCACTGAGGTACTCTAATAGGCTGTTCCGAGAGGATGACGGAGGCATATTTGCAAGAAGGGTTCACTAACTCTTGTAGCCTTTGCTGTGGCTTGGCTCTATTTGGCTTTAGGTGTAAGTTTGTCACTTCTCAAATGGCAGCAGCTCAGCTGGCTCAGTGGTTTCTGGGTATAGAGGTGTGAATATACTTGAGCAAGTGACTCCAGAATATTTGTTTTTAAGAGCATAGGTATTAGAAATTAAGAAGCATACTTGTACAAAAGTGGCATGAGGTAATGCTAAGGGAATGAGATGTTTTTCATTCATTTTCTCTGAGGTCCCGTAGTGAAACCCTTGCAAGTGAATGCTGTTATATTGGGAGCCACTGTACCTCAGGATCAGTTACAGCAGCATTTTGGTCCTGGCTGTGAGGAAATAAAAGTATCACCTGGGTTCCTGCCATGCTTTCCAACATGAGGAGAGCATTATGACATAATAGTTTCTTCATACTTATTTTACAGATTTTTACATGACTGCACCTGGCCTTGGCCTGTCATGAATATATGATACCTGCAACACTTTTAAATGAAGTTTGCATGCCACGTTATCTTATACATAATAAATGTTTTAGATTTATATAAATCTGTACCAATGCTATCAATGTAACTTTTGAGAAAATCAGTATTTTGAGCTTCATATGGCTTCTTTACTGAATTTTTAGTGTGCTCTTATAAACTAAACTATCTTCCAAAAAAATAGGCTGTACCTAATAAAGCTATGTGTCACACCCTTACCCCCATAGAAATCCTAGACAAAAGCTATTAAGTATGGCAGCTTGAAATATGGAAAAGGCGGTTAGCATCACTGGGTTTAGTGCAGTAGTTTAAGAATAACATTACACTTGCTTAGAACAGTAGATGTGTCTTGCATGTCAGTTTGCCAATGTAAATAATATTCAGACTTTTCTAAGACTTTTTAATGTGTTTCTTCTGCGAAGTGCCGTTTAATATTTAGTTACTGATAGCGTCCGTTATTATTGTTATGCTTTGGATCAAAGAAAAGATAAAATAGTCTGAATTACAAAGCATTCAATAGCTTAAATTTTCTGCCTAAGGAATAACAAAAAGTAGCAGACTGAAGTTCAAATTTATATGGTGAATAAGTTTGAGTAGTTTTCTGTGCCATTAGCGGAACAAATTAAACTTTTGCTGGTTGAGTGCATATACCTAAACAGTGTAGTGTGGGAGGATTATCAGCCAGTTAGTCTTATTGGTTTATTGGCAGCAAAGCAGATTTAAACCAAATTTTCCCATGGCAGAGGTACTGTATCAGCAATCCCAGAAGTTTTCCGAAGAAATTTATGAAGTGGTATGAAAGTAAATTACTGAAGAGCCATCAAAGCAAGTATGTTATTAATTGACAATTTATTGACTTCACCCTTACTGCTAGTTAAAAAAAAAAAAGAGGATTAGGATTCAGCCTACACTTTGAAAGCTGCGTGAGGTCTTTTGTACAATATTTTAGTTAAGCTGTAATTAATTAACTTAATTAAACAAATATTAGTAAAAGAGTAAAAGCACACTTACTCTGATGGATCTATAAAAATAGTTATAAGATCAATGTAAATAAGTAATGGAAAGTGTGAATCTGGGTCTGGTTAGGGCAGGGTGTAACACCAGTTATCTTTGATCTTCTGAGAAACTTAGTCCTTGCTCAAGCGAATCTTTCATAGACCTCACTGACTAATTGCTGAAGAACTGCTGGGTCTTTACCCTTCGGGTTAAGGTCAAAAATATATTGCTTTTTATTATACTGGACCATTTCTTTGTGCCTAGGTTTAACGTGTTTAATTCAGCCAGCATTGCAACTTGCTTTTGTTGTTTATTATTTTACTTATATTAAAAGAATGGGCTAGTGATTTCAGTAGAAAGAAGCTATCATGTGTTCATTCTTTTTTCTTCTATTAACTTACTGGTCCTGGCTAATTATTTAACTTCTCTGTGTATTAGCTTGTCTGTAAATGTGGATGCTACCATCCATGCAAAATGCTATGGGGAATTGCCCTAAGAATATTTTCAGACTCTCGCTTGGAAGGTATTATATGAAGTCTGGAATTTTATAGTGACAGTAGTTATATATTAAGTATTAGTGAGCATGCTGTAGATTTATTAAGCATGTAATATTTCAGATAGGAATTTAATTCCTGCTAATATTATGTGAAAGTGGAGGTCACCTTAAGCACTAAAACCCCCCCCCCAAAGCTGTTTTTCCCAGATTAATCATGTATAATTTAAATTTATAGTTTTTTGTGTCAGTCTTGATTAAGACACCTAGATTTAATGAGAGGAATATTTTTCCTAATACTAATAGGAAAGCCTACTGCATGTAAAACACATGAACTCTCTCCCTTTCTGCCTTTTTCTGATGCCTGTGAACTTTTTCTTTTGCTTTGAATGGCTGATAAATTGTTTGCCAGGTAAGAGGGAGAATGCTTGACTTTGACTCAGAGCGGAATTTCTTGAGGAAATATCATTCTGAACAGTGTGTCCACAATGGCAGCTGTTACAGAGTAGTTTACTTCGCTATCAGGTTTTTTTGGCCAATTTACTCATGAAAGCAGTCTCCTAGAAATCTGCTTAATCAGTAATACTGTTTTGAAAAGAAACATTGTGTAAGCATCTGTCCTTTTCTATTAACAGCTCCAAACATTCAAAATAAATCTAAGTAATTTTTTTTCAGTCACCCATGATATACTTCCCTTCTTTGATATTGTCAGTTTTACCTACTTTGTTCATGGTACTTCAACTTTGATCTCAGCTAATTGCCATTAAATTCACACCGCTTACTGACTTGGCAAGCCAGAGCAAGTTAATGCTATTCATCATAAGGAGACCAGTTACTTTATTCTGTCCCCTCTAGGCATGTGCTTGTTTGTTTAACAGCAAAATGATTTGAGCAGTTTTACATATGCTGCTCATACATTTTCCATATGAAAATCAATAACATGGCAGAATTCTACAGCTGAAGGCTTTTAAATGTGTTTATTGCTTAAGACGTAGGTATATTTAAAGATATTTTTTCATGCTGTTTCAAATACTGCTTCTATCCCACAATGAGATTTCACACAAGGTATTTGGAGCTCGTCCTGGGGTCAAAGAAGGATTTTTTGCCTGTGTGGTGGTACTTCACTTTTCAAAATAAACATTGCTTTTTCCTACTCAAGTTATTAAAATGCATTTAAATGAAACAAATGCAGGCTTTTTTCTAGGGTTATTTTTACTCCCCTCAAATGCCAGAGACTGCCCAATCTTGGGTGAAGAAAAGAGAGAATCTCCCAATTCAGTGTCTGTCCTGGGGCATGCCCACTGTACTTGCCCAGCTGATGTTGTGGTAACTTCTGGGCACTGCATAATTTACCAGCATTAATACTGATAGGGAGGAATTAGTTTATTAAATAAGTATATTTATTAATTTTAAATACTTCTAAATCTTAAAATCATATTTTAAATATTAAATAGTTCTGATGAAGCAAGTATGTTGTAACAAATTTCATATATATTAAGATTTTTTTTTTTTTTCCCAAAAGGAGCAGGACTGTATTCACTGGGAAATTTGATAGTGGTTATTTTTAACTCCCCCAATCCGATATTGCCCTTAAGAAAGATAAGAAAGATCCGTTTACCAATAATACTTCCTTTTTCCAGAAGGGGTAATGACAATGCCCGTTTGAGGCCAGGTGTAACATCTAATGCATTAATACAAAGTTAAGAATAAACAAAAATCATTAAGTAGATTTTTATAATCTGTGTTGCTAAATTGACTCTTAATTTGAAACTGAGGAAAAACTTCAAACGCATTGAGCAAATTTATTACTAAATCCTCCTGAAGGCAGGTTGGGAGATGGTAATAGTAATTCACACATTTGCCAGTGTGCTTGTTGAATCCTTCAAAACTTCTTTTACCTTAGTTAATGATAAATTTTCTGCATTGTAAGAAGAATCTTTTTTTTATATAATCATCTATCTTTAGGAAAAAAGAAGGGGGAAGTACATTTGAAAAATTAGAAAACATATTTGTTTATTAAAAAAAAAAATATAGACATGTTGCTGCTTCAGGCCTCGCCCCCCATTGGATTTTCTGATTTGATCAAAATTATTTCTGATTTTTTTTTTTGTTTTGTTTTTAAGTGGGCAGCTGTTCTTTGAGGTTTTTTTGTTTTTGTCACTTACTGTTCTTTATTTCCACTTACTGGTACCATACAGTGTGTTTTAGTGTCTGCCTTAAGTCTGCAAAATTAATCTTACTGGAATACTCTTTGAATTTTAATCTGCCTGGACCTTTTAATGAATGTTTATATCACTGCATGGAAGAGTTGAGTTGTCTACTGCAAAGTTTTATGCATTTTGATAACTGAGACAGTGTAGTTATCTTTAATTTTTCATATCCGATATATGTAATGAATAAGAACATGGATGGGGAAAAAAAGTAACACCAGTATGAAGGAAAAAATAAAGGATAAAGCTGAACTTGCACTAGGGCTCAGCAAAAGCTATTGAACAGCACTTCTCAAGAAGTGCTGAAAAACTACAGTATGGTGAACTGCATCCAGACACGACGTTATCATTCTTCGTTACTTAGTTAAATGCTAGGGTTCAGTAATTAGTGCGGTTCTGTTGTTGCCGCTGTTTTTTTCTGGATAGTAACATGTCTTAAGAATCAGTTTTAAAAGAACCATCGTTGTTCAAACAATTTCACACCATAATAGATTGTGTGTAAAGAGCACGCAGTGGAAATCAAAGCAGAGCTCATCCAGGTGCCCTGAGTGATGTAGGCAACTGTGGAAGTCGAAACCTCACCTGAGCTGGCTGGCTGTCTTCCTTCTTACATCCCACACTGATAAGAAAAAAAGTGATGCTCACCACAGTTCTGTTGGGTGGATCCGCTAGAAATTGTGATATGAGGATGTTAATAGTAGCCTCAATGTTAAAGATTTCAAACTACTGTGTGGATGATTGTTTTGGGTCCTTAGGGTCCTTCACTTTGGAATGATGTAGTGTAAAAGCTTTTTGTTTGTTTGCTTTGGTTATGTGATACAGTTTTCTCATAAGACTTATGTTAATAATCAGGAAGCAAGATTTAAATAAGAGACTTGTTCTTGTTTCTTGTTTTAGTGAAGTTTGAGTTCTTTCTCCAGAAGAATAAAATGTGATGTGGGACAGTTAAATACAGTAAAAACTGAAATAAGCTGTCCAAGCTAAAATCACTAGACCACCCAGGTCTTGGACCACCCAAGGGACCAACAAGAGGCAATTGCCTGAAAGAAGTGCCCTTTTACTAGAGGTCGAAGAAGTCGTATTACAGATCTTGGGAATATTTGGTAGTGATTTCTTAATACAGTTGGCTGCCTGCTAGAGGTGGTCCTTATTCTAAGTTCCCACTGTGTAAGTGGTGTCCCTGTGAAAATGGCCCTCCTTATTTACTTATGACCTTAACCTTACAATTTTTTTGCTCTTTTTAGGGCAAAAATAGAATTACTAGTTTAGCAATGTGTTGCTACTGAGCAGAGATTTCAAGTTACTACAGAGTTGTGTAGCGTCACATGTCAATGAGATTTTTGAATGGGGGACATTTGATTGATGCCACTTCTAAGAATTGCAGTGAAAATCAAATTGGAAACACTCATGTAAATAATTCTTACTTGAACTGCCTTAACTGTATTTCTGTTTGTGAGAAATGGTACGATATGAAACCAGCTAATTCAGCATTAGAATTACTCTGTTCCCAAGCTTAAACAGCCTTTGGAAAACGTAGAAAATCTCTTCTTTGGAAATTATTGAAAGTAGTAATTAGTAGTTTTTGTCCCTAAAAACAGAGTGAAGTGATATATATGAACTGTGTAGATATTTTCTAAGATTAAAAATAGACAGTGCTGGAAAACTCCCTTGAATTATGGTGTTTCCTGTGGCAACCATCATTTCAAGATGGTTTCCCATTCTGTTCTTTTTTTAAATTTGTTAGATAAAGTGTAAGTCACATAACTTAATCCAAACTAACATTTCTATGTACAAGCTCTTCTAGCAATAGTATTATTGTAATGATGATAACTTAAAGATACAAAGAAGTCTTGCTGAGAGGTTATACCTTATATTGCGTTAACTGTTCTTTGTTAACCTTTTGTTAAATTAACCTTATGTTACATTAACTGTTCAGAATCCCTCCATCATGTCTCAGTAAAATCTTATATTTCTATAACCTTCTTATTTCAGTAGCTAGAGAAAATAGTTAAAAGTAAGAAGGGGCATGTTATGCAAGACTTCACTAAAGCATATTGCTTTATTTCTTTAGTGTTCTTTTCCATTATAGGTTTTATTTAATGTCTAATTTTCTGATTTTTCTTTTCATCCTTTCTTAAAACTAAAATAAAGGTAGCATCTAATTTCTCCCTTCTTGCAAGCTGGGTAGAGCACTGGCTAACTAATTAATTAACTAATTTTATAGATACAAATCTGGGTACTTTCGTAGGTTTGTTTTTGTTTTTTTTTGTTTTGTTTTTGGTTTGGTATTTTGTTTGTTGTTTTTTTTTGTTGTTGTTTTTTTTGTTTTGTTTTGTTTTTTCTTGTTTTTTATTCGGTCAGTTTTATTCAATCTAAAAGGAAGACATGTGTTCTTATGGCCCTGTTGAAAGATACAGAAAATTCCTGTTTCTTAAAATAGGAGGAAACTTTTGAATAAAGAAGATTTCAGTTAAAGTCCTGTAAGCACCTGAGGTGCTCCTAGAGGCATGGCAGGTCAGGTGATGGGGATGGTATGGAGGGAACTACTGATGGGATGCAGTGTAAACACTTGAATGTTGTGCCTGTGTATTATTGTGGATATATGTTTAGGTGTATATGCTAATTTTGATCTGTGCATTAATAATAGTTTAATTATCAAATTAATATTATTCATACATAAATTCCACAACTACTACTTTCTTCATTTAATTATGTTAAATACTGATGAGGCAGAGCCCAGAATAAGAGACCTAGCCTGGTTTTTTTAAATTATTATTTTATTTATATGGAGTCTAAAAATATAGATTTGTGTCATCTACATCATCAAATGAATTGCAGGTAGCAATGTAATAGTAATTTTACGTCAGAACAGGTCACAAAACATCCAGTCCTTCAAGCCATAAAGCCCTTCTGTTTTACCACCCTATAACAAACTAAGTAAAAAAGAAAAAGAAAAAAAACTCCAGAGATAAAGTAGTAGAGAGCATACTAATTATGGTTTTCATTTCTTTTAATAAACAAAGAGATGATGAGATAATATCAGTGATGAAGAAAGTAGTCAGCATTATTTGTAGGTATAGAGATAAATTTTGAAGTTTTATTACCAACCTTTCTAATTTTTCTCTGGTTCCATAATGCTAGTAATTCCTTGCAAATCTATGTAAACAGACTCCCGATGAACAGTTTTACTGAGGGGAATGTTCTCGGCAGGGCTTTGTTAACCTGACATTCTGTGGTTTCGCCTCATAAAACTAGCAAAGGGCTCTCTGCATGGAATGTTAATGGGGTGAAGTAACGAATGCAGGATGGGATGTAAGATTCGAGCATGCATAAAGCCCTTACTTGGGGGTTTTGGAGGAGATCCTTGCAGACGGTAGCTAAGAGATAAAAGCATTGGGAATTTTTTTTTTTTAAGCTAACAGTTGGATCTCTTTGCTGGAAAATGGGCTTTGAAGTTTAGTGGCGGTATGAATGTAAAAGTAATTAAAAATTAAGCTACATTTCTTTTAACTTGGTCTTGGTGAAAGAGGGGCCATCCCTCTTTCAAAATTTATCCCTTTTTTAAAATTTAACAATTTTAAAGATTGTTCCTATTTCAAAACATTTGTACAAATTATGTGCCTTTTAGTTGTGCAGTAATATACTGTAATGAGATTTTCTTTAAGGAAGGTTGCTTGTACCGTATCTTTACTTTCTTTTCAAAAGTAGCGCTTTGAGAAACATTTGACTAAACTAATTTAAATTCCTGTAATTTGTAATTGCTTTTCTGGGGAAAATATATTCAATATTTTCCTTCATAGTTCCCAAGGAACCAAGCAGTGAAATTTTTATACGAGTTCAGTGCTAATTAGTTACATTGTTCAGGCATGACCTTTTCCTGAATTTGGTGTAAAGAGAATGACAACATGTACGGATGAGCTGTTCTTTGGTCTGTGTAAGAGTCATATTTGTTAGTTGAGGGCCCATATCAGGGCCAGTGAAGCAGGTGTGTTTATTTGTATTACAGTAAAGCCTGTCTATAGCTGTCAATCTGAGGATTTTGATCAGATGCCGCCTCCGTAATGACTTGGTCACTTCATGCTCTCAGTACTTGGTGTGAAGTGCTGCTCCATCAGAATGGCTAACCTTGAAGGGCTTTAAGCTCTCCCTGTAACATTATTAGATACATGACAGTGATAAGGGATGGCTAATTGTGATTTGAAACAGAAAAACCTTGTTTTGGAGTGGAGGGTGTCTTTTTTTTCCCTACAAGGCAGAAGATTTTTGTATTTCTTGCTGAAGTACAAACAGGCAGTTGCATTAGAATAAAGTTTCAATTACAAGTACTTATACTACAGAGAAAGGATACAGCGTGTTTTGGGAAAAAATACTGATTCAGACTCAAGGAAAAAGAAATGACCACTAAACAGTGGGGGTATGATAGACTAAACACTGGGAAAGTTGCTTACTAGGTAATTTTAAAAGTAGATAGTCTTAACTGTCTGATACGAGATAGGGGCAGACGGCAGACATAGACAAACTCAAATTTGCTGATTTACTGGTGTTTGTGTTTATCTACATGTTTGTGTCTAAGATTGATGAAAAAATAGGGTGAGCATCAGTCTAGATCATTACTTTCAATTTTCACCAAGTTATGAGAAAACAAGTTTGTAGCACTGGAAGAATACAGATGTTGGGGTTTTTGGGTGTAGGGAGTGAAGAAGAGGAGGGGTTTAAAGAGAAACAGGATAACTTTTGTACTACTAACATTGCTGTCTGATACCAGTTCTAGACAAATTATGGAATATCCATATGGAATTTCATATGCATGTGGAGTAATGCCAGTAAATTATAATGCCAGTAAAAATGGTCATGAGGGAAAGTGGAATGTGAGATGCTTACTTCTATCAGACAAATGTTGTTAAAATGAACAGTAGCACAATAAATATCACACTGTAATGGTGATGCAATATACGTGGGCTCATGTAATTTACTTGTTTTAAATAATGTAGTGTGTTAGGTTTTAAGATTATTAAAAAGGCAGTTAAAAGAGAGCTTTATAATCTATGAATATTGGTAAGGAGACTTTTTTTGAAGCTGTTCAGAATCTTAACAAGATTGAATGATTCTAGAACAATTTAAATTCAGAGGGCTGTATTTTAATGAAGGTAATGATTGGAACAATTTATGAAGGACGATCAATGTATTCTCTATTACTGGAAATAACCAAGTGCTTGCTTTTTCAGAAGATATGTTCAAGTACAGCTGTAAGTTTGAAGGAAATTCAGGGAAGTTCTGATACCTGCTTTTCAGTAGAATGAATAGGTGAATGGATCTTGACTTACTGCTGTCTCTCACTTAGTACGTGGTACTGATAGTCTTTGATTATTATAGAAATGCTATCTGGTAAGTTAGAAAATATAGAGCCTTTACTAGTCTTCCCTGGAGCTTTTTTCCTAATTTCTTAGGTTGTAGATTTCTGCAGTACTTACTCTTCCTTTTAAATTCTAGAAATCAAAAATGTATGATGAAAAAACATTAAGAGTAATACGCAACTTAGTGCCAGTAATTGTGTTGGGAATTAAGCTTGGTATATTAAATACAAGGAAGATATGTAGTGACGACTAAGATTGCAGCTGGCCCCTCTCTTGTAGGCATTCAGGTGTGCTCTCAAGGAAGATACAATCAAGTGTCTCTCTTCATTCATGCTTGTTTCTGGTTATTTAGATTACTTCAAAAGTTTGGGTTTGTTTTTTTTTTTTCTTCTTTTTTTTTTCCTGTTTGATAGCAGAAGTTAGAAGTTTGTTTTAAAATGCAGGCTTGAAATATTTGAATTTTAACAACCTGTTGAGTATGTTATATACCATTCCCTGGAACAGGGATTGCATTGCACTGATAGCACCCAGCTGCATTTGTCCCCTTTGGATAGTGCCTTTGTCAGTGCCTAATGAAGATACAAGATTTGGATGAGAGCAAGCTGGCTGAAAGCCAGTTAAGATGAGGTGATGGCAGTGGTTTGAGAGAAGCAGCTGGAGGAACCCTCAGAGGTCATGTTATTCTTTGAAGGAATGCAACCACTATTAAGTCTTGGAGCACAAAAAATGTACTGACTAGGTGTTCGTCAAGCCAAACGGTTAGTTTTTGTTTTTTCTTCCACCAAAAAAAAGGTAAGTGAGCTTAATGGGGCAACTTTTGCTGTCAGTGATATAACAGAGCATTATAGTCTCAGAAACTAAAGAGAGTGCAATGGCAACTCCAAGTATTGTACCATCAGGTCGTAGAATCATAAGATTAAAAAAATTAGAGTGTTCTTTTGGTTTTTCAGTTCACTTTTAATTTATTACCTTTTTTTTTATACTCATGTATTTAAGTCTGTTTTTAAATATAAACAAATTCTGATTCACTAAAACATGGGAATGAGTCTTTACTCAAGTGTTCACTTTTACTTCATGATTATAAAATGTGGGGCACTGAACCTTTTTTTAACTTCCAATATAATGGTGCATCAAGTTTCTGTTAAGGCTCTTAATTTGCTGTTTAATTACGATATTTTTATTACTAAGGACAATTCATCTGTATAATTTGCTTTTAAGGTAGTTTTTAAAGTAAAACATTAGCTAGTTACTCTTAAATGACAGTTAAGAATGGAGTAAAAAGATTTTGATAATGTATTTTGTCATCTCTTTTTGAAGAATTACTCCAGACACTGCTTCAGAAAAAGCACAGAATGATGATTACAGATGGAAAATTTTAGAGATTGTGTTTCACATTTCTTTTCAAAAGGTATATTTATTGCTTGGATGATGACAACACATAAGAAAATGCGTACCTTAAATCTTTTTACCAAAGGATCAGTGATATTTCAGTTTATAAACTGTTGTTATTTAAAAACAGAATCTTAGTTAGAACGTACGACCCTGCATAAGACACAAGCTGACAGTGTTTCCTTATGTATTTACTCCCGCTGCACTAGAATGAAAGAAGCAGCACTGGCTTTCACTGGTAAAACATATAAACCTTCAGCTAGTATGACTTTTTAATGTCTCCATGATTGACAGTTGTGTAGTCTGGTTCGAAACTGGATGACAGAGCTTGTTGTGAGAGTAGAAGCCTGCAAACAGAAGTCAGCCAAAAGTGGATTAATGCCCAATCTCTAGCCACATTTAATTAACTTGAAAGTGTAGTATTTACTAATAAACCTACATTGTTGGCAAATTTTCAATGATTTGAGGAAAAAGTTGCCCTCACATGGAATTTAATAGGTGATTTGAATAGTGTTCCATCATTTGTGAAAAAGCGTTGTAGAGATCTGTTCCATTTGGACAAAAAAAAAATACAACCTTAAATAAATTGTACACACAATTTGATTCTTAAGCAGTGTAACAATAGCTTTACTCCATCTATCAAGTTTAGGGTTTTGGGGTCACAGTCCCTGTTGTCATAGAATCATAGAATCGCTGAGGTTGGAAGGGACCTTTAAGATCATCAAGTCCAACCATTAACCTACCCTGACAAAAGCCACTTCTAAACCATGTCCCTAAGTACCCCATCTACCCTTTTTTTAAACACCTCCAGGGATGGTGAATCCACCACCTCCCTGGGCAGCCTATTCCAATGGTTAATAACCCTTTCAGTGAGAAAATGTTTCCTAATATCCAATCTAAACCTCCCCTGACATAACTTGAACCCATTTCCCCTCGTCCTATCACCTGTCACCAAGGAGAAGAGGTCAGCCCCCATCTCTCTACAACCTCCTTTCAGGTAGTTGTAGAGGGTGATAAGGTCTCCCCTCAGCCTCCTCTTCTCCAGGCTGAACAACCACAGCTCCGTCAGTCGTTCCTCAAGTGTCATCAGTGTATGTGTTTGGCCCTCACCAAAGTCTTAGGGACCTTTTAGAAATCTTAGAGCTCCTGCGCTCTCCTGAGCACTAGCACTTGGGGAAGACCCAGACGGTCCCTGCATATGCACTCCCAAGGCTCAGGAATGAGTTGTTTCCTGAGAAACTAAAGATGGTTCTTCAGCTGTTCATAGCAAGAGCCTTTCTTTAATCCTTTTTAGCTTTTCAGCAGGGTTTTTTTATGCCAATACCAGTAAAACTTATATTTGTTTGCTGAAAAGGTCGTGAACCTAGTAAGATTTGGGGTCAGAAGTGAACATAGGACGTCTCCTAATGATAGTAGGGGTTGGAGAGCTAGCCCAACAAAAGCCAGATTAGTCTGCATGTAATGCAGGGAACCTCATAAAAGGAATGTTTCCAGTATTTTTTCCTTTACCTCTTTCTACTGTGCTGTCCCCTTCTGCTCCTTTAAGCCCAGTGATCACCGTATTTTTACCTCATGAGTGTCACATATACCTTTTAAAATAAAATAAGCACGTTAGAAGGTCTTAAAAAGAGCAGTCAGGGGCTAGTAAGAAACTTGCAGGAACTGTGAAGTTATATCGCTTCTCAAATGCGGGAAGCAAACCTTTAAAATTAATCATCTGAATCCTCAGGTGTGGGGAGTTAGAATAAAGTTGTGACAAATATTTTATGTTGTAGTTGACATTTAAAAAGTGTTTAATTAATATGTTTAGGTTATTTACACAGTTCTGTTCCAATGTTTTGTTTAAGAGAGCATGAATTTCTGGAAGGCATTTGATGCTTAATCACAGGAACTATGACTGTGGTATCATAGGAGCAAAATTACCATTCTACCGTAAATATTTAACCTTAAAATGTGGATTAAAATTGCTCATCTGCTTTTCTTTATCCTTTTAGTGAAGCAGAGATTCCATAAAATTTGTTTCCTTTGCTTTTAATTTTCTTAATACACTGCAAAAGGAAAAGATGTAGGAAACTGAACAATAACAATTGTTTTGGTTTTTTAGATAGTCAGAATTTAGGGGCACTTCTCATATACTTCACATTTGACAGAGAATTCAAATTAAAGCTTACACCTAGTGTACCGATTTGTAGGTTCCTTTTTTCTTGTATTTATTTGAAATAACCCTAAATGTCACTTAAGATAGAGGGTACTTTTCTACCACGATCCCATAATTCAAGTATTAAGTAAGTAGAAATAGTTGAATTCTGTGAACCTTTTTTCTCTGTTAATAGTAAGTGGCTGATGCTGAAAAGATCAACTAGCTGCTGGTTGGTGTGCTCCTTCTGGCTTCTTGGTTTGATAACCCAAATCAGTAATTATTCTACTTCGTTAAAATGTCGAAGACCATGATCTGTCTTCGCCTGATAAAGAACAGGCATTAGGGCTTTAGAGCTGTCACTATGGTCTCATTGGATTATGCAGCTAATTTATAGATTTGTGTCACAGCTCTTTGACAGCAATGTCCTTTGTTAACACCTTTCTTATCAAGCTTTTCTTTCTCTGCTGCTTATTTATTTGTTTCCTCTTCTGTGAGGTCTGCTAAAGAGAAAGTAACAGACTTTCTGTGGCTGTGGTGAGGAGTGTAACCAGTAGCTGCAGTGATAGCATTAGCAGGGGTAGGGCAGTGCTTTAAATTGGTGACATGAGAGTGAGTTTGTTTTTATTGGGATAGGGTGAGAAGTTTGCCATACTTCACCAAAAATAGAAAGCGATCACACCCTCATAAGCACAACACTAGACAATATTGTCTTGACAGGTCTCCTCAGGGTTTTTTTAGTTTGTTAATTTGTGCATTTGTTTGTTTAGACTGCTTGTGCTCTTACAGGATAGTAATGGAGAGAATCCTAAGCACAGATGGTAAACAAGACAGAGAAACAGGGAATGATCTAAAAATAAGGGAAGTTTTCTAGTAATAGTCTTTCTGTGGTAAGGAGAAATGTTATATATAATTGAAATATTAATTTGGGGTGGGAGGGAAGTATATCTATCTAGTTGTGAATCCACTAGTGAAATTACTGTGCATACTAGAATTGTAGACTGCAGGGCAGGCTCCTTCCATTTGCAATACTGGTACATGACAATACTAGTATAATTATTTATATGCTTCTGTTTATTAGACTTATAAGAAAAGATAGAAAACTCAATTACATGAATGCTACAGGCTACTTTTCCTAACCGCAGCTTCTACTGGAAAAGATTGGGGATGCTGAACACAACTTACTTCCTGGAAAAGAGCTTTGATTTTAATAACTGAAACTATAAACCCTTGCACTCCTTTGTCTTAAGTAGCAACGATGACAGATTCTTAATTATAACAATATTATGGAAAGCACTGTTACAACCTGCAAAATGATTTCACACTTGACATCTATTATTTTGCTGAATTATTAGTAAATCCTTGGCCATATTTTGTTGCTCTGAAAGTTAATTCATTGTGATGATAGGAAACTCAACAATTATCAACTCTCCATATATGTCTAAACTCATACACACTTTCAACCAACAAATGTTTTATGATATTTCAACTAGTGAATTTTTTTAAATGGTAATATTGTATAGAAGTTGTATTTTGTAGTGTGGAAAACATATAAGGGTAAAACATTTCTGTTTCATCTGTTGCTGACAAGATGCTCAAATCACAAAAAAAGTTAGTTTTGTTTGGAGTGGCAAAGATTGGCCAATCTCCCAAGTGCCTTTTGTTTTCATTAATTTGTTTATTCTTGTTATGTTTTTGTTGTGCATTACATTTCCCCATCTCCATTGAATTTCCTCCTCAAAAAACACAGAAGCAAGAGATGGGAAAGGCTTGTTAGATCACCCAGTCAACGTTGCTGCCAATGAAATGAGGAGAGGTCAGCAAAGGAGGGAGGAATGTTTTTGAGTTTTCTCTGGTATGTTTTCAAGCAACTACTGGCACATCTAAAGTAAAGTGCAGCAGTTACCTATGTTTTCTGCTGAGTACTAATGGTACTCAGTACCATAATAGTATATTTTTCAAACATCATATTACGAATAAAACTTTGGGTTTTAATACTCAATCTGAGATCTGTGAAAGAAACTAAATGCTGATAGTAAGAAGCAAGTGCCTGTGTGTGGAGGATGTAGAGAATGCATATGTTCCTGTTTATAAGGTGGGAAAGCTGCTTGTCCTTGTGTGGTATCTGAAGGGGTTGGAGCAGTGTCTTTGATCTGCATGAGATTTAAGATGATAGCTGCCCTGACTGCCAAACTAAAAAAAAAAGTCAATCTGAGGTGCCCAGAAAGAAGATCAAGCTTAAAGAAATTATTTTGTACGTAATTATCTCACATGAATTAATGAATTTCATCATTCCATCACCCTGTAAAGGCTCTGCAGTACAGAGAAAAGGTAATGCAATCTGAACTGGTAGTTTGATGCAAGTGAAATATTTTCATGTCTTGAGATGTATGTAATGAAAACCAGATGGATACTAGACTGATGTAAAGGGGGATGATGAGAAAGTAGTTTATAATAATCCTATCTTTACTAGGAGAGACAAAAGGTTTGACCAAGTGCATACATACCCATACGTATCCATGTATGTAAGTGTGTGTATACATGTATGTATATACAAATGCTCTTTTCTCTCTACCCTTAATTTTATATTGGACGCTTCATTGTAAGAGAATAGGCAGGTCAGTCCCATAGTTTTGTTGCTGGGTTTAGCTGGTATAATTAGTTGTCAGTGAAGGGTGATGCACTGATTACTCTTAGCATATTGCAGGTGCTGTGGTTAGGAGTGCACAGCATCCTGCTGTCAGTGTCACAGCGGTCCTAGGTTGGCTTAAATGCATATGTGACCTGAGTGGATAATTAATGAAATTAAAGATACCTGATAGTTTGATCCTGTCCTTTTAGCAGAGCAGGATGCCTCCATGTCTTTTGAAATAAATAAAATGCCTGACAAGGATCAGAGGGAAAAACAAAATCACTCCACATTCCACTCAACTTGGGCAGTAAATTTTATAATAGTCTGACTTTCAAGCTCTGGAGTTCAGGATTGATTTATTTATTGCAAGGTATTTACAATTGTTTTTAAACTCTGTATATGCTGTCTTTTAGGTAACAGCAAGCTTTTTAACCCAATAAGTAAAACTGGGTAATGTGTTTTGGTTCCTCATGGTAAGGGAACTAGACTCAATAACTTGTATATTCGGACAAATTTCTTCACCAAAAGGNCCCCCCTTTTTTTTTCCCCCTTTTTAGTCCGGCAACAGTTGCTAACAGAAACTCAGTAATGCCTGGAACCTATTGCAACATTGCTCTGCTAGTTGAGGAGAACACAATATCTTCTTGATTTAGGTGGACAACTTAGTGCACCTGAGTTTTCACCTGAGTTTTTACCAGGAACCCCATATGCACACAAGGATTAATGTGTAGTGAGATTTCTTTCTTTCAAGATGAACTTGGGCACCAGGGATGTTTTATGTTTGCTTTTCAAAACCCAAACCTTTCAGCACGTCTTTTCATGAGCAAAATTAAAATCTGCTAGTGCCAAATCCAAAATGTTTATCTGAGAAATCCTGATTGAATAGGACAAACAAATGTCTGGGGAAAGAATTTTATGTGATACAGTAGCTCTGCTGGTCTACATCTCTGTGGGTATTCTGGTCAGAAGTGCAATTAAGGCAGTTGTTAGCATTCTCTGTCTTTGTACAGGTTCTTAGCATTAACAACCAAGATCCTTCTCAAATGGCCAGAAAAAATCCATCTGCCTTAAGAGGAAACTCCCAGTTAGTTCCAAATTATGAAGAAAGCTGATATCTTTGCAGCCATAAAGTCAACTTCATATGTAATGCACCCCACAATTCCCCCAGCTGTCGGCTGGCATGATAGCTATCAACATAATCACTAGACATGCTCTGTGGCTCTGACCCTTTTCTGCCCTTTATATAGGAAAGTGTCTGTTCCGTGAGCTAATGATCAGACACAGATAATAAGGCTTTCCGTTCCTTGCCCCGGAAATCTGCTTCAAGCTTGTCATTCCCTTCTAAGTAAGGGTGCTGCTTAGTCCTAATGCAGTCCCTGCTCGCCTCGAAAGTAACAGAGCTTATTGCTGCTGCTTTGAAAACTGCAAGTCAAGCTTTGGGTTTGAACAGTTCCTTCAGAAGTGACATCGGGCTGTTGCATCTTCAAAATGACTAGATGGTATTTATAATTACGTTCAAAGTCTTCTCCCATCCTGTTATCCATTTTCATTCCTTCTAACTCTCAAAATGGTTTTGCATCACAATTGTTGGGTAACATTGCCAGTCATGGTTATTTGTGTAGTACAGTAAGAAATTAGGAAGTTTTCTGCTCATTTTCCTTTTATTTTTTTTACAGAAGTCACAGACATTCTGATAACTACTTAGCAAAAAAAAAAATAAATACAAGCTATCGTCATCAAATAAGAATTCCTTTTCTGTGGGGATCGAATTCCATCTAATAAGTTGTGGTACTTCATGTCATTTTGCAGACCTCATTAGTATTTTTCAAATCTAGGTCTTAAAGTTTGACTTCTGTATTCTTGTATAGAGGACTAAGTTATTTTTCTTGTTTTCAAAGTGTCTTGGAGCTCAGCAAGCACATCTTGTTGATATCAAAACATTTGGTGAAATTGTTCCAGATTTGTATCAACTACAATATTGCTTTGCAGAATGTGTCTGCGTATTCCCAGTGTAGTGGGACTTCAGTGGTATTTGGGATTTGAGTCCTGAGATGAAATGCATATTTACAAATGACTGTGATTTTGTTTGAAGTATCATTCCTGGACTCTGATTTTTTTTTATTATTATTATTTTTTACAGTAGTAGTAGTCTTATTTCCAGTTACTTTCTATTTCCCACTGCTTTATGATTTTTTGAGAATAAAGGGAAGAAATATCTGTAAATAATTGAATGAATGGTTGGGACATGTTATGATTAGTGGCTGGATGAGCTGCAGGAAGGGGATGGAGGAGACTGCAAGGTGAAGAGACGAGATTTGGCCTTGGGAAATGCAGAATGAGGGAGAAATAGGTTAACCTTTGTTGAACAGTAATGGGAATGGCTGTTTTCATCCTGAAACAGGTAGAGGCAAGGAGGCTCCCACTCATTTTTTCCAAATTAGATGCAAATGCCATACCCTTTGCACCTGAAATGATGCAGGTTTTAGGATATTTTGATTTGTAAGGCAATTATATGTTTCTTATTGAGTCAACGGAAGATCTTATAGGTTGTCTCTAGGGTGATTGTATTTAGAGCCAATTAAGCATTGTATCTTTTTAGAAGATAACCTTGTTATATAATTTCCATCTCCAAGTAGCACAGCTATAATAGTGGTTTGGAGTTTTGTTGATATGGCTAACTCCACTTTTGAATGGTTTTTTTTCTTCCTAAGTTAAGTAGTTGTCATTGAATTGTGAACACAGAAGCAGCTTTCTATTTATTTGTTGGTTGGTTTATGACATGGTAGTAGGCTGTAACTCTTGTTAAACTAGTGGGTTTTCAAAGATGCAGTGGTACAAAGACTGCAACTTAGAGGGCCTGTTTTCACACAGGCGCAACCCCCCAGCCCTTTTTACCCCCAAAGATTGAAAACTGTTGTGCTAGGAAAGTCAGAAGCCTGTTTGGGGGACTGTGGTGGTAATGATCACTGTATGTTTGGCATACTTTCTTGGTTTTGATTTTCATTGGGAGATTTTCTGTGAAACATTGCAAACACTTATGCTTCCATAGCTCATATTCCTGGTCTGTCTCTCTTCTAAAAGTCGTAGAGCTGGCTGCTGTGTTCCTACAACCTTTCACCTAACAATAAATGACTTCTTCCCTGTAGATTACCAGTAACTTCAGGGAGCCATTTAATAATTGGTGGTGATTTAATTATCTAGTTTTGTGCAAACGTTGTGGAAGGACTGGCTTTTTTCAGAGGTATGTGTGATGGTGGCTTTTTGTAGATAGTTTGGGAAAGTGTGCCTGGGGGATACAGGATGAAGGTTGAAAGAACATTCATCTGTGACTCTGACAGGGCTACTGATTCAGGCCAGCCTCAATTCAAGGGCGAAGCTGCTGCTCTCAATGTCCAGGTTGAGGTTATCCAACCAAGATTCCAGCTACTCCATGGAGGGGGAAGGCAGCTGACCTGATAGAATAATTTACATTGAGATAAAGTTCTCCTAATCCAGGAAGTGTTACTCTGGTGACAATCCATAATAGCAGTTTCAGCACCTTGTTTCTTCAGACACTATGGACAAACCAGGTCCTCCCCATCTGCTGCCTGTCTTGGGACAGTGCTGCATTGCAGATATTGCTTTAGATTTAGTAAGTACAATGCAAAAATAATGGTAGATTATTCATAAGGATGATTAAATACACCAAGGAATAGATGGAGGCTTTGGATGATGAAAAGAGTGATTACTCTGTGGCAGCCCTTCAAACATTTCTGAGGAGCAGTAACCTTCAATTATTTTTTTTTTTTTTGAGAATTGTATTGAGAACGTTGTGTTTTAAGAAATTGTGAACAAATTAATTAAGGTGACTGCTTTAGGGTGTTTTATTTTCTTTAACATTACTGCCCCCATATGGATATAGTCAGAACGTACAGTAGATGTAGGGAAGGCATTTTATGTATAAAGCAGTTTTAAAAATATTTTTTTTTGCTCAACTGTGAGCTCTTAGATTTCCTCTTGCTTTTATTTGCTTGGTATTCAAACAAAACAGGGTATGGGAAGGTAGGTGCTGATGGTCTTAAACAGATAACTTTAAAAGAAATGCACTTTTAAAGTAGTTATAACTGGTAATTTTGCAAATGCACCTGTAGCCCACAAGTCTTCTAGAAAATCATCTTAATGCTCAATAGAGATTCAAACTCTAAACCTTCTTTGTAAATTAATTTTACATAAGTGTAGCTGCAAACTTTTAAAAGTCATTTCAGGATAAAATTTCACAGGTCACCTCTAACAACTTTTGAACAAAGTCACGTCACTGGTTCCAAGTTAAAGGTGATTTTTGTTAAAGCTAAACATGATAATAAGATGGAAGAAATGTATCTTCTCATCTAGATTATGTAACTATCACTTAAGCTAATTTTACTGCCAGAATTAACTGGTTTCTGCGAATAAGTGGAAAAAAAACACCAACAAAACAAAACAAAAAACCCCAAACCACCAAAAACCAACGTAATTTTTCAGTACTTTTGTGTGGTTCACTGTATAGTACTAAATTTTCAGTCCTGAACTGGTTGGATTGAAAGACTATTTTTAACAAATTCCACGCGGGAAAATCCAAAAATGAGGAATTAATAAAGATTTACTATTGCCACAGCAGCATTTTTTTAAATGGCCATTTCCAGGCAACTAGGGGAACAGTTAAAACTTTTTTTTAATCAGTTAAAGTGTTACAGGCCAAGTTGAGTGTTCTTACAGGCCAAATTGAGTGTTCTTTATTTATTCCAAGTAGCTCATTCAGTAAATTCTTTGAATGTCCCAAAGGGCTCTGTGTGGAAAGGATGTTTACAAGTACAAAGTCAGTGTTATACTATATGCCTGCTTAACTCCAGTTTGTTTTAAACGCGCTGAAATACATTACTACTTGCAACATAAAATTTGTTCTGCAAAGAGTGACAACAATTTGTAATCTATTAAATGTAGTCAATAATGACTTTTTTTTGCTGAAAGTACCCTTTTTTGTTTCTTCTGCATTTTGAGACCATTAAAATGGTACCAAAGAACAACTTTTGTTGCGGACAGCAATATTTTTTTCCCCAGTTTGGTATCTAGGAAATCTTTCATTCTCTTCAGCTGTATGGAATCCCTTATTTTACATTCATCCTCTCTGTAATTAGATAAAATTCATTTTTCAAATGAAAAGGCATTAACTTGCCTTAAGTGCGAATTTATTTTGGAAAACAGGCGATATTGTTCATTGTCTGTAGGAGAAGGAATTGGGGGATATGTAGGCATTTATAACAACTTTTATATCTACAGTAAACCTTTGTAAATACTAGTAAGTTATCTTTGCAGTAGCTCATTTACTTTTCAGATTTGTTTTAAGATGGAGGCGTTCATTTGCAATATTGAAATTAAACTAACACAGAATGATATAAATAAAGACAAAATGAAAAAAGAAATTAGAAATGTCCCCCTAATGTACGGATAGCAAGCTCTGCATGATTATATGTTAGCAACAAAAGTTTTTGCTGTACTTCTTAGCAATTTGTCTTCCAAACAAGCAGTGCTGCAAAGTGGCAGAGATCAGCAAATCATGTGCCTGACAGCATGCACTGCTTTTTACTGTGATGAACAGAAAAGGAATGGAAACATTATTTGAGCTATGGAAGATGAAACAGTAGCTTGGCAACATATTATTCATGTCCCTAATATACCTACTGATAATGAAGATATAATATGGATTATCAGGGGTAATAGTATTTTAGGAAAGAAGTTAGGTTAAAAGAATGTGTACTTCTGCACCCACTGTGTAGACAGATAATTAAAGTCATGCTCAGTGGTAATGAATCTGCAGCTCTTCTCTGCCATTTTAGGGCAGATGCAAAAGCCAATTGCACAGGAGATAGCAGTAAAATGACTACAGAGAAAAATTAGCTGACATAGAATGGAGTTGAAGAACAGCTGTTGAAGTGCAGCTGAGTGACGTGCTCCTTGTCTGTGCTTTATTTTCCTTAAGAGAAAAAACTTGAGGTCCACGTGGACTGAGTTAACTGATTCTTCTGCAACACCATTCCAGTGAATCTACGTGAAGTGAGAATCCAAAATATGTAGAAGTTTCTTGTCCCATTACCATAGCTTTTATTGAAAAAAGAACAAAATACCATCTTAAAGTTTCGCTTGCTTTCCCCATTTCTGAATTTGTGTTCCTTTTCATTTATGGTCCAGTTAAATCTATTCAACTGAAGAATATATTTGAAAGTCTATTTTCAGGTTTGGCTTACAGCATCAAAATATATGCAAGGCAGCAAATCTGCTTTCTTGATTATTTTTTTTTAAATTTCAAATAGAAATAACACAGACCTAGTATGAACCTTATAGATGATAATTATTTGCTATATGAGACCTATATATAATGATTGTCATAAAACTTCAGTTACCATAACTGAGTTACAAATCAGATTACAGTAAATTATTTGTCACACTCTAAAAGTAAATGGTACATTCAAAAAATAAAGTATACTACAGATTCAGAAAACTTAACATAGTTAAGCAGAACAAAAAGGGTAGGTGTAGGACATGTCTGTAAGAGTATGGGGTATGCTGATGGGTTGAAAGTGAAAGCATTAAATATACTTGAGGGGTTACATTTGAAGAAAAGAGGAAAGTTGCTGATGAGAATAAAGATATTTGTGTTGGGAATAGTATAACGTGAGAATTGCAAAAGAAGGTGAGGCAGATGGAAGGAGCTGTCGGATAACAGAATGGATGGAAGAAAGATTAGAACTCAGTGAGAGTAGCTGTAGTTGGAGATCATAAAACATGAGTAATATCAGTATATTAAGAACCTAAAGTAATTATGCCTTAAAAATATATTTTTCAGTTTTCTTCTGGGAATCCAACCTGGTAGGTCTTGCTATACAGTTAAATACTTTGGGTGGATTTGGAATACTGGTTTTCCACTGAGACCAGCAACTTTGGCAGAATTTCCAATGCTACCATTTTCCATTGTTCCTCCCAGACTTATCAAAGGACCAAAAGATAATGCCAGTCTGCTGCACTTAGTTGATTTAAATCATATTAGCCTGCCATGTTCTTGTGGGAACCTGCCATGTTCTTGTGACAATCTCTTACATAACTTTAAAAAAAATAATCACCCAAGCAAACAAGAAAACAAACACCTCCTTTGTTGTCTGATCCTCTAAAACTACTCTCCCTACCACTGTCATCTTCAGTGTTAGCAAAGCACTGACAACTTCCAACAACTATATTGGCCGCAATGCATATTGATGCCTTTTTGCCCCAATGTAATTTTTATTCATTCCAACAAAGTAAATTTTGTAGCAGAAAAGTTACAGAACAGTACAAATGTATACAAATTAGATGTGCTTTTTTGGATTCCCCAGCAGAGGTGACAGAATTCTCCTGCTTTATCTGGAGCTTCTGTAGGGTCCTCGGTCCATTTTTCTCCCATGTAACACAGCCAAATTTGACCTGGATCACCAGAGGGCACTGCTGGGTCTCTTTAGGGGGCCATACTGTTAGTCTATGTCTGGGAGATAGTCTGTGACTATAGAGGAAACTATATTTTTTGCATAACTTATTCTCTGATAATACCTTTTTTTCCCTCTTGATCCAATAAGCGATCTGGAAATAAAATGACAGAAGATACATTTCCTAGGACTTGGTGTAGGGGTGGGGTTTTTCTGGGTTTGGTGTCTCCCCCCGGCCCTTCCCTTCCCCCTTAGCATGGAAGTCTGACTCATGTATTCCTACTTCGGGCAGCAAAGATGTGATTCATGGGCTGACATTTAGGATCCACAGTTTCCTGGTAATCAATAAAAACATGCACTTCTGTGTGGTAACTCAATGCTTCTGTTGGACAACATGAAAATTGCGTTGCCTCTGAATAAATAATGTCTCAGTAAACAGATACAATATTTTTAATCTACTTAATTATGTTACACTGTATGCTCACTTCATAATAAAAGAATGATGAGGAAAAGTTTCTTCACCAAGGACTATCTGAGTCTCCAGCTTTCAGAACATGTACAAACATTTTGCACTAATGGAAAATATTAAAAGATATTCAGAACTGTAGGTTGCTTCCAAATGTGGCAGTAGTGACAGGAAAGTAAACTTCCATGTAATAATAATTTAGATTACATTTGAGCTTTACTGTTTATCTTATGCTATAATGAAGCTCGAGTACCATGAAGTTTGTGGCTAGAATAAAGGACTTCTTATTTTTCCCGGTGAGATGTCTCTCTTGATAGAATCCTTACACATACTGTGAAAAGTTACTTTTGTAGCTTCACTTCAGCCAGCTTCTTGGAGATTATGCTGGTTTTGGTGTTATCTGCCATGGGCACTTCACAAGCAGTGTATCTGCTATGTATTTGATGGCAGGAGATTGCTGCCAGTACTTGAGAGTGAAGGAACGTGCAGGATTAGTATGTGCCAGCCGGCATGCCCCGACAGGGCTGGGGGCTTCTGAGTTGGGGGCATAGCTAGGCCATCTAGGAGGATGGGCTAGTTCTGCTGGAAGGCTCTGGGAGCTGTGTGTATTTGTTCTTCAAGTGGTGTTCGTGGAGGATTCTCGTCCCTTTCCCAAATGTGGCAGTCTCTTGTGACAGGAGTCTTTGTGAGGGCTGAAGGAGTCAGTCTGCATATCTTGTGACAGTGGGAATAAATATGGTATATAATTTTTGAGGAGTGTTTTAAATATAATGTTATCTCTTCACTTGAAAAAAAAAAAAGTAATTCTACATCTCAACATTTCTAGGTATTACAGTAACAGTGGTATCTCTTACATTAAAACTCTGTCTGTAGAATATGTTAGAGGAATTAATGCTAAGTGGTTTTCTGACATCGGGAAGAGACTGTTAATGGTTATTCTATAAAACAATACAAGGCTGAATTTATTTGCGATTTTTTTTTTAATCAGTAAATGATTATTTATTTTTAAATACTCTATGGATTACCCCCGTAGCATTCTCCTTATAATAGTAATGTTTCAGAGTATAAAATGTGCTGCACATCAAATATATGATGTTCAAAACCTTTTTTTGGTGTCTGTAACTGCTCCACTAGCCGCTACAGCTGTAGAGTATAAGATATGGGCACAACTACAAAAATTCATATTAGATCCACAGATGATCTATTCATTAATATGCTTTATTCCGCTTAAGTGAAAAAGTCATGTCTAATAAAGAAATGTACAGTAGGTTCTTTGATGTTAAAAATGCTCATCTTTCATGTCTGAGAACCCTTTTTTTCCCTTGATTTTTAAGCACAATTAGTATTCACTAAGTTGTGGTCTGACACAAAATAGATGTTTAAGACAGATTTTTTTAACTGATATATCACCGTTATACCATACATCTGAGTAGGAGACTTACAACTTTCATACATTATCATGCGTTACATTTAAATAACATCTGATCTGATTGTACTGTCTGAATACGTGACCTAGGACAGATATGTAAAAGTCAAAGTTTAAGTAAGGTTAATCTTGCCATCCATGTTCACCTTACATTGTGAACTCCAGCATCTTTTGACATTGGATACATTTGTTTATTGTGTTTCTCACAATTGACTTTCATTTACATTTAAATAATACTTTTCTGTTTTCTTTCACTTTTACTATGCTACTGTGATTGGATTACACGTATTGTAGTATTTCTTTTTAATCGTTATTAGAATTATTTCAAAGATGGAACATCTTTTTCTTAGTGTTTGGGTGTTTTAATAAAATTCAGTTTTATCCTGTTTTAATCAAAAGCATCCATTAATCATCCATTGAAATCTTATTCCTGCTTTTGTGTAGCTAACCGTATTGACAAATAAGGAGATCCAGAAAATCCATATATTCAAAAATATAAATACTTTAGGCTGTTAATAATATTTATTGTAAATTTGTAAATATGCTGCAGGTTGTTAAAACTGAAAATCATAACGCGGCTTGTGATAAAGATTTGCTGCTGTGCAGGAAGATGTTCCGAGTTGTGTGGTCGTGTGAAAAGGATTAACGTAGAATTCGGCATATAATCATCTGAGTTACAAAGAATGTGTAAGAGTACTAGGGACAGTTGTATTTAATGAAATAACTTACGATGCTGTCAAGTCGTCTGAGATTTGACAGATGCAGACACTGCTATAAACTTGCTCTCGTAACCAGCAAACAGTAAAAGCAGCCCAACAAGGTGCTTGCTCATTCGGTGTACTTTGCTATTTTTATAGCAATCCATGCAGGAGATTTCCGACTGAGGGTACAAGAATTTAGAGCAGATTCTATTATCAATATATCTTATTACTATAGCAGACTGCTGTTGTGAGTCTCCCCGTTTCTTTCTCCAAGGCATGCCACAAGCACAATCGGGTTGATCTGAATAGAAGTTATTTTCCTTAAATTAAGGAGGTACTCAAGTTAGTTACTGAGCAAAACCAACTTGGATATTCCTAGCTATTGACAACATGAAATTATTTTCTGGCAAATGCTCTGGATTTTAAGTGAAGACAAAGATTCTTTTCTTTACATATATCTGTAAAATAAGAACACGAAATTGAAAACTTCCAAGGCAGTCATATTAAGTATTCATCTGTTTTTGCCTTAGACTGAAAACAGCTAAGTAAACAGAGTTATTTTGAACTATCTTGTCGCATTCTTCAGTTGGACACTGTTTAGCATCTAGTTTGTCGCTCTGGAGATAGCTGAATGTAGATTAATATTTGAAGAGAATTTATGCGATTTTAATAACCTTTGGAATTGGTATAAATTTACATAAAAAGAGAAACCAGCTATGCAGCAATAGTAACAAAGCAGATAAAGCTTACTCCATGTAAAATTAATGATGTGGTAAGGAGCAGGAAGCAACTGAAACGCAGCATGTATGGTACTGCTCCTTTTGTTAACAGTGTATATCAACTGGTTTTCTCTTAAACCTGTGACTTAATGAAACTTTAAAATTATTAGGTCCATGATCCAAGACGGGGTTTTGTTAAAATGACAACTGCATGCTTGAAATGCTTATACCTCAGTTATTTTTTTAAAACAGTTTTAAAATGTTCTCACCAGTTAAAAAAAGAAAAACACCATCCCACTGCATCCCCCCCCCCACCTCCACAAAAAAACTACTCCAAAAGCTAAGTATCCACTTAGTATCGCAAAACATAAAGCTATAAACAGGCACAAGACTTTTTATAAACATCTGCATTTTATTCCAGAAATCTGTTTTCTACACGCAGTGTTATAATTGTAATAAAGGACTATGAGGTTAATGAGCCGGGGAAGAAGCAGCTGGTCAGAATTATTTCCCTTAATATCAAGAAAACGAAGATGAGGTAAAATCCTCTAGCTTTTTTCCCTCTTACAGGTACAGTAATTACATGGTATGCTTGCTGTTATGTTCACCTCCTGGTTTTAGAACTGGCACCTCTCCAGCCCCAGCACAGAAATACAGTGCTGAGATATCTGGATTAGTAAATAATTTGTTTAGGTAGCGATATGGTTACATGGTAGGGACCATATAGAGCCTGCAACTTGTGGTGTCAGGCAGAAAATTTAAAATTGCATTGGAGTACCTAAAGCATGGTTATAAGTAAACATTCCTTTTAATGTTTGATCGCTTAGAATTCTCTTTGATTATTTTCTTGTTGCTTTTACTGGATCGGATTTTTTTTTAATTATAATTTTAATTGCTCTAACATGTGCGCTAACAAATGCAGGAAGACTTGATCTAAATAGTTTGAAGCAGGTACGGTTTTTGCCGATCTGTGAAATATGATGCAAAAGCACACACCACTCTTCTTGAGCACACCCCCAGAAGATTTGCTCAGAAAATTAGTATTTTGAAGACATCATGATATATTGTTAGCTATCTGCAGGAACATTTGCTTTGTAAATAAACTGAGTGTTCTTATAATGCTTGTGCAGATGTTTTATACAGTTTACCTAACACTTTTTTTTTTTGCTAAAAATCTTAAATGAGGTTTGTAAAATCATAAAGCTGCAGTGTTCAGCTTACTGCCAAAATAATACTAAAGGTTACATGTTTCTGTTTATTTGTAACATTTCTCTCAGAAGACACTGTAAAAATGTGAAAGCTGGTTTCACTTAAAAATCAGTTTTTCAAGGCAACATTTAAAAACTCCCACTGTGGCCTAAATGTGTGACAGCAGCTTTCTGCACTTCTACTAGTTAAGAGGTGCAGTTTGGTAATTTACCTTACCTGTGATTTTCCAATGCCCATATTGGAGAGGTTTATGTGCTTTTAAAAATAACAAAAAAAAAATATTTTAAATAATAGCCAACTAGACAGTGTTGTTGCTATTTTTAATGAAGAGAACCATTCACTCAAGCCCAAAAGTGAAAGTAAAATTTCTGCTCTCAGTTTAGCTTGGAAGTGATTTAAAACACTGACTAAAGTAAACAACATTTGGATTTATTAGTCAAACAATCAAATTAATTAAATTTTACCTTATTTAAAGTTTTTTAAAATGTTTAGCAGTGATGGAAGAGGTTAAAATACAGATTTGAAAATAGATATGTTTACATAATAGTATAACTAATGCTTTAATATATATTAAGTGTAGTTAATCTAATACAGATTTCCTGTAATTCAGAAATATTAGTCATGAGACTTAGCAAGCTTGTCCCTAATAAGTTCTTGATTAGATCCCCATGAGTGAGAAGATATTGATCCTAAGTCTTGACACCACTCACGAATGCGTATTTCTAAGGTGTGTTTAATATATTAGATGTTTCAATTTTTTGAATGCATTGTGGCTAGCTCTTCTGACTCTTTAGAGTAATTGATCTTAACAGCTGACCTTAATTGTATGTTTGAAGCTTACAAGTGTGTTGTGATTGAGAAGAATAACTTAGTTCTACATCAACTAAATGATGCAGTAATTTTGAAACAACTAGTAAATGTTAAAAAACCATCTTCTCTGCAGGTAGAAATGAACTGCACAAACTTTGACTTTGTCATTTTGTGCATTAATTTCTGATGTGAAAAGTCTAACAGTTACTTTTTCTGCTTGCTGCATTGCAGGCTCTCAGCTTTGTTTCAGGCAGAAGAATAAAGCAACTCTTGTAAGAAGCTAGTTTGGCAATCTGGATATCTTTAAGGATATTCTGAATGCTATCTTTTGTTGATTTTTTTTTTTGATAATACTTTATGAAAATTGTACTGTACTGTGCCATAAAGATTTAAAGATCATCTTTAACTTCACACTTCAATTTTTTTGCCCTCTATGTGACCTGTAGAGACATGCTTTTATTATTTGTCTGTTGGTGATCATGGTAACATTCATTACGTTATTGAGAAAAATTATTTCAATAATTTTTGTTAAATTTACCTGGGAACACTTATGAATTAGAAGATTATTTCAGTTTTTAAAAATATTCAAAATTACCCTCAGTAATAAAGGCAGGATTATCAACAGACTCCTCCAGTATTACTCGTGTTGGTGCTTTGTTTTATGGCATTTTTAACATTAATTGCTTCATCTCTGTAAAAGAATTGTGGTGGGCTTTCCCTTGCCCAGCTAAGATTCTTCTTTAATCTATAGCTGTAACATTCATAGTGACTGTAACCATTTATAGAGTCTGAATTACTGTACCTTTTTAGTAGCATAAATGCTAGTTTAGGAAGTTACCAAAAGAATTAGAGGACATGTCGTATCAATTCCCCTTTATAACAGTGAATATGAAGCTATTCTAGAAGGGGATAAAATCAATACCAGTAAAGGTGCAATTTTACATTTCATATAGAGATGACTGAATCTGTGATTAATAATTGTTTATTTCTCGGTTTTGCGGTCTTTTTAAACAAGTTTATACAAAGGAAAAAATATGCATTCTGCTGAGTTTACCAGCATCCCAGATGAAAGTTAGAGAAGTAACAGACAAAACTGCAGGCAGGGAATCCAGATTGCACTATATGTGTTCAATATGCTGAATGTAAATTCAATCAGAATTTTATGCAATTTCACACTATGCAGCAACAGGGCGTCTTTCCTTGGTATTTGTGCTATGTGGGAGTTTTTCAGTTGTAGTCCATGGTATAGCTTGAATAAGCCCTCCAATATGTAGTGTAGTTAATACGAAATCTTTCTAGAATCTCTTGAAACGACAGCACATTCCCAAGACTCTTTGAAGCTGGATTCCCTTCTTTAGGTGTGAATAGAGTTATTTCCACATTTGAGATGTCAATTAGTCCATGCCTGTTTGTGTCTTGGTACAAACATTTCAGTATACGCGAAGATGCTTATTTATTCTCCCTCCTTTCTTACATGTAGGTTTTATAAGTTGAGAAAGTCTTTGTGGTTTTCTATGACAGGTATAAGTCTATCAAAATGGTACTGTAAAGCTGAAAATCAAATTATCTTCAATGGACTTGTGGAATTTCATTCAAATGTGGAATTAAGTTAATATGATGTTATTAAGTTTACCTCTTAAATGTAATTTTCCTTGTTTGTGTAAATTTGGCACAGATTCAGTGGAGTTTTTATGTGTGTGTACTGTCATTCACAAATACAAGTCCCTTTTGAAATTCTTGACAATGCAGACATCAGCTGCAAAAAGGGCTAGGATTCACTGTCCGTTAGAAAACCTGCCCGTTTTATGTTTGCAGTATCTAAAGCTTGTATTTCTTTCCCACTAAGTAACCAAGCACTATAAATTTCGTATTTTTCAAAGTTGTTTGTTGTTGGTTTTTTTTGTTTGGTTTTTGGTTTTTTTTTTTTTTTTNNTTTTTTTTTTTAAAAGAAAACACTTGCTTTCAACTTGAGCCCTATATATCAAGTTTCTGTTGGAGTGCACGTATGAGGAAAAAAAAAAGTTTATGGTAGTAGAACTGCTCGAGTAACTTTACCTATCTTTAATGTCACAACTTTGACAGTGTAACATACTGTGGCTATTTCTATTCTGACTCATTGTTTGGCAACTCATTTATATGTTATTTATTGCAATCTTGAATCACTGGTGTAGAGCATGAAGTATTCTTAAGCAATATAAAGGAATATATGATTTTCTATTTATAAGATACATAGTTTTCTTTTCTTGCGCTGCTTACATTTCTGCTGTAGAAAAGCATAACCTTACGTGGAGCTTCTACTGTAAAGCTTGCTTGCCTTCCTAAATTATTTTCTTATTCCTCAACCTCTGTGTCTGTCAGTGTATTCTTTTAATTTAGCACCTAAGAAAGTGTGTGAAATCTTCTGTGTGTTTTCTGTTGCCTCTGAGAAGCTGTAATGTTTAAGAAAAAAGGAAACAGAAACCACAGCTGTATATTATTCAAATTACTCTTAAGAGAAGGCACATGAGGCATCTGCTGCTGAAAATATTTCACTTTTATAACTTAACTTTCAAGACCGGTTGGTATCCATAGTCACAACACTACAAATGTTCAACTGCTGAAGGAGGAATGAAAATAGCACCCTTGGTGCTCTGTTGCCATAGGGGAAGAGTCCTGTTGCAATTCCCAGAGGAATATTGCTGTAAGAAATTGCAAAATAGCATTTTGGTGGACGACACTGAGGTGTTTATAAATACAGAAGCTGAACTGTATTAAGAAACTTCTTGGCAGTTTTCAGAGCATTTGCTCGTTTTAGTTTAAAACCCATGTTATAAAACTAAAAAACTGGAGATAGTATTGAAAATCACTTAGAAGGAAATACATTGACGGATTCCTCATTTTAACTACATCATTAGTTCACAGTCTTCTTATAATGTTATTTTGCAATAGAAGAGGAGGTGTGGTAGCACTCTGCCGCTCTGGTCATAGAGAAAAGGAGGATGCAGTCCTGATGTCAGTGTGCTTATGTGTATTGACACTGGAACAGGTTGCCCAGGGAAGCTGTGGATGCCCCGTCCCTGGAAGTTTTTAAGGCCAGGCTGGATGGGGCTCTGAGCAACCTGGTCTCATGGGAAGTGTCCCTGCCCATGGCAGGGGGGGTGGAACTAGATGATCTTTAAGGTCCTTTCCAACCCTAACAATTCTATGATCCTGTGATTGCAATGCACAGTTGACTGCCTACAGATCATAGAAATCATGGTTTGTAAACTGAATATAGTAAATTTTCACTCTGCTGTTTTTCATAGTATAAAAGTCGAGAGAGCTTATTAGGCACCCTGATAGCTTAGTTAAGGTAATACACTTGGATCATGGCTTAATACTATTCTCTACGTTAAGAGAGATGATGGCATGTGGTTCTTGCTTCCTTGCTGGGACATGAGTGAAACCAAGTATTCTAACAAAGGTCTGTTTCCTATGATTTCAGAGCCTTGGAGCAGACCTCTGCTATTTTTTGCTTTTTTTTTTTTTTTTATGCTATTGATATTGATAATTATTTTTTCCTACTTTCTTCTTTCCAAGATATTGATAATTCTGTCATCTTCCTGCGTGTTTTTCTGGGCTGAGAATTGCCCAGTATAGATGTCTTTTGTTATGAAGCAAAGAGGAAGTCTGACCTTTAAAGACAAATGTAAAACTGTGCTTCTTTTCTGATGCTATTCTGCCATATCTCTGACTTTACGGGTGCTCCCCAAGTCTAGGAATAGTTCTTTATGACTACTACTTTCAAACCCAGCCTATTTAAGGTAGTTTTGAGACTTCTGCTCTCATTTTCTCCAGTGTTTTCTTTCTCCATGCGAGCTATTAACTTAGAACCCTGGAATTTTGCACCCTGATCAGCCTTGACTAAACAATCTCACAATAGGTCATACAGTTTTTCAGCCATGTGTATCCCTTATTGAAAACATCCTCATTCACAGCAAGAAAGATCACAGGATAGATTGCTTATCCAAGTCAACTATGGTCCTCAACCTGCTGTTAAGCAAAGCTTTCAGCTGGAGCATGTAGGCTGTCTTTTAGATCTTGAAGGTAAGTCATTTGTCTATCAGGATGGTTTAGTTTCAGTATCAGTTCACTATCTGGCTGGTGCAGAGTTGTATGATTCTCACTGTTCTTGCAGTCCTGATCTTCTGCAAGGAATAAAAAGTTCAGTAGGCAGTTCGAGGCTTTCCCTTTCCAGGAAAACAGTCTTTCTGATAGCCAACATTCCCTCAAAGAGGGTTGAAAATACCCACTCACAGGTAGAAGTTTTTGGATAAAACTTCTCCATACACAACTGCTAGATTTTACTCAGCAATCACTCTGTCAAAACATTATTTCTCTCACTTGCAAGAGGTCTTCGTCCATTGACACGTGTTTTCTCAGTGGCTTGCCTCTCCATGGCCTTTTGGCCTTCAGCTGAAGCTCTCTGTACAGCAGTTTCTGTGTGAAATATAGAGGGTTTTTAAATCAAACTGTGTGCTGCAGGATTGTCTACAGTGATAAGAACTCATTTGTTGCATATCTGCAGACTCTGGTATCTTAATTAATCTATTTCTGAACAGTATGTAAAGTGCAGCTACTGGTGGTACCTACACATTTGTATACATACTTACCAAGAACAGCACAGTCATAAAAATCTACAAATAATCTTGCATTTGGAAAAGAGGGTCTGCCGTTGCAGTTTGTCTAAAGCTCTGAGGTCCATATCCAGGTGTTTTGGACCTGGTGTTGTTCAAAACCCATTTACTTTGGAGTTGACTATAGTAAATAGGCAATCATATAAAAATGAAGAAAAGAAAATTACTTAGTAAGTGAAATTCAAGATACACGTGTGTATACATTTTTATTTCTGTGCTCTCTGCCCTGGGATTTGGAGAATGTATAATGCTTTTGGCATGGAGCATAGAGTGAATCAGGGAGCATAAATACTGAATGAATGGTATTGTGAAGCCTAAGTTTCCATGGTTGAATGCTTAAAACTGACCCTTTTGACTGACCGGAGCTGCATGCACTGTCATCTGTATCTGTGTACACAATGGATTTATGCAGTGGTATAGATGACATTTTCTGTTCCTTCCTTCCTACTGAACATTGAGCTAACACTTTCTAGAATAAACAGAAATCTTGTTTTCTGAGTCAAAGCAGTCAGCTCAGTTATCGTTTTACATGTAAAGTTAAGATATGAGGCGGTGATACCAGTAGGAAAAGTATGTTTATCCATATTGAATTAGATGGGATACTTTGGGAGTTCTTTGGCCAGCCCTCTTCTTGGTTACTATATGTAGCTCAGCAGAGTTGGTCACCACATTAATCTCCTGGAATGTCTTGGGCAGCATAGGTCCCTGCAGAGCTCTGCCTTCTTCAATAGTGAAAGTTAACATGTTTTATTGTTACTGTTTCTTTTCTCCTAAATAATTTATCCAATCTCAAAGTGTTTATCTATTTATCTTCCTCTCCTATCCATTATAGGTAGCATAGTTTCTTTAAAAGCTTTGAAATGCTTGTGGAATTTGCTTAGGGAATTCCAGAAGACTACGTAATTAAATCTGCTTTGTCCTTACGCTTGTCAATTCCTTAGGAGAACACTAGGTTTGAGCCATAGCATTTCTTAGTTTATAATTAAGTTTGTTCATGTTTTAGTTCCAGAATAGAATATGATCTAAACGTAGTCCTAGACTCCTGAGATTAAATGAAAGATTGCTGCCCTACTCCTCTGATTTCTAATCTCAGACCATTAAATAGAGGAATTAGCAAAATTCTTGTTTAATAAAAAATATCCATATAAATGTTTTATTTCTAGTCTGCTTGAGAAGATGTCTGTTTTCAGTAATTCACCAGAAATCCATTCCAAGGAATAAATGAATTTTACATGGGAGACTAAAAGTCCTTGTAACATGAAATATAGCCACTACCGCCTTTAAAATATGATCAAGGAGGTCTCAGCCAAATAGAGCAAACAAAAAATTAGGAAAATTGTCTCATTGTTTCGTCAGAGCACCAAGCAACTTTTTACTTTAATGGAATGTGCAGTATCCTCTTGATCCATGAGAGTGCATAGCTGTAAGTTGTATGGGTTCCACATGGAAAATAGAAAAGGAAGAGTCTTGACATTACGGCTGCATTTGAGTTCTTTTGTTGCAGAGCTAAACAAGCTAAAATTCTCAAACCTTTGTTAGCATTTTGAAAACCTGGTCAGGTAGGATCAATTTAATGTAGTTTATGGCATTAGTTAGAGGTTGAAGTAATCCTTGTCATATATGGTTGTATCAGATACAGAGGCAGAACTTTTGGTTGCCTGAGAGCTAACTGTCTTATATGCAGAAGTATCGTGATGCTAGCAGAGATCTTATCCATGACCTTTTGGAATAAACACAGTCTAAGGACGTAGAGTCAGATTGATGATCATATTTATAACATCAAATGTTAGATAGCCTTCTAGTGGGACTTTGGGGGAGAAAAAAGACAAAGGGAGTAGACTTTAGTAGATACCTTTATAATCTGGTTAGTTGTAAGCACTGCTGAGTTTCTGAATACCCGCTTGCATAGTGCTGTCTCCAGTAACAACCTCTGCTTGGAATCAGTGTGGGACACCCTGCATTTTCTGAGTGGAAATGTAACTCTGGGCAACTCGAACATTGTATTTCTCCACATTTTTTTTTGATGAATATAACAAACCAAGTGTTCTAAACACTTCGAGTTTTATAAAATGTTCATATAATTTTATTCACTCGCTGACAATATGGCTTTGAAGTCATAATATATCCTTGCTTCCTTGCTTTCTGTCTGTGTAGTCCTTCCTCTCCGTGGAATTTAGAGCTTCTCATTCTCCTTACATCGACAGAATAGTGTGACGGGTAAATATATAAACAGTGAACATGAAGAAATTATACTTGAATGAGATGTTCTTCCATTAAAAACCTAGAAATTAGGGAAGTGCTATGGAGTTTAGCATAGGAATATTACTGTTATGTTTTCATAGAGACCATTCAATAATAATCCAAACGTAGCGGACATTTCTGTGTTCTACAGCTGCCTACACATTTCCTATTTTTCTTGATTGTTATTGCCTATTAAACTGTTTCTGTGAACCCACAACAGCATATTCTCTAAAGGAGATCAAAGTTTTGCTCAAATGAATTTTGGAAAACAAAGCATCCTTTCAAGATACTTTTTTCAAGAACATACAGCAAACAAGTTGAATATGAATATTCTAGCATTTTTGTGAAAACTTGCATCTCAGCATGGTATAACGTCTTTCCTTAGTAAAAAAGACAAAATACTAAATGGACTCAACTGCATTCTTAACATCAAAGGGCAGAGGTGATATGAAGTAACTGAGGTTTGTTCTCCACACCTTGATTTGATATACCTTGCTTCAGATTGATTTGCAGAAATGTGGCTCCTTGTACTTTAGAAAAATGGTGCTTAACGTACAGCCCAATGTTAACCAATGTATTCAGCAGTTTTGTGTTTTGCCTCATTATGTTACGTCTTTGACTATAATTCTACGTTATAATTCCGTAATTGTGTATAATTTGTGAGTATTTGGGTATGTATATTGATGGAGATAGTATGTGTCTTTTCTTTAACCCTAACAATGGCTTATCAGAACATTCAGTTGAAGTTAGGCTCATGTGATTTAGACTTATGATTAACACAAGTTGCATCCCTACATGTATTTTTGCTACTAGTTACAGTAGGTACTTAGCTGTGTCACGTAACTTTAACATCTGAATTCGATCCCTGGGTCCTGTTGTCCTGCTGTGTGATTTAATAACTTCGTTTCTCTGCCTCACTTTCTCTATTTTTGATATAAAAATAATGATGCTGACCTCTTTTGTTTCAGCACTTAATGCTTTTCTGCTATAAACCTCAGTAGGAGAGTTACAAGGTCATGATAGCAGTAGAAGTACATTCTNAAAAAAAAAAAAAGAAAGGAATAGTGTTAAAATGTTATGGGGTATGTATGCTTGAGCAAAGACTGACTGTTGTATGAAGGAACTATGTTTAATATTCCAGACCAAAGTCCTTAGTTCATGGGAAAACGTTGCCCCACTACTTCTGTTTTAATAAAATATTCTAATATTGGTATAAGCAACTAAACTAATTGATTTTAGAGTTATTTTAAGCACTTGGTGACCATAAAATTGCATGAAAGTACAGTAGACTTGGAGATTTTTCTCTGAGATAAAATTGATATAATGTTTACATGAAAGGCCATCTGTAATCATTCAAGTCAACCTTGAATAGGGAGACATGCAGACATATATTTCAGTAGTTAGACAAAATTTATTAGCTTATTGTAGCTGATATAATGTAAAAATAGTTTTTCACAATCACATAAACTTTGATGTAGTTTGAAATATCTGTTTCCCGTGTCTGACTCGGCAATTCAGGATGAAATGCAGGACCCCATCTCTTAGATAAGCTGATTATTTTACAGGACAATCATATTGGCTTGTCATTGATATTCCAAACTGAACAAAAAAGTTGCATGTTTTATTTTTGTGCTGTGTAACTGCAACTTCTAACTCCTACTTCAGCGCTCATTCTTCAGCTTGGGATGTGACTGGAAATGGCTGTGGTGCCATAGGATAGCTAATTGGTAAAGCCTGTTTGGAATGTGGGTAAGCGAGCCATTTTGGCAGTAAGCGGAGTAGTAAAGAGCACTCTTTTTCCCTTAGTTGACTCCCAGGCTAAAATTAAACAGAGTTCGATATTTCCACATTTAGTGATTTACAGTGCATCTGCTCTGACTCAACTAGCAGAAAGAACTAATTACCTATATACTTTTATAAAAACAAACTCTTCATTTGGGTGTAGTATGCAGAACTGCATTTTTATAGTATGCCTTAGTGGAAGCGCCCTTCAAAACAGTAAGATAGTAAGTAAAAAAGATAATTTCTTCTTTCTGTTATCCTTTAAAATAATTGGATAATAAATTAATGATGCTAACTCAACCTGTATCAGCATCCTGCTTATCATTCACATGTCCTGAGACACGTAGGAGTCATGAGCTCAATGCTAAAATAATTCATGGTGTAGTTTACTTAGCAAGATGGTGTAATGTTTTCTTTAGTTACTTAGTTACTAAAAATAAACAAAACTTGTCAGAATTAGTTTTTATTGTAGATCATTCCCTTTGTTCATATTTGTGATCCCTCCCCAATAGAAAGTGTACATTTAGCTATAATATACAGTTTCCTGTGGAGGTTTTTCAGTTCGTTTTATAGGGGAATATCTAAAATGTTTTACTGAAAGTTTTTACTGGAAATGGCGATACAGATGTGTTTGGATACTGTGTACACACAGAGCAGAATTTAGAAAGAATTCTACCAGGGTGATCCTTCGTTGTTGCACAGATAAAATACATTTTTCTGCACATAAATAGCAAGGCTGCTTCTCAATGTCTAGTGCATCATAATATGTTATTGTGTGTAGTTTCAATAAGTAAATTTATGACTGAACTATTATTATCTACTCTTAGTAAATTGTTTTCACTAAAATATTGGGAGTGACTCAGTAATGCAGTTCACTCTTTCACAAGGCACTTACATCTCCAAAGCACAGCCGGTTTTGACAAATGTTGTCACCTCTCTTCTTCCCAAAGCGCTCGTTCACCTCTACATTCCTCTTTCACCATCCTGCTGCCTTCATCCTTTTCTTCTCTCTCTGTGACATTCAAAGCCCTTTCCCATTCTCTCATCACCGCTGAGCATCCCTCAGCACCACCACTCTGCTGCTCGACTCTGCCCTCTTTTCACCTAGCCTGCCTTTGCCTCTGGCCTCTTTTCTCTGCAGCTGCATCCCCGACGTGTCCTCTTCTGCCTTGCCAGAAGTGTACCATATTCCCTTTTTGTCCCACTTTTATATGCTTGAGTTTCCCTTTTGAAGGAGAGGGTAGGGCTAGAGCCCCAGGATAGCGACCTCTCTTCTCCCTGCTCCTCCAGCAGCCTTTGCTCAGTGCTCAAGGTGGGAGGAGGTGGTGGCAGAGCCAACCCAAATGCAGGAGGCCCCAGGTTATCCTCTGTGGGCCTCCTGGTCCCGTGGGAAGACGAGTGCTGTTGCTGCAGCTGTCATCATCCAAGGAAGCTTGTTAAGACGGATGAGAGTGCCAAGCGCAGCTGTGCTCTGCTGCCTCCTGTTTGTCCTCCTCCGCCAACGCCTGCAGCCTCCCCTTGGTTCATTCCTTCAGGAGAGAGCCAAAAGTTGGGGAGATAGGAAATTATTTGCCCAAAATGTGCCACACAAATGACATCAGGACTTTGAGGAAATTCTCAAAGATTACGTAGTGTTGGGCTTGATTCTTATTTTTCAAATCATTTACTAGATAGATGTAACAGATAACTCTGGCAAGAACTGGGATCTGGAAACGAAACCCAGTGTGGTATGGGACTAAGGTCTTTTTTTTCTGAAATGTAAATTTAATTAAAAGGAGAAAAGGGGAGGGGAGAAAAGAAAGTTCACCACAATCTTAATGAAATCCAGGAAACTCGAGCATTGCATTTTGACAGAGACAAAATAGCAATTAATTTTTTTTCTTAGACGTGTAAGGAGTCTGCTGCCAAGTTACAGCTTGGTCCTCACACAGCTTGGTCCTCACATCAGTGAGATCTTTCTTGACAACTGAGGGGGGGATTCTTATTTCTTGGCATGAGCATGAGAACACAAGTTTAAGAGGTTGTTTGGGTTTTGTGTCTTTTTTTTTTTTTTTTTTTTTTTCGGAAGTTTTGTTGGAACCGTAGGNGTGGAATGGGGGCAAATCTGAGAAATTTTTCTTTGACTCCATAGTTATTTATTTTGAAGAAAGCTGTTACACAGAAAACTTTATATTGGTGATTAAGCTCCTCTTTGAATATAGTGGCTGAGTAGCAAATACAGCAGTAAATTTCAGTAATTCAGTGTGACAGAAGCAGCTTGGTAGGAGGCCAAAGTTACCTGACAGTCAAACTGAAAGGGAAATAATGTAATTGCTTATCGGACTACTTGTACTGGTTTTTTGGTTTCTTTTCCTCCCTGATACAAACTATCAAGGACAAAAGACAACTGGAAAAATAAACTCTTTTGCTCTCTGTTCTACCTTACTTAAGAGTTTTATGGGACTGTGCTAGTGTGACTTCACAGAAATGAAAAGATAGTTTCAGTTCAAAGCATGACTTAATTGTATTGAACTTCTTAGTGTTAGCTAATTTTTTGCAGTAAACAAGAAACTAAACTGAGTAACTAGCATCATGTGCTACAGTAACACTTTTTTTTTTTTTCTCCCCTTTCAGGAGTCTGTTATAAATGTGGGATTGGGATTTTTTTGTTGACTTTGCCTGTAGGCTGACTTTATTCCTCCTCTTTGGGAGGTCTCTGACTCCCACTTGTCATATCACATATACATTAAACCTTTCATTAAGTATTGCTGACAACAGGCCGTATCTCTTAAAGATGCAGGATTCTCTTATTTTGGCTTCCAAGTATCTTATAAAAGCTAATGATCGTAGCATGTACTTTATCAGTCCTCTGTTACCTTCTGCTTCCTTTTTCTAGTCTCCTGCAGATCCTGTTGCAAGGCATATTCACTGCTCTTACTTGCATGTTACCCATTTGCTTTATGCTTGACATCAGCTTTGCCTTAAATTGCAGATTTATTTCTAAGGTTTATTACTGACATTTAAAGCCATCAGATCACATAGACTAGTCTGTGTATAGGAGTTCCTCACAGTGTGTGTTCCAACTCCAAGCCTGAGCTAGGCGGATGATTTATCTTTGTGTATTTCTTGACTGCCATTTTCCCATTGTACTGATCAGGCTTTGCTTTGCTGAAGCCCTAGGTTGGTGGGTCTTCTGCCATTTAGAATTCAGCTGGTTTTGNCATGGAATTCTGTGACAAGCTTTCTGAGTTTATTTGAATTTATTATTAAATTCAGATTGCTGCATAATTACATTGTGTACTACAGAGTAAATATAGGAACTATGATACTTTGAATTATAGAACTACTGTAATTCTCTACAACTTGGTGCTGGATTCTTCCAGTAATCAGGATTTCTCTTTTGAATTTATTTTGTTATTTATTTCATAATTTAATTTATTTATTTGTTGTAAAATTGTAAAACTTATGTGAAAAGATAACTGGCTATTACTACTTGCCACACTTTTTCAATATAATTTATACCATTGTATTATATTAATCCATTTGTTTCTGAATCTTACAGCTTTGTGATTAAGTTCTGCTGCAATAGGTATCTGTACTATTAAAACAAAAGCCTCACTAATATATAATCAGATTTTTAGTGCAGGTTATAGTGTTTGATAAATTGGGCTTTAGTGTGCTTGGCTTGAAGTATACGCTCAGGTTTCTGGATACTGAGAACAGTTTTTCTCTTACTGGGAAACCTTAATGCTTCGCATGGAAGTTTTTCTTCACAAGCATAGGAAAACTAACAAGTTTACTTTTAAGAAAGGAAGATAAAGTAGCTCGATCTTGTAATCATAGAACTTTAAAAGTGAGATTTAAAGAAAATAAGATATATTGTAAAACAGGATAAAATCCTAAGAGTTTACAGTACTGAGACTGACGATGTTAGCGGAGTTCAAAAATTTGTCTTATTTTACCTAACTAGTCCACTAAAGAATATTTGTGACCACATCTACATGAAAAATGTTGTCCTGCATAGCTTTGGGCAGATCAGGCACCTAAATTAGACCTGTCTTTATTAAAATAACCCACTGTCCTAGACAAGTTTTTCTTTATTGAGGTTGGGGAGAGTCATGCATTATATTCTTCTCTTTCTGTCAAGGGTCTCATTGACTCGTTTCTTGCATAATGTTATTGTTGGCTGAGAATCTGAGGAAAGGTGTTGTGTTTATTCAGTTACGCACACAACTTTGTGAAAACAAGCATTTTTCTTGGAAAAAAATTGTAATACGCAAAATCAAAATGCAATTCTCTGCATTTGTTTTTTGTGTGTGTCCATAACACTGGCAGTGCCGGCAAGTTTCTCACTTCAAAGGAGTTACTGAGGTTTATATTTTAATTATTACTCTTGATTGGAATTTAAAATAAATATATATGTAAGTTCAGTCCAAACAAAAGTCTGCATCAAAGTTGATTTGTGTGCAAGAAAAATGAATACATATATGGAGGTAGTTTAGATTTTCCTTTCTTTTCTTTTTTTAGGTGCAGTACTCTTGTCCAGCATACAAGGATTAGCAATTAATGTTGATCCAGTCCTGTATACTTGGCTTATCTACCAACCTCAGAAACGAGCTAGTAGACACATTCAGCAGGTACGTATTTTTGGAGGGAAAGGAGTTGGGGAGAGGGGAGAAGTTTTTCTTTCATATCTGCCAGTAGTGCATTCTTGTTGCACATATTTGTTTTCTATCACTCTGTTCTTTGTATTTTGCTGCACAGATTGTTGATCTTATTTTGAATTATTTAAAAAGTTAAGTTTTGCATATTAGAATTATAATTTCACAACACACTCATTTATAACCTTTAATTAAAAGAATAGAATGTGGTTTTGTGGTCACTGTTTAGGATCAGTATTTTGCAACTATATTTTAACAACTGAGACCTCATAAGCCTCCTGAGTCTGAATGGTGAAACATGTCGTAACCATTTGGGATGGTCTATGAAATAATTGTATAACTTGTTATAAAATCACTTCTCCTATTAATACCCATTTTAACAGGAGATGAACCATACAGTTCAGAACTTGACATAAGTGAATGCTGTAACATATTGTGTATGTAATGTCAAACCACATATTCGCATATGAAGTGCTTGGAAACGATACAAGGACTTAAGGCTGTGGGTCTGTGTGGCAGTGTTTTCTTCGACTTATTCTTGACCTTAACTTTCATGCCCCATACTCCTGACCTGGAAAGAAGACAGGTTTTGCCTGATTTTAAACTTTTTTTAACTGCTGTTTGGCAGGGCAGTAGAATGTCATAATTGATCAAACTAGTGGTCTGTGTAGTCTGATGTTCTGTCTCAGTTATAAGCGGTTAATTATTAAGTGGCCAAGAAAGAATCTTTTGATATTTGTCTCATATATATGTCTTATAGAACACTGTGTGCAGCAGAGAAGTTTCATACTGGGGGCTTGAAGTGGGAGGATTAATGTGAACTGTAAACATGCCTGTTTCTTGTGTGTAAATGATCTTGTTAGGTAGTAATTGTCAAACATTAATTTTGAGTCCCATTAAGCTCATTCTGCACCAGAACCATCTGAAAAACTTCTAATGGGTGAATTGCTGCTTTATTGTTTTAATAACTTTATGCTGTTTTTAAACGTGGTGAATTGTTCTTCATTCCTGCATCGTAACTGGAGCAGCACATTTCCTGCTATATCTCTTTTTAAAAACAGACCATTTATTTACTTTTGCAATACCGTTATGTATCGTTCCAAAATGTAATTGAGTCTGGTTATTTCAAATGTTCACGTAAAAGTCTTTCCTTAACATTAATTGTATATAATCAGCTCTCACTCAGTGCTTTCTCTTTTGATTGTCCTTGTATACTGAGTGACTAAAAAGGTTTAGCAACTACATTAGGCAACTTATTTGTCCATGGTTTTGATCACCAGTAGCAAAAATTTTAACCAAATTTTGATTACGTGGTTATTGTGTAATTTGTGTCATTACCTTATACAGCCTTCCAATTTTTTTTGTGATCTATTTCTGATTAAAATTACTGTATCACATTTCTAATGTTATTAGCATTTAGAATTGCTTAGTCACTTGAAATTATTTTAATTAATTAATTTATAAACCTAGCTGTCAACATCATAGTAGTTTCACTGTTAACATAACTGTGATAGACTGCACATGATAATAAAAATTACAGTGTCTGTAGTAGTTGTGAAGAAATTTTATTTGAAAAGTGTACTTTAACCAAAGACTTGTTTTCTTTATGTAACTGGAATTATCCTAGGATAAGGGTTCTAGTCAAAGTTATGGCCTTGTATATTACTTATTGGGAAAAGTTTAGCTTGTTTCCATAGTCTAATTTGTATAACGAAACACACATGCTCTGTACAACCGTCATAATTTTTGAACACTTAATGGAACAACTCTAAGACATGATGTTTTCAACCAAGTTATGGCCAAAATGTTATTGATTGATAAAGGTCTTTTCTTCTTGCAACAGAAGAAAAGAAAGCACGTCATTTCAGAAGTTACTGGTGTGATTCAGAGATCTTAAATGTTAAGATATTTAAAATTTTAATGTCTACTCAATGCAATTTTTTGCTCTGCCATTTTAAGTAAGTCGAAATTGTGAGTTTTATCTGAAAACACAGAGTCAGAAAATCTTCCAGTACTTTTGTTTCTGTGTATGCATTCAATCAAGTAATAACATTGAGTTCAATAAGTTAAATGAAGTTATTAATTTACCTGGGACCACAACTATAGCCATACAAACTTCTGATTCCATAAAGGATAGGGCTGGGATAGTCTGTCTCCCCTCAGAGACAGGTATGCCTTTACATACCAGAACTTCTTCACGTTTGTGTCTTTTAACTATTTCTGTGGGATTCTTAGGTTCATTATGACAATTTGGTAGTACATGTATTTTACATCTTTACTGAAATACTCACTGTGTGTCATGTAACTGTGTTGGTGTGGTTTACTCTGAAAGCACGAAAAGTTAGAAATATCAAAACGTACTTAACTTTGTAAGCTGAAAATGGCATAGGACAGAAGTAAACATAAAAGTAAATGTGTTTTAACAAAACACATACATTTTTCCTGATTTTTCCATAAAGCCACACAGTGTTATCTTTAAGATTAACATGATAAGCCAATAAAAAATGTTAATTCTCTTTGGCCTTACTGAGATTTTATTCAGCTGTCAACAGGACAATGAACAACTGCTGTGTTGGGGTGTGGGGGTACACACAGCCCAGTGAGGACAACCCCTTTTCATTTATTACTGTTAAACTCCTGCCGAACCTGCCTCTGTTTGCGCCTTGCTTACCCAGTACCTGACAATTGCAGAACTAGTTTGACAGCCGAGGCCAATATGGTACTTGGTTTGTACAGGTGTTATTATAGTTTCTCCCCTCCTTTACCCAGTGTGTCCATTTTGTACAATTAGGTTATAAACTCTTTAACCGTGTTTATGTATTATCTAGTATACTATGCCACATGTCCTGATATGTTTTTAGATGCTGTCTGAAAAATTTGATGAATGATAAATGAGGAATTTAAGCCTGACTAAGGGTAAACACCAAAAGGAGAGAGAAGCTATTTAAATGAAGTTACGTTTGTCACAATAAACAGTGGATATAAACAGGCTCTTCATATATTTAGGCTAGAAGTAAAAAATTTTAAAATCTGGAGTGTTAAGACTACAATAAAGTATTTTTGCCGCTTCTGTTATCGTTAGAAGGAAATTTTCTAACTTGTTCTTATATGGAATTTTACGTCTTTAGCAACAATATGTATGACAACTGTTTGCAGGAGAAGGCAACTGGACTTAGTGTTTATCTAAAGAAAATGTTAGAATTTGGAAATTCACATAATGTACAACCCTTCTACATAAGTTATGTTTCTGTATGGTGTTTAAGTTACAGACATCATTCACCCTCATGTTTATTTTAAACTAACTTAAAAATATGAAAATTTGGAAATAGAGCTAGCCTTTAAGGCTTCTGCATAATTTTTTTAATACAATGGAATATTAGGTGCCAGATGCTTTCAGTGAATGGCATTGTAGCATATTACCTTTTTGTTACAAAGTGACAGTGCATGCCAAAATGTGTCTGCTATTATGTATTTGAATAATGATCTGTGGGGTTGGTGTTCTGGCTATACGGTCAGTGCTCTAGGGTAAATGGATGTAAATAGAACTTGTTTTTCTCTATCCGTTTTGAATTTCAGCATGCATCTATAAGTTTTCCATTGTCCCCTTTGAAGCACAGAAACAATGAGAACATTGCAGTCTAAAAATCCATGAGGCGCTTTCTCAGTGCTTGAACACATCTGCATGTTGCTTTTGAATTTCTCTCATGGCTACTAGAACTATGTAGGGTAGTTCTTAAGTTTCTTTGCTGGAGTGAAAGCATTGTGTAAAAGAAGCCTCTTCTGTATCTGTAGTCTTGTCCATTATTGCCTCTTATCTAATTGGTGATATTGGACATAGGTCAGTATAATGCCATTCTGAGGGGCGTAACTGGATTTTAATCATGAGTAGTAATGCTTCTTGTAAACATCATTTGTCAGAAATTAAATAAGTGTATATATACAAAACACAAACGAGCACAGAGTTTTTGTTGCACGCTTTTAGTGTCCTTATAACAATGTTTGTTGCAAGTTTATCATTTGTCAATTTTCCCAGTAATAATAGAGGAAACTACTGAAACAGTTTGTAGTAAGAATTTCTGCTGTCTACATACTGTATGGTATAATGTGCAGCATTTTTTCTTTAAAAGATGGTACGGCACAGACAGTGCTGCTTATGTTTATATTAGAATTAACATCTTTGAACTGGTAAATTCTTTAGTTTTCTTATGTGTGAAGTCTGCGAAATTGTATTAGCTGTTACAGTAAGTTGTACGAGGTCTTGCTCGATAAAGAGCCTGTTCCAGTGCTTAGTCACCCTCACAGTAAAAACATGTTTCTCTTCGTTCAGAGGGAAGCTCCTGTGTTTCAGTGTGTGCTCGTTGCCTCTGGTCCTGTCACTGGGTACCAGTGAAAAGGGTCTGGATCCATCTTCTTTGCACCCTCCCTTCAGGTATTTTTGTAGATTTGATGAGGCCACCCATGAGCCTTCTCTAGGCTGAACAATTCCAGCTCTCTCAGCCTTTCCTCTTGTGGAAGATGCTCTAGTCCCTTAATCATCTTCCTGGCCCTTTGCCACACTCTCTCCAGTATGTCCATGCCTCTCTTGTACTGGGGAGTCCAGAATTAGACCCAGTGCTGAGCAGAGGGGAAGGAACACTTCCCTTGACTTGCTGGCAGTACTTTGTCCAGTGCAGCCCAGTATACCATTCACCTTCTTTGCAGCAAGGGCACTTTGCTGGCTCTTGTTCAACCTGGTGTCCACCAGGACCTTTTCTGCAAAGCTGCTTTCCAGATGGGCAGCCCCCAGCATATACTGACACATGAGGTGGTTCCTACCCAGATGCAGGACTTTGGACTTCTTATTTTTGAACTTCATGAGGTTCCTGTCAGCCCATTTCTCCAGCCTGTCAGAGTCCCTCTGGATGGCAGCACAACCTTTTGGCGTATCAGCCATTCCTCTCATTAATGAAGATATTCAACAGGATTGGACTCATTATTGACCCCCGGAGTACATTGCTACTTACTAGAGTTCAACTAGATTTCATGCCGCCGATCACCACCCTCTGGGACCAGCCATTCAGCCAGTTTTCAGTCCACTGCCTACTCATCCAGCCCCTGCTTCACGAGCTTCTCCGTGAAGATCTGATGGGAAATAGTGTCAAAGGCCTTACTGAAGTCAAGGTGGATAATATCCACTGCTCTCCCTTCATCTACCAAGTTAGTCATTTAATCATAAAATGTTATCAAATTGGTCAACAGTGACTTCCACTTGGTGAAACCATGCTGATTTTATCACATGTGGCTTGTGGGATAGAGGCCTTGTTTCTAGTAATTTTAAAAATATTTTTTATTATTTTATTTTGACTATTTTTTGAAGATTTTTTTCAGATGTGGCTTGTTTTATTGTTGTAACCCAGTGGTGGCTTTCATCTATTTACTCTCTTATAAAAGCCCATACACAGATAAGTATTTGAATGGTTTGTTTTCCTTGGTAAAAAAGTCTTAGCTATACTTCCACAGAATCACAGAATCTTCATGGTTGGAAAGGACCTTTGAGATCGAGTCCAACCAAACAACCTACCAACTATGCCACTAGAGCATGCCCTGAAGTGCCACATCTAGACGTTTCTTAAACACCTCTAGGGATGGTGACCCAGCCACCTCCCTGGGCAGGCTGTTCCAGTGCCTGACCACTCTTTCAGTAAAGTAATTCCTCCTAATATCTAACCTAAACCTCCCCTGCCGCAGCTTCAGACCATTTCCTCTGGTCCTGTCATTATTTACTTGGGAGAAGAGGCCAACACCCACCTCTCTCCAACCTCCTTTCAGGTAGTTGTAGAGGGCAATGAGGTCTCCCCTCAGCCTCCTCTTCTGCAAGCTAAACATGCCCAGCTCCCTCAGCCTCTCCTCATATGACCTGGTCTCCAGACCCCTCACCAGCCTGGTAGCTCTCCTCTGGANTTGGCCTTGGCCCATGGATCCAGCCTGTCCAGGTCCCTCTGTAGAGCCTTCCTACCCTCAAGCAGACCAACCCTCCCACCTAGTTTGGTGTCGTCTGCAAATTTACTGAGGGTGCACTCAATCCCCTCATCCAGATCATCGATAAAGATATTAAACAAAACCGGCCCCAAAACTGAGGCCTGAGGGACACCAGTGGTGACCGGCCACCAGGAGGATTTCACCCCATTAATCACAACTCTCTGGGCACAGCCATCCAGCCAGTTTTTAACCCAGCGAAGAGTACACTTGTCTATGCCATGATTCGCCAGCTTCTCCAGGAGAATGCTGTGGGGGATGGTGTCAAAGGCCTTACCAAAGTCCAGACAGACAACATCCACAGCCTTCCCCGCATCCAGAAGGCGGGTCACATGGTCATAGAAAGAGATCAGGTTGGTTAAGCAGGACCTCCCTTTCCTAAACCCCTGCTGGATGGCCCTGATCCCTTGGGTGCCCTGCACTTGCCATGAGAGCTCACTCAAGATGATCCTCTCCGTGATCTTTCCGGGTACCGAGGTCAGGCTGACAGGCCTGGAGTTCCCTGGATCCTCCCTCTGACCCTTCTTGTAGATGGGCGTCACATTAGCCACCCTCCAGTCACAATATATGACACAATCAGGCATGTGGTACTTTTTGCAGTGAATATATAAATGAGTGCATGTAATCTTTTTTTTCTCAAATGCACATTACTGTAAAGCCTTCATTGCTTGTTAATACTTCTCTTGGATTACTAATTTCTATGGTGGAAATTACTAATTTTAGTGAAGACTAAACTATCAAAAATGTGTACGTACACATATATGTAGATCTATAAAATGGCATAATATGTATGGCTGCATATTTCTGTCATTTTCTTTTGCTGTTCTGTATGTATGTGTGTGTTAGTACCTAGGTTAATGAGTATTTCAGTAACAGAGTAGTTAAAAAACCAGCAGTGCAGGGAGAACATCCTTAGTTGTATACAGGAAGAGCTAGGGAAAAGACGTTGCACCTCTTATAGATTCATCATGCTTTAAAGCACTGGAATGTAATACACCTACATGATTCCAGAATCCAAATTTCTCCCTTTTTTTCATGAATGCGTACACCACAGAAGATTGTGTATCCCAATTCAAAACCAAGAATTTTTCATCAGCTGGGTAGGTAGATTACAGAATTCATCATTAGCAATTCCATTTTTTTCCCTTCAACTTTTTTCTCTACTCATTTTCTCATTTCTCTACCATTACCTTAGGAATTTTACTGTTACAGAATCCTTTGCTTTATGGAAAAAATTGTGAGCTGAGGATATTATCAACTCTTGATGGTATGCTTTGGGCAATTCTTCATTTGGAGGTCTGCACCAGTGGTTTCTCTGGAATGTTTGCCTAAGATGAAAAGATTTTTGTCATCATGACTTGGTCAGTAGATTCATGTAGAACAAGTAATTCCTCTAGTTTGATCTGTCCTGGGATGATTTTTGGAACATTGCAGGTCTTTGTGTCTTTAAGAGCCAAACATTTCTGGTAATGAATGGCAATGAATGAATAACACAATGTAAGGGTAAGTTTCAGTACCCAAACTTAAGATTTTTCCATGTTATAGCAAAATTGGCCATTGAGAGTAGAGTAGTGTTGCCCTTTTTTAGTTCTAGTTTTTCTCTTCTACCTTGATAAATAGCAGGAAAGGCTTTGATAAAACAAACGTGCTTCTGTGGTAAACATAATTATCTTCTTGGTATGCAAAGATTTCTCAAGTTATAATAGGTTTTGATTTCTGATACAGTTTGCAGGCCAAAAGCACTGTGTTTATCCCTACCAGGATATGTCATCTCTTACCCCAAAGAACACAAGTTTTTGAAGGATGTAGGAATAAAGTTACTGCTTATTTACAGAATTAAAGCTACATGGGCCTCGAATCGTATGTCTTCTACTTTCAGAGACTCCTTAAAACTGCTGATAGTATGCTTTCATCAGTTGATGAAATATATGGAGGTTCTTGGCTGGCATCAGTTCATCACATAAGTTTTGAAAGATTACAGCTAATCGGTGATTGGTCTTTTATTCCAGCAGAGCACTTTTCTGAGCATAGCTGAAATTCCTACCTAAACCAGTCACAGAATTTAATTTGAATTAGCAAGTTCATCCGCCAGGAAAGAAGGTGCTTTTGTGAACCCCAGGGGTTAGGCATGCCTAATACTTTTAATTAGGAATCAATTTAATTTTAGTTCATGTAATTTTATTAATTAATTAGGCTTAATTGAGAACTAGGCCTAATGCCTAGTTTTGTTTGAGGTCTCCGAAGCAATTTAGGTGTGTGCTAATATTATTAATCTCAGATATTAAAGCAATGAGATGTAGCTCTGTAGTCAAGCAGCAATTGTGATTTCCTGATATTAGAACTTGTTGCAAGGTAGGCAAAGTAGATCCTCCTTGCTGTTGGAGCTCATTCGGGCACAGATTGGAACAGTCTTGCAGCATAGGGAAATATTTTTCTATCTGGGTTTGGTATCATTTCAAAGATGGCAAACCACGCCTGGGCTGAGGCTTCAGAATTCAACATTTCACAAGCTAGTGCTTCATTTTTTCTTTCAGTTTAAGTTCCTATCTTGGAATATTCTTTTGCCTTTGGTTTTTTATCAGGGAGGTGACTGTATAGGCATCTCACAAATGAAGGTTATGGGTCTGCTCAGGTGGTCAAATTTTCTTTAGAACACATTTCTCATGTTCAAAGATCTGCCTGCATCTTATTCAGCCTCACGCTCATAGGAAGTTATAATTCAGAAATAAAGTATTTAATTACCAAAAAATCCAAGTAAAATAAAATATTAATTTATTCTACCTGGGGCAAATTTCCACTAGCCGTCTTCACAGGATATTTTAGCTTCAGTTAGTTGGCATATCTCCACATAAATCAGGAATTACTTGGGGCTTGGTATTTTTGACAGGTTGGTTTTTAGCTATTACTGTTCTGTGCCTTTCACTGATTTTAGATCTTTATCATTTCCAAAGTCATTTTGACCACACAGTATGAAGTAAAATAAAAAATATAATCTGTATCTGTTGATCCATTTATATACATAAATAGCATATATGTGTATGTCTGTGTTGTGTACACACTTAACATGGTGTCTAATGTGTTAGATTATTTGTGTTAATAAAATTTAAATTTGGAAAAGGATAGGGTTCCTGTAGTTTTTTTAGCCACCGCTTTAAAAGTTAATTGTAATAATTATACTGGAAAACTAGTAAATTGTATTATTTTGGGTTCCATGAATCATTAGTAATCTAGAATTTGGTATATAATAGCCACAAAACATTATTGTGTTGATAAAACTGTGGGCTGTATTCTAGAACAGAATCTGATTTTGACTTTGTGTCAACATAACAACCTCATATAAATGTTGCCATAGTTCCATAACTTTATCAAATGTTCTTTTTTTGTCTTCTTCATAACACTACCAATTAGTAACCATAAAGCTTACATCCCAAGTAAGTGTGTTAAACTTTACTACACATTACTTTATAGCTAGCTTTTTGGATTCTTGTGATGAAATGCTTATGATAACACTTGCCTGCAATGTCTCCTTTCCCATCAGATTCATCTTCTCGTACAGCTGTGGGGCTCTTGTCATCTGCTATTTCCCAAGCCACAATTTCCTCATCAGTTTGTGGCTAAAACCCAAATCTTGATGATCCTTTTCCATCTAGTTCAACGTTGATCTTTCATCTTCTGCATTCTTTTAACCAGAAATCTTTTGCCAAAAACCTGACAAGCTTGTACTGGGCGTCATCAACAGCAACATCAGGCTTGATTTCAGTGAGCAAAGATGAAACAGCTGTTTCATTGTCCAGATCAGCACTCAAGCACTCAATATTTGGTCATAATTTTTTCCAGCTTTCTCTGGCTGTGATAGCCTTGATGTTTTTCACTATATGACTAGTGGTGTAACTTCTTATTATATTTTGCTGATCCATTTCTTCAGTGGTTCAGAAATAGATGCTGCTTCTTCAAACAGTATTTCTATCCTATTGTCTTCTGTACCGTTTTGTATTGTCTGTGTTCATTTTTCAGAAACTCTTGCTTCACTTTGGCATGCCAGTGTTCTTGCAATGTTATGTCCAGAATTGCCAAATCATGGCTCAACAGTTGCTGTGATGGGAAAGCTGCAGATGGCTTTGCCTTCTGAAAGGTTGTATCAGATAAACTGCTAAATTTTGAAAATAAGTGATGTAAACTGTCGGACAAAAGTTTACAAAACTTCGGACTCTCTCTCTGTGTCCAGCTCTGGAGTACTCAGCACAGGAAGGACATGGACCTGTTGGAGTGGGTCCAGAGGAGGGCCACGAAGATGATCAGAGGGCTGGAGCACCTCTCCTATGAAGACAGGCTGAGAGAGCTGGGGATGTTCAGCCTGGAGAAGAGAAGGCTCCGGGGAGACCTTATAGCAGCCTTCCAGTACCTGAAGGGGGCCTACAAGAAAGCTGGGGAGGGCCTATTTGCGAGGGCATGTAGCAATAGGATGAGGGGCAATGGTTTTAGACTACAGCAGGGTAGGTTTAGATTAGACATTAGGAAGAAGTTCTTCACCATGAGGGTGGTGAGACACTGGAACAGGTTGCCCAGAGAGGGGGTGGAGGCCCCATCCCTGGAGACATTCAAGGCCAGGCTTGATGAGGCTCTGAGTAACCTGATCTAGTTGAAGATGTCCCTGCTTGCTGTTGGGGGGTTGGACTAGATGACCTTTAAAGGTCCCTTTCCAACCCAACACATTCGATGATTCTGTGCATGCAGATAGTATTTCTGTGGTGGAAAACCTGTCTTTACAAAGCTGATGGGGTTTTTTTTTGTGGTTGTTATGGCTAGAGGACACCAAAGTAGCATGTTACTGTATTCCAGGATGACTTTTTAGGGCGTTTGGAGACAAAGCTGATGACTGTACGTTCAGAGGGAGGAGGACATGAGAGTTCTGTTCGTCATTGACATTAGTATTTTCCTATTAACTTTGCATACCACCGTATATATAAGTTGATTGTTTTCACTGGAGTAGGATTAAATAGTTGATTGTCTTTTGCATTTTAATTTACTTTTATAGTGGAAAATAGTGAAGGCGTTTGGAAGTCATTCTCCTTCAATTAAATGATTTTTCTGTTTGTTTTGGGGTTTTGTATGTGTGCACGTGTTGCACGCTGCTTGATTCAGTGATCTGTTTTCTATTGGAGAAAATTTACAAGCACATTGCCTGCCTCACACGAATTTGTTTCCCACAGAGATTCCTAATGCAACGTGTGAGGTTTCTCATTACCCAGCTATATGGATTACATTTTCGCTCCAATACCAACAAAATTAAATTACACAAAAAATGATTAAGATGCAAATAATCCTAATGTCTGATCTTTAGAAAAAAAACTTATGTCATCTTTAAATGATAACCCTCTGCAAAATCAATGTTAGAAATATTCTGCTGTTGTCAACTGGGATACATCTACAATGTACGTAGCAGCTAATGCTACAGCAAAATGTTAACAGCCAACTGTACAGCAAAGTTGAGGATCCAATTTTTTAAATGATTTTGTCTTTTCTAGCTTGTGGAGCCATTTTTGGACCTCCAGTTCCAGAACCCATGTGGATTAATAAATGTCACTCTTCTCTGATCTTAAAATAAGGATGCAGTCCTTCAAACTAGATTTCAATGCCCTTAGTTTTGCTTAACAGTGTCATATTTTGAGCAATTTGTCATTTATTGATATACTTGAAAGATAAAAATTCAAAATCCGTAGTGGTCAGAATTAAACTTTATATTTAAAACATGAGGAACAAATATAATAATGTGTAAATAACAATGCATCTTTTCTTTCAAAGTTTAATGAAGGTTAATAAATTTCTTTGCAAAAATTTGGGATCTTCCTATCTGGCTAAAATTGTCCAGTTTCCATTAAACATTTAGATAATTATTTTGCTTTGGGGTGATCATCCAGGTTTATTCATATGCATTTTGATTAGTTTTGATTTTGATTCATACGCATATTGATTGGTATTGACTTGATGGTATTTTAAGTTAATAAATTATATTTCACTTTTTTGTACCCATAGATCTTTTCTTCAGACTAACAGGCCTAACAAAGAATTACAAGTGCAAGTCTGAACGTAGTGCTACAGAATTTGTTTACAAAATATATATGCTCCAGTCGTTGTTCCAAGTTTTCTTCCATACTTTTCAAAATATGTAGTTTAAGACATGCTTCTCGTGAGAATTTCATAATTCAATATTAACATGTTTTCTTTTTGAGTGGTTCACGAGGCACTTCTTTTTCTAGCAGTCCGTAGGAACTGTTCCGCTTGGTGTGTCAGTAACTCGCAAAAAAGAGGATGAAGCATCAGTTGGAAGTGCCCCTTTGGCAAGGCAGCAGTCAAATCAAGCCTCTGAGTATGCCAGCAGTCCTGTCAAAACAAAAACAGTAACAGGTATGTATCAGGAATTAACTGAAGCTAGCTGTTCTGCCTTTGCAACTTCCCTCAATAACATGCATCCACAATTGAACATTGTGCAAATACTGGGGAACAACTTCCAGTTTTAAAGAAATAGTCTCCCAGAAAATCACAACTTTTTAAATTAACGATAATCAAATTCACAATTTTGAAATGTATGTTCAATTTTCTTTTCATTTTTGTTTAGGTACTGTTTTTGGGGCCCTGATAGTTTCGTGTAACACACTTTCTAAAACAAGATAAAGGAGACGTGTTTTCAATCGAATATCTGCTATTTGCCTTGATATTTAATATTTTAGTGCATAATTTTATCAGACTTTATACACTGTGGTTAATCTCTTTGATTTCAGTCAGTCTGTTCACATTGTTTAGTCTGGCATGTATGGAAGTCAAGATTTGTGCATAGACAGTTAAAATTCACTGTTTTCAAAATCACTTTCCCATAGAAAATGCATTTATTGTCACTTCTGTTTCTGGAGCTCAAGAAATTGTTAAATTTAGGAATATTTTCTGGCCACTTAATGGTGCAAAACTTAATCTTTGTAATCACTAATCAAGATGATATGGCTTTCTGGGATTTTCTAGGCTATATATTCTTATAGTACTGTCTGCAAGTAGTAAAGTAGGAGATCTTCCGAAAAAAGCGACTATCCAGCTGAGACTTTTAGTAATCCTTCTGAATACAGTGAACAAATTCTCTTTTCCTTTGCATTGATGTTTATTTCAAGATAATCATGAAGTACTTCAAGATGTTGTCTGCTGAAACTGAGATTACAACCTTGTCTGTTAGTGATAGGGTTAATTGTTATTTTGAGGTTAAAAAGAACTAAGCCCAGAAAATCTGTTTGCTGATTATTATGTGGATTGCCATGTTATCATTGGTAGTAAAATAATTGATTCATTTCAAAGACTTCTTTCTAGTTCACTTGTGAATATCCTTTATTTTTAACATTTATCCTTTTATTTTTACCATTCATTTATGAATTTCCTTTATTATTGCCTGTAATCACATCACTGTATATTCTTTTTAACTGTATTTATCACCTGTTCTGCTATATCAACATCGTAACTGATATGTCTTGTTTCTTCTTGAGTTTGATTGACCCGTGCCTGTCAACAAAGCACAAAGGTGTAATTAATTAGAGAAAGTTTTGTGATTTTAAATATTTGATGTTCAAAACCAGCTATTTGCATGAACAGGTGCTAGATTGGTTTGTGTTAATTACCAATTTATAAAAGTATGCATGTAGTTTGCAGAAGTAGCTTTGTACTTTAGTTTTGAAAATTGATGTCCTAGTCTGGTACGTGCTCAGCTTGCTAGCCAGTTCTGATCTTCAGCCGTTATTATTCTTCTTCTTAAGTATTATTTTTTGTGCCGTAACAGTCACACCAGAATAGTCTACTAAAAGAAAATGTTATTCTTCAAAATCTAGAAATGACATGAATGTCAGGTTTGCCTTTGTTTTGGGTTTTGTGTGTGACAGCAGAACTGATAAAACAAAATGATAAATTATAAATAACGTCCTAAAAACAAAAGAAGGATTTCTGTGCATCTCAACTTCTTCCACTTTCCAATTTGAAGTCAATATCAAGATGTGTTTTCAGTTACTTAGTACAACACACATTGCTGTAAGAATGAAAAGTTCCATTTTAAGTTTCATCAACATTAGCTGCCATTTACTTATTCACTTTATCAAATAAGTTTAGCCTAAATGCTGTGGTTTTTTGTGACTAAGCAGATTTTTTCTTCTCTATAAAATAATTTCATGGCATAGAGTTTGATAGTAATAAATGAAAGGTGATAGCACTACTTTTCTCACGAGGTAACATTGACTAAGTATTTTCTTTTTTGAATGAGAAGCAGTCTTTTGAAGAAATTACTAAATTTGGTTTCTTTAGTTATCAACTGTTTAAATTTGTCGAAAAAAGTTAATATTTTAAGTGAAGCTACATACATATAGCAGAAGGGTCTATTTTGTTTGATTTTAAGATGCAGTGTGTCTGACTGCTGGTTTGAAGGCTAACCTGTGTTTAAAAATGTCTACCTATTTGTTATACTCTGGAGGTAAAATGCTAGGTGTAAAATGCCTGAAGTATTTGAGATTTGTGTGCAAAAAATGGGGAATAAAAATATAAAATGAATGCTAAACACCCAAAGCTTTGTATATTAATGAAATTATTTAAAGGGATGCTATCAGTCTGCTTCAGTAGATCATACAGATTTCCCTTAATTAAAGAAAGAAAGGAGAGCAATGTGCCACTACAGTGCCATGCAGGCTTGTTCTCTGTTATAGCCTCCTGAAACGTCATGCCATGTTAGAAGCTTTTCCTGTAGAGTTCATCTTCTGCCCTGTTTGACAGAATTGGTTTTGCACTGGAAGATTCAGGGGACAATAAAAACTAACACGTATGTCGTGTAACAAAAAAAATAATCTCTGATTACAAAGCCATCAGTTACAGTGGTTAGAAAAGGTTGGATGGATACAAGTGTGAAAGGGGAGATCTTATTCTCAGAGAAGTTTCAGTGGATCCTGCCTTTCACAATTTGTTTCTTTACAGGTATATAATGTGCTGGAATATGGTGAATGAGTAACCAGTTTATTCAACAAAAAAATAGAGTGCCTGTGATTCTTCTGCTTTCTAATTTTTCTGGGTCCTTGCTCCCACAATTTTTTGCTTTGTTTCCTTTCTTTTAATTTCACCTACTTTCTGTCTGGGTTTTCTTTCATTATTTGCCTCACCTTTTTAAACCAGGAATATCACAATGATTATAGGTCTTGGATGTATAATGCTGCAAAGCATTCTAGGTAAAAGAGGCAATGATCCTCGTAAGCCTCATGTTTCTTAATCATCAAGGCTCTAGCTACAGATGCATTAAGTTCTCAGAAAACTGAGATTCTAACACTGATAGCAAACACGTATGCATAGTCTTTGCAGATTGAAAGAGCTTGTATCTTAAAATCATACTATTCAGGTGGTGATTTTGAATGTATCCTTTTCAAGCCTAGCATGGTCTCAGCAGTCTCTCCCTTGAGAACTGCTAGAAACCAACTCTATGTATTAAATGAGAGCAGTTTGTAATCACAGCTGTAAAATGATTTAAAACATTGATCTTGAGTTCAGTTTATTAGTTAATGGCTGCTGAGACCTTGCCAAAAATGAAGCATGGGAAAAGAGCAAAATTACTATTTATATGGTATCTGTCTGTGAAAATCCAAGGTTTCTGTTCTTAAGTCTGAAATTGTAGTTATTTATAAATCTCCTTAACCACAGAGGCGTCAAAAACAGAGTGAGATAATAGAATATATAGTTTGAAGTCTGTATGATGTGGCTGTGAACAAGCAAGGTGATAAAGAATATTAAAAAAAAGTATTTACCTCAATTCCTTCATCCACCCACTTCTCCCATTCTCAGCAATTCAGCAGTTCCTTGTTAGTTCAATGAAAAGGGATCTGCAGACCAATAGCTATATATAGAAGTATAGCTCTTATGTCTGCATAGTGGCAAAATGATTGCTATATGTGTATGCTAAATTATATGTAGCATACCTATACAGGAAGATACTATGGGTTGCAGTAGACGGATAAGGCATTCTTTGAAAGCTCTCCTGTGCACACTACTGAACAACGATTAAAGCCAAAGTGTCTGTTTTCACACACTTAAGATGGGTGCTCATTCATTACTAAAGTAACTTGTAGATTTCATTCATATCAAGTTACTAAATTATTATAATTATTTTCACTTTCTTTTAAAAATATATTAACATTTTCCATGCATAAAGAAGAATTTATTTTGGGGTTGTTCGCTTTTTTTTGTACTGCCTCCTAGTGAGGTCTTTTTGGAGCCATTACACTGACATTTAATTTCACCGACATCTGCCGTGACATCCAACATTTAGCAGTTCTTGGAAGTAACAATGATATCCCAGGCACAAATTTGATACTGTCTTGTGAGGTATAACCCAGTGCCTGTGGCATCTAAGTTTTCAGCAACAGTAGAAAAGTAGCCTCACACATGCTCTTTACTATGAGGAGCGCTTTTAACGAAAGAAGCTACTTTAGAGAGGCCAAAAAGGTTATTAATTTTTTTCTTGTCCAGAATCCTGAAAGTTGACTTTTCTTATAGCCACAGGATAGGTAGGTAAGTGTCATGTAAGAAGTCATGAACCTTTCAGCTGGAGTAGGCCCTTCAGTAGTAGTAGAGAGTAGGCATTTCAGCCATGCCATCAGTGTACGTTCGGGCATACAACAGCAGGCAAGTGGTTTTCATCACTAGGTCTAGCCCCTGTGACCAGAGATTGCTCCATTTTGTTGTCTGGTGGACAGATGGCGAGGGCATTTGCAAAAGAGAATTAAACAATGGTGGGTTTTGGACAGCGCTTTTCCATAGGCCAGATTGATCAGGTCCACAGGTCAGAGAGGGCACTGGTCATGTAATTCCACTACAACTTCAGTATTACCATGGAGTATCAGTTCCAAATTCAAAGCCAAGAAGAGAATCTGGCATTGTTTCATTCTGCAGGAAGTGTTTAAGTTGTGGGTAAGAGTATGTGCATATGGAGAGAAAGATAGGACATAAAATCATTCCAGTTTGTAAAAATCTCTTACTTGTGTTTTGGAAACAGACATTTTATTCTGTGGAATGATTGTTCTTACAGAGAAATAATTGAAGAGTTTTAAAGTTTCATACGTTCTAAGTTACACCTGGTCTACTACTTGCAACCCCCCTGCCATGGGCAGGGACATCTCCCACTAGATCAGGTTGCTCAGAGCCCTCTCCAGCCTGGCCTTAAAAACTCCCAGGGATGGGGCTCCCACCACCTCTCTGGGCAACCTGTTCCACTGTCTCGCCACCCCCATGGTGAAGAACTTCTTCCTAACGTCCAGTCTGAATGGACCCATCTCTAGTTTTCATCCATTCCCTCTAGTCCTGCCATCTAGTCCGACATCCTAAAAAGTCCCTCACCAGCTTTCTTGTAGACCCCCTTAAGATACTGGTAGGCCACTATAAGGTCTCCCTCGGAGCCTTCTTTTCTCCAGACTGAACAACCCCAACTCTCTCAGTGTGTCCTCATAGGAGAGGTGCTCCAGCCCTCTGATCATCCTTGTGGCCCTTCTCTGGACACATTCCAGCACGTCCATATCTTTCTTGTAGTAGGGTCTCCAGAATTGGACACAGTACTCCAGGTGGGGTCTCCCGAGAGTGGAGTAGAGGGGGAGAATCACCTCCCTCGACCTGCTGGCCACGCTTTTCCTGATGCAGCCCAGGATACGACTGGCTTTCTGGGCTGCTGTTGCACACTGACAGCTCATGTTGAGCCTCTCATCCACCAGCACCCCCAATCCTTTTCTTCAGGGCTGCTCTCAAGCCAGTCACTGCCCAGCCCAGCCTATATCGGTGCTTGGGATTGCCCAAGCCCAGAAGGGAGGACCTTGCACTTGGCCTTGTTGAACTTCATGAGGTTGGCATGGGCCCACCTCTCAAGCCTGTCAAGGTCCCTCTGGATGGCATCCCTTCCCTCCAGCCTGTCAGCTGCCCCACACAGCGGTGTTGTTGGCAAACTTGCTGAGGGTGCACTCTATGCCACTGTCCATGTTGCTGACGAAGTTGTTAAACAAGACCGGTCCCTCCTTGAGGGACTCCACTTGTCACTGGCCTCCACTTGGACATGGACCCATTGACAACCACTCTTTGGGTGCGGCCATCAAGCCAGTTCTTTACCCACTGAGTTGTCAGTCCATCAAAGCCATATTTTATCAGCTTGGAGACGACCAGGATGCCATGCAGGACAGCGTCAAAGGCTTTGCTCAGGTCCAGGTAAATGATGTCAGTTGCTCTCCCCTTGTCTGTTGATGTTGTGACCTTCTCATAGAAGGCCACCAGGTTTGTCAGGCATGATTTGCCCTTGGTGAAGCAGTGTTGATTGTACCCAGTCACCTCTTCGTTATTTTTCTGCCTCAGCATTGCCTCCAGGAGGATCTGCTCCATAATCTTACCAGGCACGGAGGTGAGACTGACTGGCCTATAGTTTCGTGGTTCCTCCTTTCCCTTTTTGAAAATGGGGATTATGTTTTCCCTTTTCCAGTCAGCGGGGACTTCACCAGACTGCCATGACTTGTAGAAATGTAGTATCTTTGAGATATTTATCCTGTCAAATTTGATTTATATTGACCAGCAAATGCAAAAGGAATTAGAGGGCAAGGAAATTAGTTGCACATATATGCATAGAGTACAGGATTGCATAAGCCTTCTTTCCATAGGAAAACAGGCAAAGAAAGATCCCCACCTTTCCTTTCAGTCACTTCCTAACATTTGATAGCGTAGATATAGTAACACACTTATAAGTTGGTCTTTAGATACTCGCTTTAGATGGGAAGCGTTAGTAATTTGATTTTGAAAGCTTTAGTCAAGTAATTCTTTAAATTCCTTCAAAGTATACACATGAGATACTTCTGAACCACTGTTAAGTACTTCTCCATAAAAGTGGAGAAAAAACGAAGCTTTACATGTAAATATGTCTCTCTTATTTAGACCAACTGATGCTGTGTTAATGTTTTCAGTTGAAATTTCATCTTAAGTTAATAAACTTTCTATCGAGTATAGTGCGGCAGAATATCACCTGTACTTAGTGAAACTGGATGCAGTTACTGATTTGGGTTTTTTTCTAAAATACAACTAGAATGCCAAAATAAATTCCTGCTAAAATGAGCTGTTGGAATGCAAAAAACTGGCAAATGTGAGAGCAGTCTGGCTCGTGAGAAATCAATGGATTATCTGAAGTATTTGAATTAGTAGGTTGCTATTTCTGCTCAATGAACTGAATGATTATCATTTATTCATGCCTGCTATGAAGTTTATGACTGATGATTTATTTGGGAGGATGAATGAAATTCAATAGATGCTAAATAGGGATAGTAAAATATAGGAATTTAAATCTCATGCTCATTTACCTAGGGTGCCTGAAAGTACTAGGATTTTCATATTTTTATAAATGGGATTTAGTTCTTGGAAGGATTATTTAAAAGGAATGTCTCCAGGCACAGATGACTTATAGTAACTTTTAAATGGCTGGACAGTCACATATCTATATTGAAAATTAATTATTGTGAATTTTCATAGCTAGTAAAATGTTTGACTTTTGTGTTATGATGGTGTGATTTCCTCAGTTCAGTGTGTGGATTTTAAAAACATTAGTAACACAAAGGCAATGTAGTATATCAAACCTGCTTTCTGTAGGGAGAAATTCAAAGTTGAGAGAGAGAGAGAATGGGGTTTTATTTTTAGATATAACACGTTTTTGTAATTACTAATATAGTAGCTCACTTTTGCCTGTGAAAGGCTGTTACTGATTTGTACGAAAGTGTCAGTCCTTATTTTAGTTTTGTTCCCAGAACTAAATAGGTATTTTTTGCCAGAAATAGTGCTGCAATCATTAAGAATTTGGTGGGAGAAAATGCTGACCATAGCCATTCCCTAGCCAGCCCCCGCTTTCACACAGAAAGATCCTTTTTACTTGCACAATAATGTTAATATCACATTTGTCTTTGTTTACTGACATATGTTTACTCTAGAAAAAGGCATGTTGGGTAAAAAGTCAAAAGCCTCTGTATTTTAACACTTATTTTGCTGCTTACTCATTGAATGACCATTCTAATTTAGTCACTACACCTCTCTGCTGCCATTTCCCTGGGTGTAAAGGACTTGCTCTGGCTCTGGAGACATTCAAAATCCACCTGGACGTGTTCCTGTGCAACCTGCTGTAGGTGACCCTGCTCTGGCAGGGGATTGGACTAGATGATCTCCAGAGGTCCCTTCCGAAACTACCATTCTCTGATTCTGTGACTGTGTGGCTCAATTATCATCTTGATTGATAAGAGTAACGTTTTATCTGCGCTGTTAGAAAAGTAGAATGCAAAAACACTCAACGTCCAGTAAAGAAATTAATTATGCAAAGACTATGCAGTATGTTGGCAAAGACATTGCACACTTTTGTAAGTGTAAAAGGACTTCCTGCTGTTATTAAGTTAGTTTTTTATTCTCAAGCATCCTGATGAAGAGTGTAAACTTTTTTTTACATACAGATCATCATAGTCTGTCCTTAGAAAAAAAATATCTGTTAAATGAATAATTCAAATACCAGTCATAAAGGAATATGGGCATAGGGAATAACTTCTCTTATGATAGAGCAAAAATAAAATGTGAATATTTCTGAAACACTTCTGATGGATACCAATGGTTTAGAAAATATTGGTAAATACAGCTTTGAGCTTTACCTAATGCTTTCAGTGACCCTGCTACTTGCATTAACTTTTAATTTTTTAATTGGTTTGTGGGAAAAAATAGTACATTAAGATAGAAAGTATTTTTAACAAGCTATTCCTCTGTGGTTTTGCAATTTCTTTTATATATATATATATATATAATGTTTTAATATCAAATAATGGAACAAAATTATTTTATGGCAATGCATTCTGTTATGAACATAATTTGTTTCTTTGGCTGTCATATATCTATACAGAGAAGTGTATATATAACAAATTTCACTGAATTTTTACTTTTGCACAATATTATACATAGAAACCAAAACCTGGTGGTTTACAGAAAAAAGCAAATAAGTTTTAAGTAGGTGGTGGCTTTTTTCGGGGGTTGGGAGGCATGTGTGTGTGGGAGTGTTTTTGTTTTGGTTTACATATGAAAAAACTAATTAATCTTCCCACAAAAAAAAAAATCTGTAGGCCATTTAGATTTTTTTCAGAGTTGTTTGAAGTTTTAATTTTCTCCTCCACTGCATTTTAATCTCATTTCTAATCCCTTCGACCCCTTGATCAGTTCCTTAACGGCTTGCATTTCTTGCAAACACCTTGGTATTTTTGTTTTTATTTCTGATAAAAAGCCATATTTAATGCATGAAAATGCGAATAGATATTAAGAAATCCCAATGAGTTCTTTGACACTATGGAGACTACTTCTAATTTTAGCAGAGGAACAACCTTTCCAGAAAAAGCTATGTAATAATGGTATGCTTTCCTTTGATTTATTTCTTCTTTTAAACACTATTAATGTTCATGTGTTTTGCTGTCACGGCCTCTTAGTAACTATGATTAGTTTGTGATAGGATTTTTCTCAGCTGAACTCAGCTCTGATGTGTGAGAAGCTGTATGACAGATGATGTGGTGTGGGAAGGAAAGCGTGCCCGGCTTGTTGAGGTCATACGACAGAGGTGTTTTGGGTATGGTCATACCATAGGATGGTGGAGCGGCTGTCCTGCTGCAGGCTGCTGCATTGCATGGGTGTCTGTCCATGGACCTTGTCTTTCAGTAGGAGCTCTCTGGGCTTTTGGGGATCACTGAAAGTATGGGTTCGCCTGCAGCAGAATAACCTTTTCCAACCAGAAAGAACCCGCTGTCCTCCTAATGCATGAGGTATCTGAGGCGCTGAATATTAATAGCACAGAATAGCACCATTTTCCCCAAAGATCTTTTTATTTTTAAAACTTTTAGTATTTTGTGGATCAGACTTATGAAGCAACCGGTTCCCAGCATGCTAAAAAGCATAAGGGAGGAGGAATATGCCTATATAAGAAAGACACCTGTATCTGGAATTTATAACTATAAGTCTTGCTTAGTGGCTTCTCCTACAAAGACAGTATGTTTATGATTGATTTTGCAGGATTGCAACTTGGAACTCCCTCTATACTTTAACCATATTAATTGTGAAATGAATTGTGAAAACTACTGCGTCTGGTAGCTCAATCCTGATTGATCTGATCAGTCCTTTTAAAAAAAAAAAAATCTGTTCATTACCAATGTGTGTTCTGAAATTGATGATGAGTGTAGTAGCCTCTGAGTGATCGGTAGTTGATTGAAATAGTTGTGGTGTATATCTTTATAAAAATACCGGTTACACAATACGAGACTAGAAGATGTGTGTAGGAACATTTTATGTTCCTGTACACTGGTTTTCTTAAAAATACAACTTGTACGACCAG
>VXBH01000420.1:18590-29464 GCA_013400035.1 Rynchops niger | reverse complement strand
GAGGGGCTGAGCCGGGCCGGACTCGGAGGGGTGTTATGGGCGCATGTAAGGGGGGACCAGGGCGGCTGCCCCTCGGTGGGAATGTTGGGGGGGGGCTTATGGGGGCGGCTGGACCTCGCTGGAGGCTTGGTGGGGCTGGGGCTGGTTTGTTCTCCCCTCAGCGGGGGCTTTGGGGGTCCACAGGGGAGGCTCCAGTGAGGAGCTGTGTTTGTCTGCCCAGACGCTTTGGGGACCCCTGGTGAGGGGGTCTGCTCTGGTCTTCTCTTACTGGGGGGGCTGGGCCAGGTTCCTTCCCCCTCACAGGGGCTGGCCTCCCCTCACTGGGGGCTTCAGGGACCCCTTATGGGGGGGCTGGGCCAGGTTCCTTCCCCATCACAGGGGCTGGCCTCCCCTCACTGGGGGCTTCAGGGACCCCTTATGAGGGGGCTGGGCCAGCCTCTCGTCCCTGAGGACCCCATTATCCGGAGAGGGGTGGGGGCTGCCTTCATCCTCTCCTGGAGGGTTTTAGGCGGTTGTGGACCAGCATCTTCCTCCCTGGGGGCTTTGGGGGTGGAGGGACACAGTCTCCATCTCCTCGAAGGCAAGGCGCTCAGTTTTTAGGGTGTTATTTAGAGGATCCCCTTCTTTGTGGGGTGTGTGGAGGGACGGAGGGTTGGAGGGTGAATCTGGGGTCCCCTTCACCCGCTCATCCCTGGGGAGATTCTCCCCCCACCTTCGTTTTTGGGGGCATCCCTTGGATTGCAGAAGGGCTCACGGGCAGCAGGAATATCTGTAGGAGCCTCGTCCACGGATCTGCCTCCCCGTCTGGGAAGGAGCTGGTGGAAGGGGGTGGCCACGGTGGGGAATTTCCCTGGGGAGGCACTGAGCTCCTGGAGAAAAGCTTTTTCCCGGGAGAGATCCCTGGTAAGGAGGGGAAGTAGGTTAGGAGACGTGGAAGGTGGTGGCTGGAAGGAAGGGGGAGAGTGTGAGGAAGGGTCTGGGGCTGGCAGAAACTGGTGCTGGGCTGGGTCAGCTCAGGGGTGTCCCCCTCCTGTGAGCCAGGATGAGGTGTGCGAGGGTGCAAACCCTCCTCCTGCGAGTGGGACCCTCGGTCTTCAATGTGGAGACCCTCCTGGGGCGGGCAGGGGGCTCCTTTGGGAAGAGACCGGGGTGTTCTCCAGAGCTGGTGGCCTGTCTGCCCCCCGCCACCGGCAGCCACGGGGTTTTGGAAATGCATGGGATGGGATGGGACCGGCTGCTTGGGTTTGATTCTGGGACCTCGGGTTGTCCAGAGCTGTGCAGTGGTAGCTGTTTCTCGACAGCAAGAATTGTAACATGAACCAGAAAACATCTTTCCCTGAGAATGCTTCAGCTGTGTTGAAACTGATCTTCCCTCAACCCCCCCCAAAGCAAAACCCTTAAACTTTGAGCCCGTGTTTGTGGACTGAGAGCGGTTAAATCTCTTTGAGGGCTTTCTGCGGCCTCAGCCCGTCGAGGTGTGTTTTTCTGAGCGTGTTCCCCTTCGTCTTGTGGTTCTTGGGGTTGGTTCTGCCCGTGCTGAGCTACGCGATACCTCCTGGTCCTTACGTATTTGTACTTCATGCTGAGTTGGTTAAGTTCAATTACTTATTAATTACAGGGATTTCACAGCAGCAGGAATGCTTTGCTGCCGGTCTTTGCAGGCTGCAGTGTGTGAAGGACAAGAGCATGTGTTTGGGCCCAGCAGAGAAGAGCTGTTCTGACTAGCCCGTGGCTAGAGAGCTGGCTGTGCCCTGCAGAAAGCTTGCTGTTGGGATTTGGCTCTCTCCCGGGTGACCCAAATACCTTACACTTTGATTTTTCTTTTTTTTTTTTTTAAATATTTTTTTCTTTTCTGTGCAGAAGAACAGTTCGGGGGGTGAATTCTGCACCCGGAGGATCTACTTGAAAGAGCAGCATTTATTGACCGAGGGGAAATATTTTGTATGTGTTGCGAGGTGCCGGGCTGAAATTCTCCCTCGTGTCCGCTGTGGGGAAATAATTAAAATGCCGTGCTTGAAATCAGAGGTAGGTTTGGAGGCCGGTGCTGGCATGGGGGTTCAGTCCCCGGCGTCTCGGGGAGGGCCTGACCTTTGGTCTGTCGCCAAACCACGCAGCGGAGATTGAAAGAGTTAAGACCTGCAGATAACGATGGCTAATGAGAGGGCAGGAGGGTGTTTGCTGGTGGCCTCTGGCTTCCCCCTCCACAGGGCAGTTGCGACTGGAAGGATGGGGCATTTCCTCTTCCTTTATTTGCCAGGAGAAGTTGGTTTTAATTTGCCCACGTACCTTCTTGTAGCACTGCCAGATTGGCTCTCGCCCTTTTCCAATATGGGCTATCGCTTTTGGTAACCTGACTGCGTAAATCAGCCCGAAAAATATTACGCGGTATCAGCCATGTTCTGGCGGCATGAAGACCCCGTGTCTCCGCGCGCCCTGCCGAGGGGACGCTGATTCTCCCTGGGTCTGTTAAAATCCAACTCCTGCAAGTAAATCGTCGCGCGGTTGTGAGTTGGAGTAGAAAACAATAAAACAAGACTCCAAAAATAGCTCCGGTTTCCCTTCCTTTCCACAGCAGCACCCTGCGCACAATGGTGGGGGTGGGGTTCCCCGGGAGGCTCGGGGGCCCATCCGCTGCCGTCTCCCTGGCACGGCGATCCCGGCACGGCCCCCGCTTTGCCCGCAGGACCCACGGTGGGTTTGGGGGACTCGGGGAAAGCCGGGCTGCGGGTGGGAGGAACTGCTGGCCCCTGCAGATCTCACGCCGTGTTTAAATGCCGAGAGCCGGGCGGGATCGGCGTGCTCCGAGTGCGCTGGTTGTGTCCAGCTCCCGCAAACTGACCCGGGTGAGAGGTTTTTTGGGGGGCAAGAGCCTGAGAGACTGAGTTTCTTCCACTGCGTGGCCTTGATGGCATGCCCGTGGCTGTTGCTGCAGAGTAATGGGGTGGTCAGCGCGGGGTGACTCCTCTGTGGGGTCTGTCCTCCCCCGTCTCTTCCCCAGCTCACTCGGGACGTGTGTGGGGCTGGACGACCCAGAGACCCCGCGTCCCTGCGGGGCTGAGGGTCCGCTTTAATGGGCATGTGGTTTCCCTCGGCAAGGTGGAGGAGCACAACCTGCTCCCCAGTCCTCCTCCGAAACCGGAGGATGTTTCGAGTGTTGGCTGAAGGTTTTATTTCATCCTTTCTTGCCATCCTTCGCCGCCTCGCGCTCCCGTATCCAGCGTCTAGCTCGGACCTCTCGCTTCCGACGGCTGGTTTTGCAACACGGCTATGGCGTGCTCTCTAATCTTCTTAGCTGGTTGTGTGTTTGTGGGTGTTGAGGGCATTGGAGACAGACAATGAAAGCTAATTTAGTTCTTGATTATCACCCTGAATGACAATCATAACTAATCTTGACGGGGAAGAAAATCTCACTAGCGTTTGCTCTGTTTGCAGGGAAGCTCGCTCAAAAATAATTGAACAGATAAAGGAGGGGGTTTATTCTCAATATTACTGAACGGTGTGCGGCGGAAACCTGGTCTGATGTAGGTGTGATTGGGAGGGTAGAGGGGGTACCGTACCCTGCCAGACCAGAGAACTGGTCTCCATCGCTCATTCCTGCATCCAAAACAACGCCTGAAAGGGTCGTCGTCCCCCTCGATGCAGGTCTTGATGGAATAACCCCCACTGGAGACGGCCTCCTCCTAACCCGTGCAGGGGTAAGAGGCATTTCCCTCAGGAGATTAAACTCTTTATCTCTCCTTGGTCTAAAGTCTAGTTTGTGTATCGGCTTGGGACAGAAAAAAGCTGGTTCTGCTTTGGAAAAGGCCGGAATGGTCTGTAAAAAGGAGGCAGCACTGCGTGCCCTGCTGATGGATGTCTTGCCTGCTCCCACCGTCTTCCCAGCAGCGTTCCTGAATGCCCCCCGACCTTTTTGGGCTCCATCCCTCACTTTCCTGCCCACCTTTTCGGAGCGTTTTCCTGTGGGTCAGCATCTCTTCCCCCCCCCCCTCTTNTTAGGAACAGGGCTGCCGGAGCGCAGGAAGGGGAGCGGAGTCGGCCGGGTAAGGCTGGCAATAACGCGGGGCTCCTGATTGCGCCTTTCAGCCCGGGCTCGGTGTGCTCCATAAGGCTGGCGCTGGCTCTTGGAGTCCAAAAACTGCAAATGTATCTTTTCTTTCTTGAGAGATAACAGCAGTGGGTAAATGAAGAACCCTCGTGTGCTGGGTTTTCCATTAAGCGCACAATTAGATAAATGCAAGAGCCTTTTTATCTCCCCTGGTTTAACACTTCTGCAGTATATTTAAACAGAACTCGGTGTGCGCCGCAGAATGGGCACGATGTCTGAAGCTGGAGAAATTTAAACCCATTTCCGCCGCTTGGGCTCTCTGCCCCTGCTTTGTTCGTCTCAAGATAACGAAGGCAATGGGTCCGTGCCCGTAGGCTCGCTGGAAACGACTCCTGATGGGGAAGAGCGGTTGGGGATGTGCTGGATTTTGGTACCCGGCATGTTGCGGTGGCTTTTCTGTACCCATCGTTTCCCTTCCTTGCTCACGGGTCTGAACACAGGGGAAGCAGCGCCGGACGAAATACAAATCAGGGGGAAGTTTCCTTTTACTGGGATTCAAACCTGTGCTCGCAAAACACGGGCTGCAGATGAAAACACCATCAAGAGCCTCCTGAACACCCAGACTCCGGGCTGCTGGCGGACTGGGATGCTGTTTGGAAGAGCTGGCGTGCGAGACCCCGCCGGGCTTTTTGGTGACATCTCCGGGGGAGCGTCTCGTGACGGTGGTTTGCAGCGTGTGGTCTGCAGAGTCCTCGGGGGCCCATTGATGTTGCTCGGAGCTGCGCGGAAGAGCATGGCTGGGAAACCAAAGCCACTGCCACAGGCTCGAACTCGGTCGTCAGCAGCTTGAACTGAGCCGGAGGAGAATCTGGGTCTGCAAAAGGAGCAGATAAGAATCGTTGCTTTGCTGTCGGTCAGAAAGGTTACGCTTAAAAAGTCCAGCTCTGTGTGAGCCCTGGGGCTTGCAGTCCAGCAGCCCCCTCCGTCTCTCGGCTTCTCAGGGTGGTTCTGCTGATGGTTGAGGGAAGGAAACACCGAGGAAGTCTTGACCCAGATCTTGTCTCCGATCGCTGGTGGAGAAGCTAAGTGCGATTAACACTGGGCTTCCAGGGTGGATTTGATACAGGTTTGGTTTCGCAAGCGTCCAAAATGTTGTTCCTTTTTCAGCAAGACTCATAGCTTTCCGCCTCTTGAGTCAGTCCTTGTTTGCTTTTCAGTGCTATTTAGTTTTTAACCTTCTGAAATGTTAACATTCTTTGTCTGCTTCCAGGGTGTTTCAGAAGTGTTAATTTGCAAGGAATCGTTGCGCTGATGATTGGAGTGGGTGAATGGCAGTCGCGGTGTTTGCCGGAGCCAAAGCATGTCAATATGCACAAGGCACATTAAAACTTCCTTAAAATGTTGTAAGAGGCTTCAGTGAAAATGGTGATTATCCAGCCTTCTCCTGGTCTCTCCCACGTAAGAGAGACAGGAAAGGTCACTGGAATCGCGCTTGTTAGTGTCTTCCAGGGATTTTTTTGTTTGGTTGGTTGGTTTTTTTGGAATAATATTGGACAGAGCCTGGATTTCTGCGCTGTAAAAGCAGAAGGCTGGTTTCCCTTCTGTGGGATGATTAGAAATGGGGAAATACTGCTTCGGCCCTGGCTGAGCAGCCCTGGGTGGTTGGGTTTTCTGCAGCGTCTACGGCGAGCCTGGAGAAGCTGTCCCGCAGCGCGGTGCCCAGTAAGCTCATTAGCTCTTCCTCTTCGTTTCCAGAGCCTCTCCCGAGGAGGCTCCTGATCCCTGCGGTGACTGCCCTGGTTGCTGGAGCTCGTCTTCAACGCTCTTCTCCCTTCGTCAGCCCTTCCCGGAGCGGAGAGTCATCTGTCACCGCTGCTCTGGTCTCAGCGCCGCGCTGAAAAATCTCTCCCCGGGCTGAATATTTGGTGGATGGGGATGAAAAGCCGGATTCCAGTCGCGTGGAGATGGCTGCCGTCTGCCCACACCAGGAGGGACGGTGGGCCGAAACGGCTCTCCTCCGCGCGGCCCCGTTCTGCCCCAAAGGGAGAAGGATGAAGACAGGGGAGTTGAGTCACCAACCCGCGCTGGACCCCAGCGTGGTGGACCACCACCCAGAGAACCGGGGTGTTAGAGAAGCAGCAGGAGTGCGGGGAGCTTGTTGGTGATGTATTGAATTTTAAGGGCTTAACGTACAGCCTTGGGCAGAGCCGGAGCCAGATGTGTTTCGAGCCAAGCGTCGGGAGCTGGAAGATGGGAGGCGCCTGGTTTTGCCGGGCTGGGAGAGCGGTGCGATGCCGTCGGGTACAGCTCTGCATGTCTTACGCAGGTTTTGCTGGTCTTGCCTTGACTGCAGAGCTGGGCTTTGCCGCGGTGGCCCTGCTGATAGTGTGGCATGGCTGAAGGTGCTCATCTGCTAAAATGCAAAGCCTTAAAGATGGCCCGAGTGGTTTCTGGGGTGTTTTTCCTTGGGCGGTTCGTCGGCTGGGTTAGCACTTTGCCTGAACAAAGCACAAAGGCAGGCCGTGGTCTTAATCTCCAGGAAGCTTATTGCAGGCTTTCTTGTAGTAAATTTCCTTGTCATCTCTTGACAGACAGATAGCTGGGAAATTTTAAGAAATCTTTGCAGAAAAATGAGTCATTGGGTGTACAAATGGGAGAAGTGAAATGTTCTTCTCTGTGTCTTGGGGATCTCGCTCGTTAGCGCCAGCGTGCTGGGGATTTTTGCTCGCATGCTTTGTCCTCGGCGTCTCCTGGTGTTTGCCAGCGGTTCCTCTTCTTGCCGAGAACGCTTGCCCATGAGTGTTCTGGGTTCAAACGCAGCTGGGGAGTGAGACCTTTTCCACGCCGCGCTGGTGGAGAGAGCAGGTCTGGGGGAGCGAATCCGTGCTTCAGCAGCTCATCCTCCTTCCAGCCAGGGGACCGTGCAAGCCTGCTGCCGCCGCTCACCGTCTTTGGCCTTCTGCTTTGGAAACTCAGCCTGGAAGAGGCTTTTAAATTCATTACGGTGAACAAACACTGGTCTGCTCTGCCCCGCAGCGTGCATTTTTTGCGGCGGGAGCTTGCCGAACCACTGGCTGGAGATCTTTTGTTAAGCGTAACCTGCTGTAATTCCCGGAGCCTGGCTTCCCCCGTCGCACCAGGCGAGCCCCGACTGGCGAGTGCCGGGGCCGGCAGCGCCCGGTTTCGCCCCAAACGTGCCAGGGCGTCTGCCCTCGCAGCGGTGTCAGCGGTCACAAAGCCTGGCGCTGCCTGGGGTCACAGTCCAGAGTCTCAGCCTGTCTTGGCAGGATCTTTGGCATCGCTTTGGACTGTGGACTGCGGCACGGGCGTGTGTTTGGAGACATACAGGAGACAGTTGCCCTCAGAGACAGAGAAACAAGTGTTTTGGGGTTATGTTGTCTTTAGCTCAGCCAACATGAGCCCTTACCCGTGGTGAGTGTCGAGCTGAGTTGACCCTGACCAGCACCAGGAGGGAAACAGCTTCTTCCCAGCTCCCACAGGAGGCGCCGAGAGCATTTGGGAGCCCCTTTGCAGCCCTGTCCAGGTGGGGACACCCTTGCAAGAGGGACAGCGTGAAAAGGCTCCACGTTCCCCTGTCCAACAGCGCACTGAGCAGCTCCAGCATCACTTCTACCCACCAACTCCAGAGCTTTTCCTGCGGTAACCTTCCTGCCAGGCAGCTCGTGTCCCCAGCGAGGCAAAAGGAAGCCGAGGGAAGGAGACTCGCCCACTGTCCTGCAGCAGAAGGTGACAGAACATCATGCTCCCGGTTTAACCACGGCCACGTTTGGTGGTGGACAGCTGAGAGAAGTGATTTGTCAGGAGGAGTTGCTCCTCGAGTGCTGCTAAAGTCTGGCAGACCTTGCCGGGGCTGGCCGTGGTCTCCGTGCCGAGGCTCGCCGTGGTCTCCATGCCACAGCGGTTTGCTCTGCCCTGAGCAGAGTTCTCTGCTTCCCTTCCCGCGCGGAAGAGAGCTGTCTGCAGCCTGCGGTATCTCCTTTGTGGAGGGAAGGATTCGTCAGGTCTGGTTGTCATCTGCTGACGTTGTGTCTGGGCGTCCTTGCTGTAAGGTACGGAGGGACCCAGCCCTGCCGTCAGCTCAGCACCCCTCTCCTGGGACCGTGCACATCCCCTGGAATGCCAAAGGCAACGCCTGGATCTTTTTTCCCCGACTCCAAATGGAGGCAGAAGCTTGAGGAGCAAAGTACCCGAGTGTCCCATTGTCTCGGGAGAAGCGCGTTCGCCTCTTGGATCCCGCAGGTCTGTGGCCGTGGTTCAGCTCGGCTTCTCTCGCTTCGCCGGCTGCTCCTGCTTTGCCCGTGGCGGATGATTTACCATTCCCTTTCCTCGCCGGTTCGTGGGTGATGAGCGCGGGCTGAGTTGCTATGGTGACTTTATTGCAAAGGTGCGAGTCCTCCGGCCCCGCGCGCCTGCGGTGCCGACTGCTCCTCCTCACCGCTGGGTGCGGAGGACGGCGAGCGGGGCCGCTGTTACAGCAGGATCTGAGCTGAGAAAAGCCGCCTGCGGGCGCGATGGAGAGCCGGCAGTGGATATTACCGCTTTTTTGTGAATGAAACGATGCATTGCAGTCGCGCTGTCGGGAGTCCCAGGTCCTGTCTTTCCTTGCCCCCTCCTAGGGCTTGGTGTCGGCTCGGAGAGAAAACGGGTGGCAGCAGGAGTCACCAGGGGCTGGGGAGAGGAAGAGGAGGAAGCCGGCACCGTGTTTCTTCTCGGGCTGCTGGCAGAAGGGAAAGCGCAGTGTCCAAGGGCTTTGATGGGAAGTAAAGCTGAGGAGCTTGTCCCATCCTGGCTGGGGCTGAGTAAGTCAAAAGCAGGCTTGGCTTTTGCAGCCGAAGCACCGCAGGATGCGGTCTGGGTCAGCCGAGAGCCCCTGTTGCAGCCGGGGGCGGGGGGCTCCGCCTGCCGCTGCCCGGAGACGGGCTCAGGGTCCAGCGTGGGTCGGTGACTAAATTCCCCTGCCCTCGTCCTTCTCCCTGTGGGGCAGAACGGGGCCGCGCGGAGGAGAGCCGTTTCGGCCCACCGTCCCTCCTGGTGTGGGCAGACGGCAGCCATCTCCACGCGACTGGAATCCGGCTTTTCATCCCCATCCACCAAAAATCAGCCCTGGGCAGCGGCGCTGCCGGACTTTGCAGCCGGGGTTCCTTCTTGGCGAGCGGAAGGGACCTGGGGGCAGCGAGCAGCATGTGAGCGTCGCTCGGGGGGGGGCAAAGGCAAACGTCGCTTTGGCGTGACGGTGTTGGTGGCTAACGGCTCGACTCGCTAACGAGGGCTGCCCTCTGCGGCCGAATTTGCTGCTTCGGGGGCCATGCTGCTGCCCCGGGGAAGAGCTGGAACGAGGAGGGGGTTTCCCCTCTTCCTGAACTCAACAGCCTTGTTGTGTAAAAGCTGCGTGCCGCCCTTGGAGCACAGAGCCTGCGCAGAGGGTTGCTTCCTTATCCCTTCCCTGAGAGGCTACCGGAGCTCTAAGAGGGCTGATAACGTGTAGTAGTGTTCGAGCCGGCGGAATTGTTCCTGCCCAGCTCCTGGCAAAGCCCCAGCGCTGCCTCTGGCTCACAAGCACCGCTTGGGGCTTTTTAGGCTTGGTTCGGAGCCTGGGATCTCTCACCCAGATCTGTAAGTGGAGATCGGCTCTTTCCGGGCTGGTTTTTCTAAGTAAAAGTTCAATTAAAAGCTGATCGATGTGAAGCGTCGAGAGCCTGTTCTCTTTCGTTGGAGAGCTGGGGATCGAAAGCTGAATCCTGCCCTTGATGTAAGGCAAGCTGGGATGGTTCTGTGACCATCTTCGCCGTGAGGTGATGACGGTCTGCTCCCTGGCTCCGCGAAGGAGGAGCTGGTTGCCGGAGGGAATATTTGAGAGCCCTTTCTCTCCCGGCGTGGTGGGGATGCGTGGCTGGGGAAGGGCAGGCTGCTTTCCTCTTGCACTCCTCTGAAGCCTCAGGTAATGGCCGCAGCTGGCACTGCGGAATAAGGGCGACGCTGGGCGCTCTGCGGGAGAAATTCCAACCTGGGAGCCAAGGCAAATGGGCGTTGTGCCGTGGTCGCCGGTGTTGCTTCAGCAGCGGTGAGAAACTCCCTGGCTGGTTTGTTCCAGGCTCGTCCCAAGCAGCCGCTTGGGAAGCAGAGGTGACAAGGTTGTCTCCGGTGATCTCCAGGCTCTCCGTCAGCCGTGACAGAGCCGGGGGGACGCAGTGGGTGAAGTTCTGCCTGTTCCTGTTTATGCAGGGCATGTTTCGGATACCAGACTCTTCACAGAGACGCTTGTGATGACAGCAAGTTTATGGAGACTTGCTACTAAATTTAGCTCTTACCGGGAAGAAAACCAGGCTTGTCCTTTCCCAGATTTGGAAGAGAACCCAACAGCTCTCTTTGCTTTGAAGTCAAGTCATAGGTCCAGCATCTTTCTAGGCTGGCCGAGGTATGGTCTGTATCACCATCCCTGGAGGTGTTTAAAAAAAGGGGTTAGGGACATGGTTTAGAAGGGGCTTTTGTCAGGGTGGGTTAATGGTTGGACTTGATGATCTTAAAGGTCCCTTCCAACCTCAGTGATTCTATGATTCTGGGAGAAGCATGAGCCAAGTGATGGTAAGCTGAGCTCGCAGGGAGAGCAGGAAGGCTCTGGAGGCAGCTTGGGTCTGTCTTGGGTCTTTAGCGCTTCTCTGGGGCTCCTGGAGGGCTTGGGGCGGGATTGTGAGGAGCTCCTGCGATTGTGGAGGGCTTGGGGTGGAATTGTGAGGAGCTCCTGTGGTCATGGAGGGCTTGGGGTGGGATTGTGAGGAGCTCCTGTGGTCATGGAGGGCTTGGGGTGGGA
>VXBH01000420.1:529-18082 GCA_013400035.1 Rynchops niger | reverse complement strand
TGGAGGCTTTGGGGTGGGAATGTGAGGAGCTCCCGTGATCGTGGAGGCTTTGGGGTGGGAATGTGAGGAGCTCCCGTGATTGTGGAGGCTTTGGGGTGGGAATGTGAGGAGCTCCCGTGATTGTGGAGGCTTTGGGGTGGGAATGTGAGGAGCTCCCATGATCATGGAGGCTTTGGGGTGGGAATGTGAGGAGCTCCCGTGATCGTGGAGGCTTTGGGGTGGGATTGTGAGGAGCTCCTGTGGTCATGGAGGGCTTGGGGCGGGATCGCGAGGAGCTCTGGCGATCAGGTTGGAGCGCTTTAGGAAGCAGCAGTGTGGTACTCGCTGCAGCAGTGCTCCAGGGCTGTTTGGGGCAAGGCAGAGCGGTTTGCCTAGAAGTAACGGAAGCGAACGGGTGCCTCCTTTGTGTCGCACCGAAGCCTGAGTGCTGGCGGGTGCTGCGTCTCGGTGGCTGGGAGCACCAGCTTCTGAAATGGCTTAGCTTTGCTCTCCGAGCCTCCTTCCCTGCTTTCTCATCCTTGTTCACCTGGAAGCTCCAGTTCGTGTTTCGGAAATTCACTTGCGGTTTGGAGCTGTAGGGGATCGGGAGGCGGGCTCTGCCCTAGCAGAGCAGTATGTTTTGGGCGTTCAGCGTTTTCTTCCCCAATTCTGTGGGCTTCTCGCGTTCGCCTTGAGCTGACGGGAAAAGGCTCGCTTTCTGGGTACGAGCGTGCCATGTCGTGCCACTGAGAAATGGTAAAAACTGCAAAACTTGTGTTAAATATTCAAGGCGGTGGATGAGCCTTAAAGAAGTTCTAGTTGTGTCTGAAGCCATTAAACACAATTCAGTAAATAATAACCCTGATCTAGTTAAAAATGTCCCTGCTTACTGCAGGGGGGTTGGACTAGGTGACCTTTAGAGCTCCCTTCCAAGCCAACACGTCCTATGATTCTGCAATAACCCGAGAAATCACCAATAGGGAAAAATTAGCAAAGTTTAGAGCAGTGGGAAACCGGAGCAGCCGGAGCGGTTGAGGCTGGAGGGATTTCCGAGGGAAGCAGGGACGTGGTGGATCTCTGGGCTGGCCCTGGCGTGGTTTGAAGGCTCCGCGCTCGCCCCTGCCTTGCTCATGGCTTTTCTGCTCTCCTTTCGCAGGAACGGGGTGAACGTCGAAGGAGCAACGCACAAGCAAGTGGTGGACCTGATCCGCGCAGGAGAGAAGGAGTTAATTCTGACAGTGTTGTCGGTGCCTCCCCACGAGGCAGACAATCTGGATCCCAGCGATGACTCTTTGGGGCAGTCGTTCTACGACTACACAGAAAAACAAGCTGTGCCCATCTCCATCCCCACCTACAAGCACGTGGAGCAAAACGGCGAGAAGTTTGTGGTTCGTATCAGCTCGGACGGTGTTTTCGGGAGATAGGAAGTGTCTGCTGTTAGTGACAAGGGGTGGCAACGCTCTCTGTTTGTCTTCGGGATGGAGGCGCCTTAATTTGTTACTGACCGGTTTTGACGCTGTCTTATTTAGGCGCAACCGTCCTCACTCTCGCTGCGCTCGGTTATTCTTCTGCAGCTATTCCCTGGGTGCTGGGAAGCCTTTTTAGTAATGTATCCGGAAAAGCTTGATCTCTTGTGAAGGTGAAGTAGGGAGTTATTTTGTTTGTATAAGCCTTCGTATTTGTACCTCCTGCTTTACACCGAGCGTTAAGGACATCTGTGACACATGTAAAGGCAAAGGGAGCGGATGTCTTGAGGCACAGCTTCCCATCTAACAGAATTCCTTTTCCCTTCCGTCTCCCTTCTCCCTTTAGGGAGCGTCGGGGGAAATAGTTGTGGAAAGACTTTTTTCCTTTGGGTTCCCTGCCTCCTCTCTTGCGTTTATCGGGGAGGCTGGCAGTCGTTTTCCTCGATAACGTGGTCTGTCATCGAAGTGCCTGACGAGGATGCACCCTCTGAGGCTTAAGGTTGATTCTGGCTCACCGGGGATGGCGGGCTGGGGCTGGTAAGGAAATGTTTGGAGTGGGCCCCAGACCAGGTTGGATAAAGACACTCGTCTGCAGAACTGTTTCCTCTTGCACCGCTGCGGGTGTGTTTAACCTCCTGTCGGCCGGGCCTTGCTTAGCTCTTTGCTTCCTTGCCCGGCTGTGGAGCGTTCACCGTTTGCAAGCCAAGCATCCATCTCGGTTGCCCCATCCTCCAGCACTCCGTGCTGGCTGCTGCCCACTGCTTTGAGCGTGCCACGGGGAGCAGTGGAGCCTGGCTACTGGACGCTGCTCTGAGCCTGCCACAGGGACCAGTGGAGCCTGGCTACTGGCCGCTGCTCTGAGCATGCCACAGGGACCAGTGGAGCCTTGCTACTGGCCGCTGCTCTGAGCGCGCCGCCGGAGACCAGTGGAGCCTGGCTACTGGCTGCTGCTTTGAGCGTGCCATGGGGACCAGTGGAGCCTGGCTACTGGCCGCTGCTCTGAGCGTGCCACGGGGACCAGCGGAGCCTGGCCGCTGCTCTGAGCGTGCCATGGGGACCAGCAGAGCCTGGCTGCTGGCTGCTGCTCTCAGCGTGCCACGGGGACCAGTGGAGCCTGCAGCCAGACCCCAGCTGGCTCCCAGTTTTCAATCAGCGACTGGTAGAGACAGAAGCATGCCACAAGGGCGGTCATTCTTCCCCCCGCAGAGAGCTGCTTATTGTTAGGAGCACAGTCCTAGCCGTGTCCAGGTCATTTTCTCCTGCTCTCTGTGCTGCCTTCTTTTTTCTGGAGCCAGGGAACTGTGTGGCTGTCGGCGGGGGTGGATGATGGAAGGATGCGGGACGAGATGGCGCGTGTCGGATGTTTTAGTTACGCCACTGCCTGGACTCGTGGCTGGAAGGTTTGTGCCGTGCGTTGGCTCCCTTTGCCCTCCCAGCCCAGGAGGGAGGTTTGGCTGGAGCAGCCGCCCTCGGGATGCGGTTGTGTTGTGGTCAGAGGTGCCAGGAGACAGATGACAAACTGGCTCATCACTTTTTCCTCTCCCAGCTGAGGGGGGGGGCATTTTCTCAAGGAAGACATGAGCCCGTGTCCATGTTGCAGAACCCAGCGTGTGTGAGAGAGGAAGGGTGGAGAGGGTTCGTCAGCGCCTGGATCACCAGAGGAGTCAGGCTCCCGTTGTCACTTCAACGCGTCACCCTGGCGCGTGTCTCTGGAGGGGACAGATGGGATCCCGGCGGATCCGCAGCCTCGCGGGGAGCCCTGCTCTCCCAGCTTGGGGGGATGCTGCTGGATCGCGTGTGCTGTATGGGGCAGGAGAAAAAGGGTCCTGGAAACCAGAGGTTCTTAAAGCAGCGCAGTGTGGGGGCGGCAAAGGCGGCCTCTTCTCTGGACTGACAGTAGCTGCGATGTTCGGATCCAGCCCCATCCTGGCGCCTTCCCCCGAGGTGACGCTGGAAGGGTTGAACGCATGCTTCGCTTTAAGGAAAAAGGTGTGGTTTTGATGGAGCGCTTTCCCCTTGTGAAGGTTATCGGGGAGGTGTGTGGAGGATGAGTGAGCTGGGACCGCCCTGGGCCCTCATCTGGGGAGCAGTTTGGGGTTTTGAGTCTTCTGAAGGCTGACAAAGCCACTCTCGGTGTGTCTTCGGCACGTGCTGGCCTCCTCCTCTGTGCCCTGCCAGCCTCCGGCTTCGGGAGGACGGCGGAGGGTGATGCCCTTCTCCAGAGGAGGGGTTGTGGTTGCAGACATCAAAACGCATGAACCTGCTCTCTTCCCTCTGCATCCCTTGCCTTGTGTGAAGCTAATTAAGGTAACGCTGCTGTTTGGGACCTCCTTATCACTGAGGGCATACGAGCAATGCCTAGATAAGAGCTTGTTTAACTTGCCTGCGAGACTCGGCAGATCGGCTTTAAAAATGGAGGTGGCTGGTTAATGAACGGGAAGGGAATTCCCTGAAGAGTATCGCGGTGCTGAGAAATGTCGTGAGTCCGTAACTCTGCTCCAGATTTCCCCTGTTTGGGACCGGAGTCCTATTTCCTTAATGTGCCCAGAATGAAACTGGAAGAGTGCACGCGTAGCAAAGAAACTAGTTACCGTGGGGTGTTCCTAAAAGAGATGTAATGCTGCTTCTCCCCTGGGATCTGGTGCCTGACGGCTGCCAGGGGCTGTGTCCAGACACGATCCAAGCCTCTGCTCGGTTTGGGACCCCTCTGTGTCTCGGGGAAAGCAGCGTTGAACCCGAAGACGAAGCTCTGGGGCTTTGGCTGCACCGTGAGGCTCAATTCTGCGCCAAGCTGGAAATCCAGCCGTGGCGTCCAGCACCTCTGGAAGGTGATGGGGCTCTTGTTGCTGAACACAACCGATGCCGTCAGCACGGTGGTTGCTGTGGCATCTGTCTGGCGGTGGCTTGGTGCATCTCGGGACCCTCCTGTGCGCAGGAGACGCTCCAGGTGATGGCTGCATCGGGGCTCAGGGCCTTGCTTAAAGCGTTTGGGTGTTTTTTCTCTCCTTTTGGAGTAGAAACGCCTTGAACTCGTGCTAATCCTGCTGCTCTCGGCTGGAGGTAGTAGCTGGGACACCCCCCCAGCTCCAAGGATTGGCAGTGGCATATTTAACTATTTGTACCAGTTTCTCATTCTGGTTCAAACCCTCCTTACTTAGTCCCGTGGGGAAGGCAGAGCTGTGGCAGTCTGGATTTCGGAAGCTTTTCTCCCCGCAGTGAGCCTCTTCTCCTCCCTGCAGGTCTACAATGTTTACATGGCGGGCCGCCAGCTCTGCTCCAAGCGGTACCGGGAGTTTGCCATCCTGCACCAGAACCTGAAACGGGAATTCGCCAACTTCACTTTTCCACGTCTCCCGGGGAAATGGCCCTTCTCTTTGTCGGAGCAGCAGCTGGACGCCCGGCGGCGAGGGCTGGAGGAGTACCTGGAGAAAGGTACTGAGCTGGGAGCTGCGCGCCGCCTTCCTGGCAAGCGGGGAAACAAATCCTCGGNCCTTCTCTTCTCCAGGCTGAACCCCCCCAGCTCTCTCAGCCTGTCCCCATAGTGTAGGTGTTCCAGCCCTCTGATCATCTTCGTGGTGTTCTGCTGGCCCCGCTCCAACAGGTCCACGTCCTTCTTGTGCTGAGGGCTCCAGAGCTGGACGCAGTGCTCCAGGTGGGGTCTCACCAGAGCGGAGCAGAGGGGCAGAATCCCCTCCCTCGCCCCCCTGCCCACGCTTCTTTTGATGCAGCCCAGGATGCAGTCGGCTTTCTGGGCTGCAAGCTCACGTTGCCGGCTCACGTTGAGGCTCCCATCCTTCCATGGGTGGCCCAAAACTTCACGAGGATTTGGTTGGCTGTGTGGGAGAGAAGCTCCTGTGTAGCTGGGTTGGATTTTACGGCTGGAGGGGTGAGAGGGAGCTCAGGCTTGCCACGGCTTAATGATGCCTGTGTTACCGGCTTGCAGCGCACTTCCCAACAACAAAATGTATAATTAGTTTTTTAACGCACAACAAGCTTTTATTTCTAGTGTTATATTGCTCCAAGATCCAGTGATCTTGGAGAGGAGGGAGCACGGGGAGGAGGAAGAGGAGGGAGGCTTTGGAGCAGGGAGAAGGTCGTGTTCGAGGCCGTTCTCGTCAGGCTCAGCCAGTATGTTCGGAGCTTGCTCACGGCTGAACGCTGTGGTCCTGGTGATCAGAAGTAATGCCTGCAGCAGGAGTTTCCTTCGTAGCATCATAGAATCGCCGACGTTGGAAGGGACCCGTCAGATCATTGCGTCCAGCCATCAACCCAGCTCTGACAAAAACCACCACTAAAGCATATTTCGAAGCACCACGTCTGCCCGGCTTTTAAATCCCTCCCGGGATGGTGCCTCCACCACTTCCCTGGGCAGCCTGTTCCAATCCTTGACAACCCTTTTGGTGAAGACATTTTTCCTAATATCCAGCCTAAACCTCCCCTGGCGCGACTTGAGGCCGTTTCCTCCTGTCCCATGGCCTGTTCCTTGGGAGAAGAGCCCGACCCCCCCTGGCTACCCCCTCCTTTCAGGGAGCTGCAGAGAGCGAGAAGGTCTCCCCTCAGCCCCCTTCTCTCCAGGCTGAGCACCCCCAGCTCCCTCAGCCGCTCCTCACAAGACTCGTGCTCCTCCCTTTCCCACACCGGGAAGCAAAGCCCCGTCTTCCCATAAGATGGACGTGGTCAGGTTTTCCCCACTCCGCTGATATCTCAGCCCTGCTTCGTCCGTCTTCATCCTCAGGTACCAGCTGGAGGAAGGGACGGACTGGTTTGCATCTTAGAGGCAACGCGATACACTTCGGGTGCAAATTGTTTGCTGAACTTGCCCTAAATTCCCAAATAGTTGCAGTCCCTTCTGGAATAACTTTTTTTTTTTTTTTTTTTTCTGGAGGCAAAAGCACTGTTTATGAAATCCTTGCCCACTTTTAAGTGTAGTCTAACCCTCCTGTTGGCTGTGTGCCTGGGGCCTGGATTTCACCCACAGGGAATATCTCGGTGAGTTACTCAACACCGCCGTTCCTTGCTATCCTAGGGGATTCGGGCTGGATCAGTCTCCGTGCCAGGACACCTGATACAGCCCCAAGAGCACTTGCTGTGAGAAGGTTTTTCCGGGCTGGAGACGCCACCCTTGTTTCACGCCGCCCGCGGAACAGACAGTTGTTATTGCCATGTCGCCTTTGGGTCGGTGCTGGGAGGGCAGGTCTCCCCCTCTCCCCGGCACCCCGCTAACCTGCGCTCTCTGTCCCGCAGTGTGTTCGATACGCGTCATTGGGGAGAGCGACATCATGCAGGAGTTCCTCTCGGAGTCGGACGAGGTAGGCACGTCGGCTCTGCCCTGACCGTCCCTGCGACACAGGCCGTAAATGCCTGGTAAAACCAGATGAGAGAGCGGAGACGTTCCCTACCGAAGCCTCAAGTTGGTTGAACACAACACCAGGGCAAAAAATCGAGGCTGCAGTTTGCTGCCTGTCACTGCACAGAGGGAACCAGGGAGCAGCTGCTCTTTGCCCTTCGACTGCTGTTGTTTTCCCAACCTTTCCGCCGTGCGTTAAGTTGCCGTGTCCCGGAGGTTCCTCTCACTCCTCCCTGGCGAACCCGTGAATGGAGAATCCTACCCCATCGTGGTCTGGAGCGGTTCGCTCGGCGTCCCGTCTCGCAGCAGAGCTCGCGTTTTCCTCCTTTCAGAATTTCTCTGCTGCAGACTGGAATGGGATTCTTGAGGCTTGCAGACCAGTCGTTAAAGGGACCGTTTTAATTAGCCAGCACAAGGCAATAAATAGTCCGTAGAGCTCGGGGCTCCGTTCGTGTGATGCTGATTTCTCTCCTCTTTTCTTCCCTCCTGCAGAATTACAACGGCGTCTCAGACGTGGAGCTCCGGGTAGCGCTACCAGATATAACGACAGTGACAGTCAGAGTCAAAAAGAACAGCACTACAGACCAGGTCTACCAGGTGAGCTGCTGCTTTTTTTGCCTTGACTGGAAGATTATCATGTTTCAGATGTTAGCGGAGACCCCGTGGGTGCCTTCTTACTCCTCTCGAGTGCAGGTGGGCATCAGCGACGCCGCTTTGCCGTAGCGGAGAGGCCAGGGATGCTGGAGAACTCTAACCTTCCGCCGTGCTGAAGCAGCGTTTTCGCTGGCAGGCTTGGCTGCCAGGACAGAGTCATCACTGAATTAATTTTCACCGATAATATCTTCAAGCTGGCGGATGGCTCTGAGCGCTAGACAGATCGTGGTGTCATGGCTCGCAGGGGCTGCGGTGGAGGAGGTGGATCCAAGAGCTGTCTGCGGCCAGCCCAGGAGTCCCGCTGTGGCCGTGTGGCAGGACAGCGGGCTGAATATTCAGCCTAGTGACCCTTTGGGGAATCCTCTGGCCAGGTTACAGGTGTGCAAGTGGCCGGAGGCCCAGCGCTTTTAGTGCTAAACCAAGGACAAGTGACTTCAGCCAGCACCGCAGGAGGAAAAGTGGAAGCTGTCAGTGGATTAGGGGGAAAAAGACGATGTGGGGGGGGGAACCCTTTTTTGAAAGGGGAACTAAAAATGTTGCTGTAAGCAAGAGAACCCCGGAGGGCTGCGAAAGAGCAGGCTCTCGGGAGCTTGATCTGCACGGCAGAGTCCTGCAGACGGGATCCGGGGTACGTTCCTGCGTTTGGGACGCCGAGTTTCACGTCGCCTCCACCGAGTCCCTGAGTTCTGGCTGTGGTAGCAGCGTGCAGGTTTTGTTGGAGAAAACTCCTGGGAGAGGTGTGCGCGCCTCTGCTGTTAGGAACTGAGGCTGGAGGCATCAGAAGAAGAGATGACCTAATTGTCAGCCACGGTGGCACTTAAAATCTAGAGCAATTTACAGGAAGGTGAAAGCAGGAGAGTCTAAGCCTTTGCTTAAGAAAACATCTGTTTTTACTGGAAGAGTAAAATTCAGGTTTTCCGTGGTGACTGACACCTGGGGTCAGCAAATACTTGGGAATAACCCGTACGAAGCCAGCCTTGCCCCGGAACGGGACCGGCAGCTGCTGGCTCCGGTTTTGCTCACCCCCTTTTCCCGTTCTCTTTAGGCTGTGGCTGCCAAAGTCGGAATGGACAGTATTACCGCAAACTACTTCGCCTTGTTTGAAGTGATCAATCACTCCTTTGGTAAGTCTTTTAATCCCCTTGGCGCTGACGAGGGAGGGAGGAGAAAGCTCCGCGGCGCTCGCGGAGCCCGGCCGGCGGCACTGTCATTGAGGTCTTATCTCTGCCGGCAAACCCAGGAGGAATCGGGCAGGCACAGCCGGATCTCGTGACGAGGAGCCCTCAAAGTCCGATGGCTTTTTTCGCTGCCGCTTGACTTTCCCTTTCTTAAGCTGTTCGAGGAGATGAGCTGTTTGTTAAACCGAGAGAAGTGTTTTACTTCAAAGGGTCCAGCTTAGAAAAAGTGGGCAGCGTCACTGCAGCGCAGCCGCCTCCGGAGCAGGGGGCAGCGGCTTGGGACGGGTCTTTTCCTTTGCTGGAAGGGAAAGAGGATGGAGGGCACGCGTAGGTGTGGGACGATGCCCAGGCCCTGGAGGGGACGTGCTGCAAGCTGCATTGCAGCTTCTCGTCTGTCCTTACGGCGGTTAAATCCTGGTGGTATCTGAGGTTTGACTGCGGGATTCTGGGCCATCGTTTTGGCAATTACTTAATTGCCCTCCTTCCAGCTTAGCGCCCGCCGGGGTCTCCCGGCTGCTCTTCACATCCCCGGCCGCAGCAGGCTCTGGTTTCACCCGGCTTCACATCGGGTTCGCTGAAGCTGTAGAGAGGCCAAAATGTCGCGGTCACGACACAAAATGGGTGTAGTGGATGGTTTGTGTTCGGGTTTTTTTTGTTTTGGTTTGGTTTTGTTCCCCCCCCCGGCGCTGGGTTTTAAACCAAGGGTATTTCTCATTACCTTCGTCTCTGGGTTGTCACCTCTGCACGTCTCAAACCCATCCTGTTGTTCCGGCAAACCGTGCCTTGCACGGAAGATTTCTAGGGCTGTTCCTCACGCTCACAAAATTCTGGCTGAATGGCAGGGGCAACTTTTAGTTGCTTAAAACCCTCCTAAAATGACTCGTCTGACAGAACAGGCTGGGTTTGCGTTCAGATGTTGACGCTGGGGCAGCCAAGATATCGCCAGTCTCCTGCAAAACAGTTGGCGTCGCAGAACTGCCTCTGCCGCTGGGTTTGTGGTCGCTCTTTGGGGGTTCCCGGGTGCTGGCGTGTGACGGAGCGGGACACGGGGAGGGAAGAGCAGGGCTGGAGGCTCGGCGTGGTGTTTCGAGGCTGCCGAGGCAGCGCTGTGTGGGCAGTTCTTGCTCGTGGGCAACGGACGGGACGCTGCAGCCGGCTGGCACGGTCCCACGCAGGAGGCTTTTACGCTGCCAGACTCTAACGGGAGCTATTAATTCCTCGTTCCCGTGAGTGCCGCACTCCTCAAACTGCGCTGGGAAGTAAAAAAAAATCCAGTTAACCTTTATGGCTCGTGCTTTCTGGACACGCGCTGCGAACATCCACGTTTATCCCTGTCTGGATACGCTCCATTTAATTTCTCTGGAAACCATAAGCTCCCTCTGCAGTAAGGTAGTGACCGTATCCCTGCCTGATGGAGGAGATGTACTCGCCTTTTTTGTCCATCGTAGCTGGGTAAAGCAGATTTGAACGCAGGAAATGTCTCGTCAGGAGCTTGCTGATGGCCTGGCTGCTCCAGCTTGGCTGAGCGATGGTTTTGTCCGGGCTCTGGTGGCCGGCGTGGGCTGACACTGTGGAAGGAGGTACGGAAAAAGGCTGGATTTGGTCAGGGAGGAGCAGGAAGGGCCCTGGAGCAGAGCTGGGGGCTGAGGGGCATCGACGCTGCTGAGGCTGTGTGGGGCTCTGCGCTGACCTCCGTGTCTTTTGTGCTTTTTTCCAGTGCGCAAACTGGCGCCCAATGAATTCCCCCACAAACTCTACGTGCAGAACTACACCTCGGCGGTGCCGGGAACGTGCCTGACCATCCGGAAATGGCTCTTCACTACAGAGGAGGAGGTTCTTCTCAATGACAATGACCTGGCGGTCACCTACTTCTTCCATCAGGTGGGTGCCCAAGAGCTGTAATTTTTTACTGGAGGTAGGGTGACATGAACCCCTGGCTCCCAAAGCGTCCTTTGGCGTATTGGCAACAGAGTGTGAAATTGAGGGCCAGTCCTGCGTGGGTAACTTCAGCCTCAGGGCCGGCCGAGGAAAGCGAAGTGTTGTGACTCAGTGAAGAGTCCCCTGGTCTGACCTCCTGGGTTTCCTTTCCCTTTTTCTGTTTAGGCTGTTGATGATGTCAAGAAAGGCTACATCAAAGCAGAGGAGAAGTCCTACCAGTTACAGAAGCTGTGTGAGCAGAGAAAGATGGTCATGGTGAGTTATCCCACCTGGCCTCTTTGCTTTCCCCCCGGAGACACTGGCCCAGGTTGCCCAGAGAAGCTGTGGCTGCCCCATCCCTGGAGGGGTTCAAGGCCAGGTCGGACGGGGCTCGGAGCAACCTGGGCTGTGAAAGATGTCCCTGCCCAGGGCCGGGGGTTGGACTAGATGATCTTCAAAGGTCCCTTGCAACCCAAACCATTCCATGCACACAGCCTTGGAAAACCCATCTTGCTTGGGAAGCAGTAATGGTGGAGAGCTGTGGGGGCGTGGGCTCAGCGCAGGAGGGGTTGGCAGGCCGTGCAGACGCAGGAACGCCAGGCGCAGGGCTGGCCTGTGCCCGGGGGTCGGCTGCTGCGTGAACCAAAACCACCCCTCGTGCCTGGCACGTTGGAACATTGTCCTTGGCAAGATCACCCGTTGCCTCGGCTCCAAACAAGGCAGCGATAAAACCTTGTGGGTTATTGCCGGTGTTGAAAGGTGAGGTGCTTAACGTGTGGTGTAGCAATCCTTCACCTGCAGCCCTTCGGGGACGGCTCGCTCTTCCGAGTAATTGAGTGGCAAAGGTCTCCTGCCTCTGAGATGGTGGTGCTGGGCCAGCCGAGGGAGGGGTGGGTCCTGGCCCGCTCCTAATGCGAGTTGCTGCCCCCTCGGTGCCGTAGTTTCTTTTCATCCACCAGAAGTCCTCCCAGATTGCAGATCCTGTGTCAGAGCTTGCTGTGTCTGGTCAGGGATTTTCTGCCTCTTACCGCTTTGCCAAGCACATGCCGGCGGGCTTGGTACGACGGGATGAGCCTGCCCGGCGTGGAGGGGTTGCCCTGGGCTCATCTGCCAGACGTGAGCTTGGCCGCGAGATCAAAGAGCGGAAGAATCTGACTTGTAAATAACTTCCTGGGTTGCTGGAGGCTGCCCTTTCCCTACCTCGCTGCAGCCCGACGGCCTTCTCCCAGCCGGCCCGACCGCTCTCCGGGAGCCGACGGGTTTGGGATTCCCTTCTCCAGCTTGGCCGGCCCTGCTCAGACTCTCCTCAGGGCTGGGCTGGCTGCGGTAGCTCCGAGGGGTCCCTGCTGGGGGACTGCATTGGGGTGGACCCCGGAAAGGTCACCTGAAACGCTAAGCCAAGAAGGTTAATTATTAACTAATGATAAAGATTAGTAAATAGACACTTCCTCCTGCGGGTTATCGCATGGCTGGGTTGTTTCTGCTCTTCTCCTCGTCCGCCTAATGACCAGAGAAAGATATGAATCCTTGGAAAGGGTATATCCCAGCATATATATACACACACACACCCCCACCAGGTGCAATAGGTCAAGAAGACAACACTCTGTGTCCCAAAGAGCCTGCGAAGACAAAGTACTTCGTGCTCTACCTCCCCGCCATGCTCTTAAGGGTCCTGCTTGGAGCACGGTGGTTGAGGATTTGGCCCCTTCCTCCCCTCTGAATGCGGCTTGGTTAAAAAAAAATCACTCCAGTCTTTGTTGTAGTTCTGCCCTGCGTGAACCTTTCTCGTGCAACAGAAAGTTGCTTCTGCCACGTCCCGGAGCTGTGACTCTGAGCTCCCAGTGCTTCTCCGGTGTCCTCACAGCGCTGCTTTGTCTGCGCTAGGCTCAGAAACAAAGAGCCGAAATTCCTCTCTGAACCTTTTCATGAGTTGTAGCACGGGCATCGAAGGACTCTGAGAAACCCGGATCCCGCGTCAGCCCCTTTTTCTGGTCTCGGCTTCAGCCCGTAGCGAGGACGGGGGTGGCTCGGGCCAGAGCGGGGCTCTCGGTCCCGGGGCTGCTTCAGCTCCTCGCTCAGATCCGTACCATCCCGGGGGAGCGCGGCTGTGCCGATCGGCCGCTGCGGCTCTCCTGGGAAAGGGCTTTTGGCGTTGGAGGCTGCGGGGAGCTCTGTGTTTATCCGTACCTGGATGGATCCAGGGTTCGGAGAGGGGAATGAGCAGCTGAGGGCTCTCCTTCCTTCCCCGGCACAGCCCTGATGGGGGTTTCGCTGCCCTTTGGAGGGGATCCAGCCTCCCTGGGCTGGGGTAAAGCCAGGGATTTCCGAGGGGGCGATTAGCACCAGGGTGTGCGAGGGGCGGAGGCGGTGGGGGAAGCAGGAGGATGTGGGACGGGGGCGGGGGTTCCCTTCCCTTCCTCTGAGCAAACGGACGCCTGCGGCTTTCTCTCTGCAGTATTTAAACATGTTACGGACGTGCGAGGGTTACAACGAGATCATCTTCCCCCATTGCTCCTGTGACTCTCGGCGGAAGGGACATGTGATCACAGCCATCAGCATCAAGCACTTTAAACTCCACGCCTGCACCGAGGAGGGGCAGCTGGAGGTAAGGGGGGGGTCCTGAGGAGCTGGGGCTCCTCGCCTTTGCCCATAGGGTCACGGCACCAGCGCCCTGTCCCCGGCGCTCGGGGGCCTCGGGACAGCTGCTGAGAGGATTTGGGCAGTGGTTGGGAGCGCAGGGCTTTACCTGGCAGCTCTGTGGGTGTTGGCGCGGGTCTCCCCTGCTGCTTCCCCGGCCCATACCTGTCCCGGGGCATCCTCGTTCCCTCTTGGCATCGCTTTTGCCACCTGAGCTGCCCTAAACCTCCCCTTCCTCACAGTCCTCTGCCCTCACCTGGGTTTTATTTCCCTTCAGAACCAGGTAATAGCGTTCGAATGGGACGAAATGCAGCGGTGGGACACAGACGAAGAGGGAATGGCATTTTGTTTTGAATACGCACGAGGAGAGAAGAAGCCCCGATGGGTTAAAATCTTCACCCCCTATGTAAGTACCCCTCTTCTTTGCAGCTCTGCGAAGGAAAAGCCCAGAACCTGCTTGTTTTCCCTCTCGAAGCTGGAGGAGCAGCCGGTGCTCCAGCTTTTGGGGTGGGAGGAGACGCGGGGGCCGGTGGCCACCAGGAGGAGCCCGCAGCACGGGGAGCGCTGGGCAAGGCGATGGGTGCCAGGGCGGCTCTTGGGGCTGCTGCCGCTCTGAGAGACGCCTCTTTCTCTTCGCAGTTCAACTACATGCACGAGTGCTTCGAACGGGTCTTCTGCGAGCTCAAGTGGAGGAAGGAGGTAAGAACCCGTAAGCGCAGGGAAACGGCTTCACCTTTTACAGGAGGCTTTTAGCGGCGAGCGTTTCTGCCTGGTCCTCGGCAGCGGCTTCTACGCGGAGTAATCGGACGCCTCGAGGAGTGATACCGGGCGTTTGGGGAGCGCGGGGATGGGACGGCCGGCTTTCAAAGACCCCGGGCTCGGTAGGTGGAGGGTGTTTCGTATTGCAGCCGGAGCAAGGTGCCGGGAAAGCCTTGTGCAGGCGGGACTGACCAGGATAACCAGTTCCCAGGCTGCTGCGCTGCAGCCGCTCGCTCCCCGCTGTCGGCTGTTGAATGCAGACGGCGAAACGTCCGTCCTCCGCAGAGATGGTGCGGGTTGCTGAATTATTCAGAAAGGGTTGTGAGAGCCTGCGGCGAAAAGCTGCTGAGAAGCACAGGGAGGTCTGGGGGGCTTTTTATTCTGAATCGCAGCCTGAGGTGCCCGCTCAGCCTCCGCCCGTGGAAGCTGCTGGCTCTGAGCTCCTCTCCTCCCACCGGAGGGAGACGTTTTATCACCTCACGTCTATCTGCTGCTCCTCCTTGGGGTTGCCCCACATCTGTCGCTCCCCGGGGACTGCTCCCGTCAGCTCCGCTTGCCAGGAGGAAGCGGAGAGCAGCTGGAAAAGCCGCGTGCAGTCGGCTCGCTCAGCCGGCCCTGGGGTGCTCTGGCCCGGGTTCGTGCGGCTACCGAATCCCCATCCCATGTCTCTGCTGTCCCGGAGATGGCCCTCTCCCTCACGGGGTCAGAGGGAGCTGTTGGAGGTTGGATCCTCCCTTGTTGCCCTTGATCCCCTCGGTGCTGTTGGCACCAGCCCTCCGCTTTCCGTTGGTGGCTCGTTTCAGCCAGGTGATGGATTCGGGTACATAAAACAGGGCTTAAACGCGTCAAGGCTGAAATGGTGATCCAGGAAAACCTGCCCTGCAGCTGCCCGCTCCTAAATGGGGGCGATGCCTCCCTCTTGCCTTACCTGCAAGTTTCCTGCCTGCCGGGCATCGGCCCGTGGCGGGCGCGTTGGTGCTCGTCCTCGGCACGGCCGGGGTCCAGGCTCGGCACCGCGCTGGCGTGGGAGGCGTGTTGGAGACGCGCAGAGAGCGCAGGGCCTGGGCCACGGCAGCCGCGCTCACTGGAGGATGTAACAGGGGGATGGAGGAGTGTAAACCTGGAAGAGTTTTCCAGGAAATAAGAAAACGGGATTTTTGGCTGGCCTTAGCTTCAGGGGTGGAAGCTGAACCTCCCACGAGTGACAGGAGACCGGCAGGCAGGGACGAGGTGACCTCCTGGTGCTGGGCCACGCTCCAGAGCCTGCGGAGACCCAGCTCAGCCCTTTTATCCCATGGAAACTGCAGGGACAGCCGTCAGGAGCCCCCCAGAGCCCGGACCCGCTTTGTGCCGGCCCTGAGCCTCGTAGCAGGGAGGACGCGGGGCTCGACAGCGTGTGGTTGTAGAGTTCGGCCGAGGAACTTGGTTCTGGGGTTTGCGCCCCAGCTGGAGGTGACATCTCTGTCCCTTGTAGGAACAAATCTTTGTGGCTCGCTTTGCTTCACGCAGTAGAAGCTGCCCGCGTGGGTTGCTGGGATTATTCTCCAACTCCCAGCTCCTTTGTAGCTCCCCCCGTGTCTGACGTCTACGGAGCANGCGTTTTTTTTTTTTTTTTTTTTTTTTCCCTTGTAAAGGTGGAGGAGGAAGCAACAGGCAAGGATAACAAGAACTGCAGTAAAGACAATATGTGCAGCAAGGTAATCGGGCTGAAAACAAACAGCGTCTGTGCTCTCTGAGCCGGTCTGGCTGCTCTGCTGCCGACATAGTGTCTCTCCTGCTTCTCCGCTCCAGTTCCTCTTAGCGTAGGACACTCTCCTTTCCTCTAGTGGCTTCTCCTTGGAGGGAACCCGCCAAGTTAAATCCCCCGCTGTCGCTCTTCATGGCGTAGAGACGGCTTTGCGCTTAAAGGCCTTTTTTTCCCCCGGCGGTAGAAACGCTTGGTCCTGACTTGCCGGTCTCCTGGACTCCGCCGCGCTTTGGATGACCCCGGGACGTGACGCCGCAGCTGATGGCTGAGACGCGAGCGGCCGGCGGCTCCCTTCGCCTCCCCGGAGGCGCAGTTGTAAAGGGGACAACCGCTTCTTTTAAAGGACCAAAGACTCGATCCTGCAAGCCGCAGGCTAGCGGCGTCTGGCTTTTCTCTTCTGTTTTTCTGCAGCAAAGACCTTTAGGGACTGGCAAACGCCGTTGGCAGCGCTGCTTTAACAGCAGGGAGCAAAACCACTTGTGTTGTAGCCCCTCCTAAACGCACCCCTCTCCTCCTGCTGCTCTCTGCCCGGCCGTTTTTGCCTTCAGCTGGACAGGATTTAAAGCTAAACCCTTTAAATTGCTTCAAGAGGCGCCGGGAAGCATCCCTGAATGTCGCCTGCCTGTCTCTAGGATATCTCCTCGTAGGCTTTTCTCCCAGCGCCTTTGTCGTAGCATACGCACGGACAAGGCTCGCCGGGAGTTGTGTAACGCTGTAGAAATGCCCCGACGTGGTGCGCGCCGGGAAGCCACGGCCTCTCCCCGAGCTCGCAGCCTCCTCGGCGGGGCTGCGGACGCGCCGTTCTGCCAGCGTGGACCCGGCGCTCTGCCGTCCTCCCACTCCAAATCCTCCTCCTTCGCTCAGGCTTCGGAAATAGCTGCGGGTTATTTAAGTTGTTGGAGCGAAAGCACAGTCGTCGTGGGTGCGGTGAGGCCGAAAGTTGTTAACCCCGGCGGTACTGGCGGGTGCTGCTCTTGGGTAGGAGCTGGGTCGCCTTGGCTAGAAAGTGTTGGACATCAAAGAGCGCAGCAGAAAGCTGTAGTAGATGGTGTGGGATGTGTCAGCGGTGTGGGATGTGTCACCCGTTCAGGAAAGAGACGTGAAAGGCGGGGGTGTGGGAGCCTCCCGCCCTGTGCAACACTTCCTCTGCCGCACAGATCCTGCCCGATAAGGCTCCCCGCGATCCGCGCCGGGGTAAACCCTCAGCCCCCGAGCACGCGCGGGGCGCGCTTGAGGAAGAACAGGTAGAGGCTTTTGTCTGCGTGCGTTCCTGCCTTGCCCCTTCCCACTTAAAAGCGGGCGTTTGAGGTCTTCTCTACAAAGCCCGGAGCTGCCGGCAGGGATTCGCTCCTGCTGCCGGCAGGTGAACGGGGCGGCTCGGCAGAACCAAAGAGCTGCCGTTCGCCTGAACCCCGCTGGGGCTCCGCTCCCCTTCCCAAGCGCTCCGCTCCCCTTCCCAGCGCTCCGGGCCAACCCCCCGGGAAGGGACCGAGCGTTCTCTGGCTCGGGGAAATTAAACGGCATCGTTGGGCAGCGGCTGGAGCCGGTGGGTGAGGGGGGAGAGCTGGGGCCCTGGCAGAGCTGTGCCGCAGCTGCTGCCTCCCAGGGACGTTTCGCAGTTGTCCCTGGCTCATCCCCAGCGGCGAGGGACCCAGTTTCCCCCCAGGGAGGAGGAGGAGGAGGAGGAGGAGGAGGNNNNGGAGGAGGAGGAGGCCGCGGCAGCAGGGGGTGAGGGCATCCACGATAATGGATCTGGAAGTAGAAACCAGGGGACTTGCTTTTCCTTCCCTCTGAAATGGTCCTGGATACTAAACATCCCCCGTGCTCCCCTGCCGGGGAAACAGAATTTTTTTTTATTTTTTTTTTTCT
>VXBH01000419.1:192735-221835 GCA_013400035.1 Rynchops niger | reverse complement strand
GAGGGGGAGGTTTTTAAGTCTAAATTATGTAATATGTTATGTTTTAATGTTCTTTAAACTTCTCCCAAAATACTGAAATCTCTAACTTTCACAGGCCTTTGAAAAGCAAAAGGGAAGATATCACCTGTGAGTCAAGGAAACTTTTTAGTGATCACACTCAATACCAGGCTTTCTCTTCTTTCAACTGAATTAGGAGTTGCTGAAAATGAGCAGTTCTTCTTGGTCATGGCAGCATGCTAAAGGCATGAATCCTCATGCTCTCCAGCCTTCGTCACAGACCTGCTCCAGACACAGCTGCAGCTCCTGGCAGCTGCAGCAGCATGAGCTGTTTGCCTTAGCTTATGCTGTGCAGCTGTAACAGATGGGGAAACAAAGCAAGATCCCATTCTCATTTCTAACTCCCATCTCCAGTCAGCTTTCATAGTACACCTGGGGCAGGAAATGCCCGCTCATGCTCCTGAGCTTTTGGATGTACTTAAAAACGAAAAATAAACACACCAGCTATGCAAAGGTGGCCAAACACACATTGAGGACTAACGGAGCTTTGCTATGGCATGCAGAGATGCAGTCAGGAGCTACGGTTCGTCTAGAACTGAAATTGTCCAAAGATGTCAAGATCAATAACATACGTGAGCATAACAGAGAAGACATAGGCTCACTGCTAAACAGGGAAGGGAAACTGGTCACTAATAAAGGAGGACCCAGGAAACTACAGGCCCATTAGTCTTACTTCAGTTGCTGGGAAAGTAATGTAATGAGTCCTCCTAGAAACTCTTACTAACTGAATGAAGCAGATGATTGGGAAAAGCCAGCACAGATTTACCAAAACCAAATCATGCCTGAATAACCTGATCACCTTCTACAACAAGGTAACATCTGCTGTTGACATGGGGAGAGTAGTGGCTGTTGTTTTCCTGGACTGCAGCAAAGCATTTGACACTGCTTCCCACAGCCACATTCTGGACAAGGTAGCAAGGTACAGATTGGATGGAGGGTTGCAAGATGGGTAGCAAACTGACTAACAGGCCACGCTCAAACAGTGATGAAAAATGGTTTTGACTCAGGCTGGCAGCCTGCCACAAGTCCTCCGGGGACTGATACCAGGCCCCACGCTGTTCGACGTCTTTGTAAATGATCTGCGCACAATGGCATTGAAAGCACCCTCACCAAGTTTGCTGCTAAGGCCAAACTGGGTGGTGAGGTGGACATGTCAGAAGGCAGAGCCATCTTACAGAGACACCTGGACAGGCTGGAAGAATGGGCTTAACCAAGACATAACCAAAGAGCTCAGTACAGGCTAGGGTGTCCACTGGGGGCCCTGGTGGACAACAAGCTGAACATACATCAGCAGTGCACTGCAGCCTCAGCAAAAGCAAATCAGATCCTGGGCTACATCTCGGACTCAGCTCCCTTTCCCCTTCCCCTGCCATAAATTACAGACTATGTGACTACACTCAGAGAGGCAAGAAGACAGAGTGATGAAGATTGGAGAGGGATCAAAAGTTTTTCTGGGGAGGAAGGGAAGTAAAGCACAGATCAGCCCAGCCAGTACACCTGCAGGATAAAGTAAAGCTGATAAGAAAGGGAAATAGTAGTGAGAAACGAGAGATCAATGACCTGTGGTGAAACCCTGATGTGCGGAAACCCTTAGCACAATGGAAAAGCAGAGGGTATTATGGTGGGAAGGCAGAGAATGGTGGCTTTTGGTGGCAATTAGAATTAAGCCAGATGACCCAGGAGGCCAAAACCAGTGAAACATGTCAAGATATTAGAGGGCAGTTTGTAGCAGGAGATAAGGAGAATTACAGAGACTCACAACTCCAGTTTTCATGAAATGGAGAAAAAAACCTATTTTTCTCCTGGCCACCTACCCAATCCACACTTGAACATGCTTTGATAAGATATTGGGGAAAGGAACAATAAAAATCCATCTATGAGTGTTAACAGCTCTACGAGTCATAAGGCAGAAGGGGCCACAGATGTTCAGCCTCAAAGGTACAAGGGAATTACTAAGAATGCACATACTGTGCGCTGTATTTTAGCAAAAGCACCCCAAATAGATGCCAGTGAGATAGGATGCTGCTATCTTTGCTGCTTCTTGTACTCTTCTTCCCACACAAGTTTCTCCAAGTATTGCTAAGTATTACAGTGTCCTGGTCCCGGCGGGAACAGGGTTAATTCTCCCCAGGCTCCGGCAGGGACACAGGTATTTGTCCCAGGCTGTAGCCAGGAGCTGCTGGGGGAGGGGGCAGGAATTCGCCACTGGGAGCGGGCTGGGGGTCCCGGGTCCCGTTGGTGAGCAGGGGTTCTGTCATCGTGTTTGTACATTCCCCTGTCCGTGTTATTGCTGTTGTTTTCCTGTTCCCTTTGCTCTGCTGTTAAACTGCCTTTGTCTCAACCCACGAGTTTTGCCTTTTTCTTCCGATTCTCCCCCACGGGTGGGGGATTGAGAGAGTGTTCGGGTTGTTCTTTCTTGCTGACTGGGGATAAACCATGACATACGGAAAACAAAGAGGGTTATACTCTTTTGGCTTTGAATGGGCAAAAGCATTAAAGTTAAGAGAGGAGAATTTCAGCTTATCCTACAAGACAGAAACTAACCAAAAGGTTAGCGCAGCCAGTGTTGCATTTTATTTTACCTTACCATAACCTGATGGTGCCGTTTAACTTCTGCATTATTTTGTCTTAACCTGAAGTCCTGCGAGTGATGTGATACCTGTGAAGCTTAAAACTGAGTTAGTGTGAGATATTACCATCTCCCTAATCTCTCTTGCCCAAAGACTGAGAGGAGTCACTGTCTGAGAAGCTGGCAGTGATGTGAGCCGAGAACCGGTGTCACAGGGGTCATGAAAGGTGGAATTTCTTCCCTTTACTAGCAAAAAGTCTGTGGCGTGTACCAAAAACAGTGAGTGAGAGCACAGCTGCAACCTGTCTGCTACATTTGGACAACAGAGTTCTCAGGGTGATTTTGAGAAATACCCTTATCTCGTAAGGAAGCATGTGAAACCTGCTGCTCTTGGGTGGATCTAAGGAAGAAGGGTAGCAGCCACAGTGAACACAGAAGGTTTATCTGCTATATCTTGTAAATACGCTGGAGCAGCTTGCAGCTTACCTGAACCGCACATGATGATTTTCATCATTGTCCAAGGTCTGAACAACTTTTTGTAAAACTTTTATTTGCTTCTCTCCCCAGGAATACACTGTAATGGGACATTTGATCAATTTGTTTGCTGGCCTTACTCACCCCCAGGAAACATCTCTGTTCCCTGTCCTACGTACTTGCCATGGATGGAAAATGGTAACGTGAAAGCGGTCACCTCAAGTTTATCCTGTGAATCCAGCTAAAGGACAGATGACGCTGGTCTCTCTTGTCCCAGCATACTCTGAAGTGTCAGGGCTTTCTTGTCTCACCTCTTTTCACCTCTTTTCTGATTTGTGGAACAAAGTTGTTGTTGATGTTAATTATTTACTCTTTTTCTCCATGTGTGCTTGTTACAGCTCCGTACTGTCTGCTATAAAGCAACACTTCCAAGATCATGTAACCTTTTATTGGCAGTAGCAGACTGGGGGTTCAGCTTCTGAGGTTCAACTTCTGGGGTCCCCACCGATCCCAGACGTGAAGCTCTGTCCCAGAAAACTGGAATAGCCAAAAAAAGCAGCACTCCAAGCAGTCAGCCCTCCAGTAGGTCATACCGCACCACCAGCAAGTGGCGTGGTGAAAAAACAAGCTTTCTGAGAAGCCTTTTCTCGGAGGGGTTGGAGCAGGGAGGCTCTCAGGAAGGGAAAAAAAATGACATCTGCAGGAACAAAACTGTCTGAAAGCAAACAACGTTCCCTTTCTCCTAAACAAACAAAAGGACATTCCTACCACTGCAGCCTGGCGTTTCTGAATCCTGCTACACAACCTTTCTTAGCTGCATGTGGCTCTCAGCTGCATTTCTAATAATACTTAGAAGGACCAATTGTGCCTGAGTCCTTTAGTTTATGGGAGAATAGTATGGGCTGCTTATCCTAGCTTTCTTTAGCCCACCTCACACATAGTTTGTTCTGTAGCATCATCATTTGTCCGTTTTTGTGCTGCAAAACGTACAGAGACCCGGCTGCTATCTAGTCTCATGAATAACTGCTTCTGCCAACCCTTTAGAACAAATTCAGCTCTTCATCATGAACATAAAAGCACCTTCCTTCCCTCCATGCAATGGAAACTCCTTTTTTTTTTTTTTTTTCTCTTTTTCTGTCTAAATTTCTACAAAAGCAGAATGTAAGACATTGTACCAGGTTATGAAGCTTCTAATTGTGTTAGCGGTAGGGAACACCGTGGGCCTGCTGTGTTGCAGGATCACCTGGCATTCTCATCCGTGCCACGGCACCTTAGGAGAAGAGTCGGCAGAGGCAGCCCAACTGTCTGTTTGTCCTAGAGAGTTTGCAGGACTGGGCTTAGGGTTGCTTGTGGTCCCCATTTCCATGGCTGGTCCCATTTCCAAGGCATAACTGTCTCTGTCCTGGGACACCGATGGACTGGGACCAGAAATGCTTGGACGCTTGGGGTAAATTTACTGCGTTTTGTCATCATTGCCAAGCCTGAGCACTGAACAATTAGGGTAGTCCTGAATTCTGATCTGATCACATTTCATAGATGCCTTCCGATTTTTTTTCAGTGTTTAGTCTCCACACAGAGTTCTTGCGCTCCCAAAGCAATTCTCTCAGTTCCAGTTATCCTGAGCGAAACAAGATATTCTGTTTGTTGCTGCAACCCTTAAACACTTTCTAATTCAAGCACGAATGAAAAAGCTCGGGTTTGATTAGAAATAAATGGAAGGCAGCTGTTGAGGACATCACCAAACAAACATCAGCCAGAGTCCCCATATCATTCTTCTCGTGTTATGAGTGAATTCTTAATTAGTATAAACTAGGACAACGCAGTGAAAGCCAAGAAAGCTTCACCGGTTCACAGCACCTGCTGATCAGCCCCAAAGCACATAAATAAGACACCAGCCACAGCTGTTTCAGAGAAAGATCAGTCCCGAATCAAACCATACTCTTCCTCCTAAAATTTTGACTACACCGCCTGGGCAATGTGGTACCAATACTTGATGGAACCTTTGAGCCTAACGCGGAAAAAGTAATAAAGTGAGATGTAGGCTTTTCTTTTGGATGTAGTAACTATGTATTTTTTGTAAATACCAGGTACGTTCTGGGAGTTTATTTCTGCTAGATTTCATTCCTACTTAGTCCTATGTAAATATGAAAAATATATTATCAAAGACAAAATGTTTTTTATTTCTTTTTTTTGAGTGGGGGTGGAGTAGTGTCTGTTGCTGTAGTGTAAGGAAGAAATCTTTAAAACGTGTATGAAAAACGAAATCTTTATTTTGACCTTTCAGACTAAACCCCTGTTTACTTTCAGGAAGTGTAGGGTATGTATACAGAGTCTGCTTGGATGACGGGACTTGGCAAACAAAGGAAAACTCCACAGACATTTGGCGTGATAGTTCAGAATGTTCTGAGAAAAATCATTTCCAAAAAAATGTAAGTATGTTTTATATTGCGATTTAATACTTTAATCTTCTTGAGGCCTTCTTGAGTAACCGATAAAACATTTCCAGTGAATACCTGCAAAAGATGTTCAGGTTTTACTTGGATTACCAAATGGAAACCTGTTATTTTATTTAGAAAAAGCAGAAGAAACATCAAGGAGGGGACTTCCTGCTTTAGATGCCACAAATTATTTTCTGTTCAGAGTCCAGTGCTGAATTTCTCCCACCGAAAAATTGAAAAAAGACTGCAACTCGACAAGCGAATAACTTCAATTCAAAGCACCCCATCATCTGCCCCAAATCGCAGCAGTCTGCCAAGGCCAGGCAACTTCATCCCCTGCCGCCTCCTGGTGCCTTTTAGCATTTAATGAGCCGTTAACAGGCCCTTTCAAATTTAATTAGTTACAGGCTGAAGGATGCATCGCAATGCACACGCCGTCTTCCCGGGTCCGGTACAGCAGGCAGCCGGGGCGCTGGCTTTGTCAGCGGGGGGAACGGCTCTCCCGAGCCGCACGAAGAGCCGAGTAGGCGCTCCCACCGCGACGGCGCTCGGCCCTTGCTCCTGAGGGGGAAGCGGAGGCAAGCGCTGCTCGGCTCCCGTTCGCGGGGCCGGGAGTCGCGTCCCCGCGGCCGGGTGCGGTCCCTGCCCGGCGGCCGCGGGTGGCCCCGGCGCGGGGCGCTGCGGGCGCGCTGCCGGCCCGGCTGGGCACGGGCTTGCGAGGACCGCGGCGGAGTTTCGGATAACGGCAAAGCGTGGGGCTTATCGGGTTTCGGCTTCTTGTGACTCCTCCTGTCACAGAGCGCAGCTCTGCTGATGCCAAAATTAAGTCTCTTAGGTAAGCAGTACTACTGCCGATTATTTTTTTCCTTTTTAGTACTCTATTGGGTGAGCACTCTTTATTGGGTAACGTTATTGATTCCTTTATTCAACGCTATTAGTTCAGGATCCCCATGTGCTATTAAGTTTTCACTAAACTCTTTATATAGTGAGTACATGAACTTCCAAACTTACAGTTTATTTATACAAGCGTGATAAATATTCGTAAGTACTGAGAGTTTTCCATGGTTTGTTGACCATTCTGGATCGCAAAGTTGTGGGGGGGAGACACATCAATTCATCTTCTGTGACAGCAGGCAATTTCTCTGAAAGCTTTAACCAGCTTTCTTACCACCACAAATGTGGGTTTGTACCTGTTTGTTGTATTTAGTGGAAAACACCAAGATGTTAGAAATAACCCAGGGCCAGTATCTGCATACACCGGAGGAATCAGCTTGATTTCATTTGCTTTGGTGTTGCAAAATTGTCACAGCCACGATGATAACTCATGCTTTTTATTAGGTTTATGCCTGTTTGAGTGTTTTCATGGGGCAGAGTGACTAATGGCTGTGCTCTTGGAATCTCACGCACACGCGCTGCTCTACCTGGGCACTTTCACCCTCTCCAAGAGTTTCTACTACCAGGCACAGCCCACTCGTGCTGTCCAGATAGTACTCATTAGCATAAAATGATTAGAGACCCTCCTGGCAGGAAGACAGAGCTAAAATCCCTGGTGCTGAGCAGTAAGACAATTCACGAAGGAAACAGCAAAATCACTGAGGAAAAGACAGGTTCCAATAAAATCTTTGCAGGCCAAATGTGGATTATGAAAGTCATATATCCTGTATCTCTATGTCCCCTCTGCGGAGAAGCTTTTCTTGAGCTAGAAAAGCAATATGAAGAAATGAGAGGTAGACGTAAGCAGATAAATGGAAAAACTTGTCAAGACAAAATGTTAAATGAAGCAAAGTGGAAAGAAAGTTTGAGTGACCCTCTTCCTCCTCTGAGGCCTTATTCATCATTCAAAGACATTCTAGACAGCTCTAATAACTTTAGGGTTTTTTTTTTTTCTTTGAACTCATGGCAGAAGTCAATCTACTTCAATGACTACACAGAGCTGAGTCTCAAAATTGTACAGATGACTGGTCTGTAACTGTGTCCCCAGGCCACGCACACGGTGATGGCACTTGTGTGTACGAGTTGAGTGCGTTTGACCTCTGCAGTTCTTAAACGACCAGGATCCATTTGGTGTATGTAATCACGGCAACGACTGGCTGTAAGTCAGAATACAAATGGTGTTTGTGTAGGAGCCATCTGGAATGAGATCGGGAGTGCCTGCAAATTTAAAAAGAAACCAAGGCTGCCTGCAAGAGTCTCTGTCACGCAGTGCTTTCATGAGGCGATACAGGGAGCGGGCACCAGGAACCTCCGCTGGCTACATTGCGACGCAAAGAAGTTGGACTCAGAAGTTTCTGAGCTGTGTTCGTGCTCTGCCTGCCTGCATGTGTAACACATTTTTCTTCTTTGTTCCTAGGAAGAAGAACATAAATTACTTACTACATTGCAGTTGTTGTACACTATAGGATATTATTTTTCTCTCATCTCACTTGTATTAGCTCTCCTTACACTTTCTTTCCTCAGGTTAGTACAACTTTACATGTGTTTTAAAAGTACAGACCCCAGTATGCACACTCTTCTTTTCATGTAAATTGATTTATTGCTTACCTTCTGAGGTAAATAACGTGTATTTTCCTAACAAGCATTATGAAAGCAATTCACAAGCAAAATCCACTGATAGCAACAATGTGAATACAACAGTATTTTTTTCATTTCTGCAAATTAAATATATTCCAGAGGATTCATACATATATTTTTTCCCCCCACAGAAAACTTCACTGCACAAGAAACTACATCCATATGAATTTATTTGCGTCTTTTATCCTGCGTGCCACAGCAGTTCTTATAAAAGATACTGTATACTACAATATTTACTCCAAAAGACCAAATGATGAAACTGGATGGATATTATACCTCAGTCCTGAGGTAACTTGTTAGTTCCTTGCTAACAGTAGATGTGAGCTGCTAGTGGCTGTAACAGTTACGGTTTCGGAAGTTTGCCATACGGCAGACGGTTTTGAGGTGTTGGTTGAGCTTTGAGTGATGAAATTTTGCTGACAAAGCTTGGGTTAATCAAGAAAAAAAAAATCTGTTTTCATAAATTGTAATAGATTGGTTTTAATGAAGCCTTGTATTAAAAAAAAACAAATTAGTCAATAGTTATATTTAGAAGCATCCAACTAAACAAAACAACTTAAACCTGTATTTTTTAGGAATAAAACTACACATTTATTTGGCATTTCTATAACACTATATTTATTCACTTTTGGTATGCATAGGATAATGCAATGCACACAAATCTTGCTTTTAAGACAATGTTATCAAACAATGTATTTGCTGCGAAAGAAGATGAAAAGAGAAAAAAACATAGTTTAAAGGCTTTTCTATATTAAGAATATGTGCTAGTTTTCTTACACTTGTTTAGATAATGGAATAACAACATCTCTCATTTGCAACCACTGTGGAGAAATTATACTTGTCTGGTGCTGTATGAGTATAGTTTGCCCATATCGACAAGCAAAGTTACCTGCAAGATGTTAACAGTGATGATTATTTTAATAGCTCATTGGTAAAAATTCTGAATAAGCAGATCATGACAAAGAACACATATCCCAGCCTACGCTGTCATTGTCTCTTCCTACCTGGTACCTCCTCTCAAACTCCGACAATGTAGAAGCCTTTAAATCGTTTCACTCCCCCCCTGCAGCCTCTCCCAAGCAGCAAGGAGAATCTTGTGAGATACGTGACCGAATCGCAGTTGTATCACAACCATGTGGTAGTTTTAAAACGGCTGCTAAAGTAACAAGAGAAAACCAGGATTTGTCAGAGCTTTTATATATTAACAATGATTCCTGGTCTCTCATTTCTACAGATTGTAACAATTTGCAGGACTGCACAGTTTTTCATGCATTACTTCGTTGGGGCAAATTATTTTTGGCTATTAGTAGAAGGAATTTATCTCCACACGTTATTGATAACTGTTGTACTCTCTGAAAGACGACTGCTACAGACATATATTGTGATAGGATGGGGTAAGTACATAACAATTTCCAGGTTTTTGGTTCTGTGTTATTTATTGAGTCAGTGGTGGACACTTTGTAATTAAGAAAGAAAAAAATCTGAACTCTCTTTTATTTTTTTTTGTTTTGAAGTCAACAATTGTCAATAAGGTATACCAGCAGTGATACCATTCATTGCAGTTCAGCTTGATCTGCAGGAACGGGAAGTGAGTGAATTGTTTCATAAGAGAACAATAGCCTAGTAGACAGAATAAGATGAAATTTTACTATATTTTTCTGTATTTCATATCATCACTGAATATTATGGTACTATCAGCAATTTCATTTTCTTCCTTTGTAATAGAGTGTCTACATAGCAAAGATTAACATTAACAATTTTCTTTTATATGTTCACCTTAAGTTCTAAAATGTACTTTAAGTTAGAGGACAATCTTTAGAATAGAGTAGAATAAAATACAATACGATAGCCTAACCTAGCCTAGGTTCAAAGGGACCTTTCAGACCATCTACTCCAACCACCAACCTAACTCTGACAAAAAAACATCACTAAACCATATCTCTAAGCACTATGTCTACCCGGCTTTTAAATACCTCCAGGGATGACAATTCCACCACTTCCCTGGGCAGCCTGTTCCAATGCTTAATAACCCTTTCAGTGTAAAAATTGTTCCTAATATCCATCTAAACCTCCCCTGGTGCAACTTGAGGCCATTTCCTCTTGTCCCATTGCCTGTTCCTTGGGAGAAAAAGACCAACTCCCACCTACCCCCTCCTTTCAGGGAGCTGCAGAGAGCGAGAAGGTCTCCCCTCAGCCCCCTCTTCTCCAGGCTGAACACCCCCAGCTCCCTCAGCCGCTCCTCACCAGACTTGTGCTCCAGACCCCTCACCAGCTCCGTTANTGGGTGCTTCATTCTGCTCCCCACCCCTATCTACAAGATCAGGGGTCTAGTACTCAGGGAACAATCGACACTGCCACTAAAGACTGAGGCAAAGAAGGCATTAAGTACCTCAGCCTTCTCCTGATCCTTTGTCACCATTTTACCGCCTTCATCTGATAAAGGATGGAGGTTATCCTTAGTCCTCCTTTTATTACTAATGTATTTATAGAAAGGTTTTTTTATTGTTCTTAACATCCAAACCCGGGTCAAGTTCTAGTTGGGCTTTGGCCCTTCTAATTTTCTCCCTGCATAGCCTCACAACATCTTTGTGGTCTTCCTGAGTGGTCTGCCCCTTCTTCCAAAGGTCATAAACTCTCCTTTTTTCCCTGAGTTGTAACCATATCTGGTTATGTATTGTGTACATACTGAAATGGATCGAACTCTCCCCTGGGGCGGATGAAGAGAGAGGTGAGAGCTTGTGGATAAGGATTAAGGGTCAGGCTGATACAAGAGACACTGTTGTGGGTATTTATTACAGGCCACCTGATCAGGATGGGGAAGCTGATGAGGCCTTCTACAAAGAGCTGAAAGTATCCTCACAATCACAGGCCTTGGTTCTCATGGGGGACTTCAATCACCCCAATATCTGCTGGGAAGGCTACACAGCCAGGCATGTACAGAGATCATGAGAAGACAGTGGTCAGGATCATGGGTCAAAAGGGCTACAAAGATGATTAGAAGATTGGAACCCCCTCTCTTATGAAGAAAGGCTGAGGGATTTGGGTCTCTTCAGTCTGGAAAAAAGACGACTGAGGGGGGATCTTATCAACACTTACAAATACTGAAAGGGAGGGTGTCAGGAGGATGGGGCCAGGCTCTTCTCAGTGGTGCCCGGGGACAGGACAAGGGGTAATGGGCACAAACTTGAGCATAGGAAGTTCTACCTAAACATGAGGAGGAACTTCTTTGCTGTGCGGGTGGCAGAGCCCTGGCACAGCCCAGAGAGGTGGGGGAGTCTCCGTCTCTGGAGACATTCCAAACCCACCTGGACACGTTCCTGTGTGACCTGCTCCAGGCAAACCTGTTCTGGCCGGGGGTTGTACTTAGATGATCTCCAGAGGTCCCTTCCAACCCCTGTCATTCTGTGATCTCTCTGTTCAGCCAGGCCGGTCTTTTTCCCTGATGGCTGGTTTTCTGGCACATGGGGATGGCCTGCTCCTGCACCTCTAAGACTTCCTTTTTGAAAAATGTCCAGCCTTCCTGGACTTCTTCGCCCTTCAGGACTGCTTCCCAAGGGACTCTGTCAAGCAGACTCCTGAAAAACTAAAGTCTGCCCTCTGGAAATCCAGAACTGACAGTTCTGCTGATCCCCCTCCTTGCTTTTCTAAGCATGGAAAACTCTATCATTTTGTGATCACTATGCCCAGGACAGCCTCCAACCATCACATTCCCCACAAGTCCTTCTCTGTTCACAAACAACAGGTCCAGCAGGCCTCCTTCCCTATTTGGCTCCCTCACCAGCTGTGTCAGGAAGTTATCGTCAACACACTCCAGGAACCACCTAGACCGATCCCTCTGAGCCGTATTGTATTCCCAGCAGATATCTGGTAGGTTGAAGTCTCCCCCAAGGACAAGGGTTCGTGACCTTGAGACTTCTCACATCTGCTTGTAGACTATTTCATCTACCTCTACATCCTGGTTGGGCCAACTAAAAGACTCCCACCATATCTGCCTTGTTGGCCCTCCCCCTGATTCTCACACATAAACACTTGACCCTATTGTCACCACCATTAAGTTCTTGACATTCATAACACTTTCTAACATAGAGACCCACCCCACCTCCTCTCCTTCCTTGCCTGTCCCTTCTGAAGAGTTTGTAGCCATCTAATGCAGCACTCCAGTCATGCCAGTCATTCCACCACGTTGCCATGATGGTAACTGCATCATAGTTTTCCTGCTACACAATGGCTTCCAGCTCCTCCCGTATGTTGCCCATGCTGCATGCATTAGTGTCGAAGCACTTCAGTTGGGCTAATGGTCCTGCCACCTTTTTGCTGGGAGAAGCCTTAACTCCTACCTGTCCATTCCCAGGCTCAGCCACAGTTTCTGACCCATCAGTGACCCTCACGTCTCTGCTGCTGCATGAATCGCCATCCACTTCACTGAGTCAGCAGACCAAGCAACCTCATTAGCATCCTGTCCCACAGACATTGGCACACCACCCCCAGGTTTACCTCTAAAGAGCCTGGTTTCATCCCCTTCCCCCTTCAAATCTAGTTTAAAGCCTGTTTGATGAGCCCCGCCAACTCCTGTACCAAGATCCTTTTCCCAGTTAGAGATAGGCATACCCCATCCATCTCTGAAACACTGCATGATTCAGGTCTTATATTTCAGGCATTTTTCAAGGAATAAAGACAATGTAAAGTTAGTTGCAAGCATTTGAACAACTTTGTGTAAATTATGTCATGTAATCTGACAATTACATTTGTTGCTTACTCAAAAAGCATAATTCTGTATCTTGCCTGCACAAAGGAGAAAATCAAGGTTTCCCGATTCCCAATGATCATCTAAAATCTACCTGTACAACTTTCAGGCCTTTGAAGGCTTTAAATGAAGACAAAAAAGGTACTCTTAGAGAATATGTAAGTTTGTTGCAAGATTTATTGATTCAAATACAGTGGCCTGAGCTAAGGAGGCGGATAAGATGGATGGCCATAAGAACTTCTGACTGTAAAACTTCTATCAAAGTATGGTTTTACAAGCTGGCTCGCTATCACCACGTCTGTGGCTGGTGAGCTGTATTGTCAGATGTAAAATTGTGTATCCAGGACTGGGGGACTACAGTGTATAGCCCATTTAAAAAAAAAGGACCAGTGATTTTTAGAAGGATTTTATTATGGTGGACGACGATATAGTTGTAAATAAATTATTCCATATTAGCTGTGCTGTACTGCTTGCTAATATCTACCAAAGATAAACATTTTAAAGAGGTGTTTAAACTCAAAAGTAAATAACTGAAGCAAATGGCAGCTAAGACTGAAATTATAATCATTATAGTTGGAATGCTGCAACATTTACACGTTTAAAGGAAATTTTTGGTTATTGTTATCAAGGCTCTGATAAACTCCCTGTCAGTTTTACAGCAATTCATGCCATTCGGTTTTAGTTATCTAAAAGTTGTACTAAGCTCTCTCTGTAACAATCACTGGGAACAAAAACAGTTCACTTTAATTCTCTTTGACATCTACCTTACCTCTTGAATTGTGAAATGGGAATTGAATAGCATCTAAAAAAGTAGTCTACTGGAAAAATTCTTAGAATGACCTGAATTTCAGACAAGGCCATTTTTCATGCTTTTGTAATAAGACTGAATTAATTTATAAACAAAGAACCATTGCTGTAGAAAAATGCCAACACTTAAAGCAAGATCCAAAACAGGATTTCAGCGTCTAAAATGCCACACGAGGGGAAACCTGAGCAAAAAAGTTTCAAAGGCGTGATGTAAAACCCTGTTGAAGTACGCAACATAACATAATTTAGGGCAAAACTATCTGGTCTGAGAGAATAAAGATCCACTAAAGAACCCAGAAAACTTAACTCTCTTTTATAGAAATGGCTTCTGTTTACAACTACTGACAAGATTAAAAGATATCCGACTTTTGTCTCTTATAGTGTTTGAACCAGGTTTTGAATTTACATGAGGTAGTATTGTATGCATTGTTCGGAAGATGTGAGTACAGCAGATTGCTTCACTTTGTGCATTGTGTAGTCTTGCTATCAGAGATCAATAAAAAGGTACTCAGACCCAGTAATTTCAGCAGTGATACATTTAATTTTGGAGGATTAGATCAGTTAGTTACAAGTGAATGTAAAACTCATAGTTTGCGTTGTGCCATTTTTTTCCCTTTTGTTAAGAATAAGAACAGCTATTTTCTTTTCATCTTGTTTTACACTTTCAAATCCAAAATAAGATGTTATTTAGCTTCCTGTAACAATAGAAGAATTCCAGAGAAGGTTCCAAGGTAGATGTGAAATTCCACATATGTAATCTTTTTTCACCAAATCCACTCACACATTTAAGCTGAGAAGAACATGTACATATATGCCCGTATATTACAGCTCAGATTTGGTGACCTAAATCTAGGTACATATTGCAACATCTCTATGGAGGATGATGTTTTGTCAGGACAAATACTAAACAAAAACTGTTTCAAATTCAAGTATTGCATTTTGGTACTTGGATAGAAATTTGCTGGTTAGAATTGCCTCAGGTCTTGTCCCAAAACAAGTCTAGTTTCTCAGGGTAAAGGATTTTGATAAAAAAAGGAGATAAAATACATTCCTATACCTTTCTCTGAACAGTCAGTGGTGAGTTGCAAGTATTTTGGACCAGCTTCCTTACGTTTACAGGGGAATAAAGTAGTTAATATTAAGAAAATTAAAGCTTTCCTGATTATCTAGCTATGAAGTCAAGCTCCATGTGATTAAAAGAGAATTCCTAATTTTGTCATCCTCATGCCATCTCCCAACTTCTGTCGGTCCTCTGCTCCCCCAGTATGATTTATGCTGTGTTCACAGAGTGCTCTGAGTGGTGTTTTCGTATCAGACTTCCTCTGGGCCCTTAGAATCAGGGACTGCTTAAATCTTCAATGCAGTCTACCTCATGGAGGAGGGGATTCCTTTTATCTAACAAGGTTAAATTTGGGTAACTTGTATTGAGACTCTCTCTAGAACCAAAGGAAGAAGACAAGTAACTTTGAAGGGTGAGATATTACAATGTTCAAGTGAAGTGGGACATTACACTAATCCTTTCATGCATCTCTAGATACAGTCACATTGGAACTTGTTTTATTCCCTACAGCATCCTTTTCTCTGGCCTTACTTGTGTTGATCCTCTATGGCGCTGTGAAGATCACTTTTCAAGCTTGCAGTTTTGAACATGCTGTCTCATTTTTGGCATCCCTCCTTTTCCTCTTTTACTTCTTCCTTATCAGGCATTAGCTACTTTCCTTCATTTCCACACTAATTTCTGTCTTCCTCATCTATTAAAAGTTTCTGTCAAAGCATAACACCACGCTCAATTGTTCATTGCCAAGCCTCTGGACTTTCTTCTCTGCTGCCCCTGACACTGTAGAGGGTTTTCTCACTGTCCATGCCTTGATGTATCTGTTCCCTCTCACCTTCCTCTTTAAAGATCCTTTGTGCTGTATTAGCATATGCGCAGCTGGCATCAAGACCGCTGTCTTCCACTCTGGTTAGTGTTGTCTCACTGCTTCCTCACTCTTCCCACCTCTCTAAATCCATTTGTTGCTTTGGTCAGCAGCTCGCTGTAACAGGGTCTAATCATCTTATTCCTTGTTCAAACTGCAACAGGGTAAGTTAATTAAGAAATTTGCTCACTGCTCTGAGAGTATAAATAACAATGATCATCTCCACTCCCTTGCTCTCATACCTGTATCAAGTTACTGATTTCCTAAAGACTTTTTCCCACTAATTAACTTTATTTCTTCTCTATATTTATTAGAATTACTACTAAGATGGGACACCTGGAACCTATTGTAGACTTATGTAGTGCTGCTGCTGCTGAGCCAGCAGGGGCACACCACGCTTACGCCTACTGAGACACACTTCCTCAGCTAGCGTCCAGGAATGGCGCTGCATAACATCACCTCATCCTCCCAGCTACCGTCTTTCCCCACAGGACAGCCTCATACTGCCCTGGACACGTACCTCCCTTCCCAAGTGGTCCATACCCTGGTTGTTCCCTCAGACCCTCTTGTTGCACCAATGCCACCCCTCACCCAAGTGAGATCCTTTCTATGTCTTTCCTCATTTTACCCCCTCAGAGGTCTATTATCTCTGAGAGTATTTCGCTTTTGGCTCTTTCTCTGCATTGCCACACTCCAGGTCTCCCCATGACCTTAGCTAGTGTACCAGAACCCTGAATAGGTCCTGTTCTGGCCCCTGTGACCCACATCTCCTTTTTTTTTCTATCACATCCACCAGAAAACCTCCTGTGTGTTATTGGGCTGAGCATCCAGTCAAACACCTGCCTTTTGTAGCTCATGTGCCTTGTGCTTGTGATTGAAGCTTGCACCTGCACATTTGTAGACTGATGGAAAGATGTAGTAATCCTTTATTTCAGGGTTTTTTTCTGTCTGCAGCCTCTGGTCTGCAGGAGGAGGGGCAACAATAGGGGAATGGGGACTATGGATTATCTTTCAGGGGTCTGGGAAAGATAAGCCATGAAAAAAAGCCTTTGTCAGTTGCTTTAATTAATTAGACAGAGTTCCATGCTTCTACTGAAAATTCTTTAAGGTTCAACAAATAAAAATATTAACAACTGGGGCCTTGGGTCATCTGTGAGGCCCCAAGTGCCAATTATTTTGAATTCTCAGGGTCAGGAATCTAGAAAATTTGGACAGGTCATCACTGTATGGGTGTGTGTATATATATATATATATGTATGTATCAATCTGAAAATGCAAGATTCAACTATACAACGAAATTTAATTTTGTATTTGAACTACAAATGGAGAAAGCTGGGATCAGGCTGATTTTTGTACAATTCTAAATAGAAGAGTGAAAAGCATATGCCTTTATACCACGCACTACTGTAACATATCTGTGTTTTGTGTGAACCATTCTGTAAGCTTGGCTGTCATTGACTCCTTTTTTTTCAGTTGTTCCTATCCTTTTTGTGGGCCCTTGGGGAATAAGCCGATCAAAACTGGAGAACACAGGGTAGGTTACTAAATAAAATGTGCCATAGAATACTGGTTTTCTGTTTGCTTAATTTTTCTGGAAGCCCTTGGCAGTAATTGACAGTATTTACTATGGGACTATATTAAGGTTATACAGCATTTATTAATACTTGTTACATTTTCTAGGTTCATTTTAATACTTTTAAGTAAAACTATTTCTAGAAATTCTCAGATGCATAAATCAAGAAGTAGAATGAACATTCATTGTTCCTGAAATAAAAGCTATTGCATCCAATGTTCGTCCACTTACATGAAGCAAATTATCAGCAGAAACATCTTCACAGAGAGCATCTTTTTAGTAAAAAAAGGAGACCAGTGCTTTCCATGGAGACAATCTACACTTTGAGTTTAACTAGTATTCACTGCTTTTTTGGAAAAAAAAAAAAAAAAAAAAAAAAAAAAAAAAAAGTTATGGAAGATAATGACAAAAACTGATATTCACTAAAAGCTGATATTAAATTAATGCGTTTAGTATTCAGTGAATGAATCAAGAAGAGTAACTTGCACTTGTAAGCATCAGTTTTCCCGTCTTCTGGTTTTTGATGATTGCATAGACTTTGTTGATGTATGATTTCTACTGTTCCCCTTTTTTATTCATGGTTCCTAGAGAGTTTTGTTTGGAACACCAATATAGTTAGTAAGCAACAACAGCTTGAGCAGCCCTGTGGAAAAGGACTTGAGTGTACTGGTGGGTGAAAAGCTGGACATGAGCCAACAATGTGCACTCGCAGCCCTTGTGGCCAATGGCATCCTGGGTTGCATCAGAAGAACCATGGCCAGCAGATCCAGAGAGGTGATTCTCCCCCTCTGCTCTGCTCTGGTGAGACCCCACCTGCAGTACTGTGTCCAGCTCTGGAGCCCTCAGCACAAGAAGGATATGGACCTGTTGGAGCAGGGCCAGAGGAGGCCACGAAGATGATCCAAGGGCTGGAGCCCCTCTGCTGTGAGGACAGGCTGAGAGAGCTGGACATGTTCAGCCTGGAGAAGAGAAGGCTCCAGGGAGGCCTTATTGTGGCCTTCCAGTCCCTGAAGGGGGCTACAGGAAAGCTGGGGAGGGGCTGTTGCAAGGACATGTAGCCATAGGACGAGGGGCAATGGTTTAAACTAGAGCAGGGCAGGTTTAGATGAGACATTAGGAAGAAGTTCTTTACAGTGAGGGTGGTGAGACAGTGGCCCAGGTTGCCCAGAGCGGTGGTGGAGGCCCCATCCCTGGAGACATTCAAGGCCAGGCTGGATGAGGCTCTGAGCGACCTGATCTAGTTGAAGATGTTCCTGCTGACTGCAGAGGGGCTGGACTAGATGACCTTTAAAGGTCCCTTCCAACCCAACACATTCTATGATTCTATGATCAGGAGCAAAATCACAATTATAGTCTTATAGGATTAGATGTTATATAGACTGTAAATGACAAGCCAAGATTTTACAGGCTAATTTCAGGCTAATTAGCAAGAAGGAACACGTGCATAGGATAAATTAGAAAGTTAGAGCAGGAGAAAAGGAGACAGTTTCAAGGAAACAGTATACATACTTTTTAGCAGGTCAAGAACCATGATCGAAATTCATAGTGTAACAATTTCCAGTTTCAGATAGATAAATCTCAGTAGGATGAGTTCAATTATGAAGGTTTGGTGCCATGTACAGTTGTTGTGTGGATCCAAAGACTGAGTTTTGCCGGATAGTTCTGAAGTGTGCGGTCTAGGAAAATATTTCTCAACATTCTGGTGGAAAGGTCTTCCGAATAAATACAATTACAGCTGTTGGTGAGACTCTTCCTAGTTTTATTCCATTTCTCCTGAGTGCCACCTTTCAGATGAACTTTGTCAGCTTCCTTTATGTAGCTTTCTGGTTTTCTTTTTCTATGAAAATAATGTAATTATACTTTAAATTATTCTTCAGGTGCTGGGGAACAAATGAACACATGGGAATTTGGTGGATCATCCGAGGACCAATGTTGTTTTCCATTGCAGTAAGAATTATTTCGTCTGTTCATAATATCAAGCAGAACTGTAATTGTCTTTTGTGACCCTTTCTCCAAGTGTAATCCAATTTTTGGATTAGAAAAGATGAGACAGAAAAAATTATAAATGAAGTTTTTTACTGTGGGTGGATGGGCTTAGCTTCCCTTTTGTCCATCTACAAACAACAGAGATTTCAGTGTCAGCCTCTCAAAACACTGCTGTTCATCCGTGCCATGAATTCTGCACAGCTCCATCTATATCAAAGGTGGAGCCTTTTGCTTCTTACATTTTTTACTTCTTATATTTTTACTCTCATTTTCTCACTGATCAGATTACTTAGGAGAGTGCTATCATGTAGTAAGCACCACTAGAAAACTCCGAATTCTCTATAGAGAGATCTTTTGATAACAAGGATGCAGAGAAGTAGCAGCAGAAGTACTGATGGTCATGGGGAGAAAGCATTCAACTAATGAAAAAAAAAAGGATCATAGCATGACAAGACTGAGTTATGATTTTTTTTTCTTAAAAAAATGCAAAAAAGCATACACCTGAAATGCAGTGATAATGAGGAGATGGAAATAACATGATCAAAACAACTCATGAGGACATGATTATGAACACAGAATTTTGATAGGTGGAACTATGGTGTGTCTCCGTAATACTTTATATTCTCACGCAGTCAGCGAGGCGTAAGAGGATTATTCCACTTATGATTAGTAGAATTGGTGATTTGATTAGCTAGGCAGATGGCAAAGGTTGTAGAGAAGAGGCGTACTTTAGTCATGCAAATGTGCATGGGGATTAAAAGAAGGATTGCTCAAACTGTAATATTCAGGAATTGGTGCATTCAATGCATTAATTGGAAAGGAGGATACTGGTTTCTGTCCCACTGGAGAAAAGTTGTAGAAATTAAAACTTTAGAGAAGAAACAATGGACTTTGTTTTGCTGCTGCTGAGTTGGAGACAACTGTGTGAAAGAGAAAGTGGGTCTGAGCTGTGAAATGCAGAAACACGCTCAGTAGCCATCAAACCCAGTAAATAATTAGAAGGTCAATGGAAAATTCTCTATCAAAAAAAAAAAAAAAAATTGCTGTGGAGAGGAGTCAGAAAAGAAAGCAAAAAGGCGTGGGAGGAGGCCAAAGCCAAAAGTGACTGAAACTGTCCCAAAACTGAGGCAAAGGCCAAGATGGACGAAGTGCAGATCTGAGGGAATCTGAACAAATTTCTTCCTGGATATGTATAATTCTGAAAGAAGACTCAGTCACTGGTTTACTTTTTGAGGGCCTGAGCAGAAAATACACAGCTAGTGGAATATGACCGGCAGAAACAAATACTAGCATATCTGTTACATCAAAGAGATCAAGTGTTTTGCTTTTGTTGCAAGAACGTTAAGTTCACTGATGTTAATATGCTCAACCCAGAGCAAGTCCCCTGAATAATAGGAAATTAAACAGACCTAAGAGGCAGGAATGCATTCCGAAGTAATTTGAAGACTAGCACTTGGATGGAGACAATCAGTAATTTAAAAATACCTTTTAATTAAGCTATTTCTGCACAAATTCCTTTTAGCCAGTGACCCATTAGGGCATAATCTTTGCTGATGTAAATCAGTGCAAAGAACTGAGGATGTGAACCGCTGTTTTTAACAAGAGAAGTAATGTCAAGCTTGCATGTTACATCGAGAACACAGCATGATGGAGGAAGTGATCATTCCTCTCTATTCAGCACTTGTGAGAGTCCATCTGGAATACTATATCCATATTAAGACATTAACATTCTGGAGACAGTCCAACAGAGGCCATCAAGGCTATTGGAGCCTGGAGCGCATGATGTACCAGAAGAGGATGAGAGAACTGTTTCTTCAGAATTAAGAAGAGAAGGCTAAGAGGGGATCCAGTTGCTGTCTTCAGTAGCAGTAACAATGGGGGCATATGAGGCGAGGAGGGTGCACCAAAAGGATGGTAGAAAATAGACAAGAGCTGTAACATACAAAATTCTGACTAGATACAAAGACATTTCTGAAGATAGCTTTCTAATCTTAATTCAGATATTAATTCACAGAAATATCAAGGTGGACATAAAGTGACAGAAGGGATATGAGGTGACCTTAGATTTACATGTAAATAGATAAATACACATGTATGTTATTCCTCTAACATAATTTTTAATCCCTGTTTTTTTTACATTACATTTTGGGATCTTCTGTCTTGGTGCTATTTCCCAGACTCAGATAGCCCCAGCAGTTTAACTTATTCTGAGCATGTAGCCTCTGATCATTACCATAAACTTTCTGAATAAATGCCACTAGGACATCCTGTTGCTGTTAGGTTGCAGGACATTCTGTCTGTGATTGTTCCTCAGAATCACACTGAGTGACCCTTACTTGGAAATTGCATCTAAGGCAAACAGGAAATATATGTGCAGGCCTGATGTACCAGAATCCAGTTTGCCAGTGTACATGATGGTGGCCAGCAGTGGAGATGAACGTGGGCAGATTCCTTCTGTGGCTAGGTCAGTGTCAACATCACTCTGGCACTGATACCACAGGAGCAGCAGGGAAGGAGTCAATGAGAACGGAAATGGAAAGGTTAAGTGTGAGATCAGATTGCATGAGAATGGAACATCAAATGTGACTAGAAATGGGAAATCAGAAGGAGCAAAGAGTGGTGAAGAGGAATTACGAGGATGCTCAGCAAGAGAAATTGGATAGAGGGACAGACACCGTATGGATGCAAGAGAAATACATAGTGGGCAGAAATGAAGGGGTTAGAAACCCAGAGACAGGTAAAGTAATAACAGGACAGGATCTTCTCAATATCCTGTTCTTGGATATAATTCAACAAACTTATCTAAAATCCCCTGGCAAAATGTGTGTCAGCACTACCTAATGATGGTTGTGAATGGATTACAACAGCCAAGTACTGCAGCTGGATCTGTCCTCATAGGGCGTAAGTCGGTGTAGAGGCCAAAAGCTGAGGAGGTACAACCCCAGGCACCAGTATATGATGTGGCCTGCCCAGGTGGAAGGTGGCTTTGTAGAAAAGGACCTGGGGATCCAGGTGGACACCAACTTGACTATGAGCCAACCATGTGCCTTATGGACAAAGAAGGTGAATGGTATCCTGAGCTGCCTCAGGCAAAGCACTGCCAGCAGAGCAAGGGAGGTGATCCTTCCCTTCTGCTCAGCACTCAGCTCTAGGCCACACCTGGAGTGCTGTGTCCAGTTCTGGGCCGGACGTACTGAAGAGTGACCAGCAAAGGGCCACAAGGATGACTAAGGGACTGGAGCATCTCTCCCATGAGGAAAGGCTGAGAGAGCTGGGAGCGTTCAGCCTGGAGAAAAGAAGGCTTAGGGGGATCTCATCAATGTATATAAATACCTGAAGGAAAGGTGTGAAGAGGACCGAGCCAGGCTCGTTTCAGTAGCGCTCAGAGACAAGACCAGAGGCAATGGGCACAAACTGAAACAAGAGGTTTCCTCTGAATATCACAAAATGCTTTTTAACTGTAAGGGTGACAAAGAAGTGGCACAGGTTGCCTGGAGAGGTTATGGAATATCCATCCTTCGAGATATACAAAAGCCACCTGGACATGGTCGTGGAAAACCTGTTCTAGGTGGTCCTGCTTGAGCAGGACAGTTGGACAAGGTGACTTCCAGAGGTCCTTGCCAACCGTAACTATTCTATGATTTTGTGATTTTGCTTCCACGTTCTAGTGAAAATTCTGTCTTTTCTATGAAACATGGAGAGTAAAAATATTTCAATCTTATGGCAGTCATTTTCAATGAAGTTCCAGTGTTTTCTTTGAAAGGCAGAAGTTTATAATGGAAAATCCTTTTTAGAATAAACCAAATTTTCCAGGCAAAAGTAAGTTTGGATGGAAAATGCTTGCAAGCTCTACTTTTGAAGAACCTTACAGTGTTCACTACGATGAGTTCTTTGTATTTGTAAAAAGAAAACATTACAGTGAAAGGAGAAGTCAGATTCTAAAATTTAGGAAAGATCAGAAGTAAGAGTTGTCCATCTAAAGGTATCTCACCCCCTCTTGTACATGTGCACACCTATCTCTCCCTAACTTGTCTAAAAAATTAGAATGTAATTTTGGACTGAAAGACCACATATCATGATATTTACGTAAATCAGACTGAATAAGGCAGTGCTAAGTTTCCCAACTTTGCAATCTTAATAACTTTTTTGCATAGGGCCTTTGGTTTGTGCAAGTGAAATAGTTAATGCCTCATAGGCATTTGAAGGTGTCATTTGAAAAGAAATATTTGCAGATAGGTCTTGGCCAAGTCAGCACAATTTAACTAACAAAGGAGTGAATTACTCATAAAAGAATGCCCAGGGCTTCCTTGTCTGGCTGTCTAGAGCCTCTTTGAAGAATTGCAGTCACTGATGTTTTTTACCACATTCTGCTTACCTGTCATGGTTTGGTGAAGAGTTGTGTGACTTAAAGGTGTATAAACTCTGTTAACTGCCTCATTTGAAGAGAGCTGATACCAGCAGAGTCTGTCGCTGCTGCTCTGTGCTCTCTGCTGCAGCTGTGGAAATAACATGCTTCTGCTCCAACCTGATCACAAGTGCATGCCGGGTATTTGATAACAGGTTTTACAAGTGTTTAATATCAATTTTATCTTTCTTTAATAGCTATATGACTAGTGTTGTAGCATTTATTGTAAGTAACCCATATGTATTTTCTTTCAAGGTTAACTTTGGCATCTTTTTAAAAATTCTCAGGATGCTGATTTCCAAACTAAAAGCTCAGCAAATGACCTTTCATGACTACAAATACAGGTATGTAACAAAAAATAACGAAGTCCTACCCCTTTTTTCTCTCACATCATCAGAAGGTTGCCAGTTTGCCCTTGTAGATCATACATTTACCTACCACCACCAGGTGTAACAGGAATTCAGAGTATGATATAGGGAAGCCACCTGGGGAAACACAATCCACAAACATTTTCTTATCTGCGAGGTAAAGGCAGGTCAGCACCTGTGTGCTGAGTGTTACAGGCATTTTTTCAAGGACTTTGCAATACGGTAAGATCTCTGCTTTCGGGTGTCCTCGCTGTACACCTGTGGCCTCTACGGCTGTGGCACATTTTTTCCCTGGAGTGTGACAAAAGGCCCTCAAAAGAAAAGGAGGTGTAGAAGATTTATGGGACGTCCCTAACTGACATTAGCATTTCTGATCTACCTTTTTTCGCAGATGCAGACACTGTTGACTCAGGAATGTCCCTGGTCTTCTTGTAAACCCAAATGAGAACATTATTCTTAGCTTACACTCTTGCAGGCCCTGGTTTGGGCTCTCTTGGCCAGAGACTCAATGTTACAACCTGTCTTACACAGACACCTGAAGTTCACTTATACACAAACATCTTCCTACTTTGTGAGAACAGCAAGGTCAGGCTGCTCTGCAAGGAGATAAGGGTACAGTGAAAACTGCACTTAAATCAGTGGAAACCTGAGGATTTGTTAACTGCTTTCCACATCCCAGTTATTTCCAGTTCTTAGTATCTTTAAACAAAGCATTATGAATCCCTATCTGCTACTACTTTCCTGCTTTACTAAGATTAATTATTTTATTGTCTATGAGGACTGGGCAGGGGGAGGGGGAACAGAAACTCCACTACTAACTTCCCATTAAATTCCAATATTAGATCACTGACAAGAAGTGTATTTCCATTTTCCTTCAACATTCAAGGTCCAAAAGATCTTAGCTATATTCTCCAGATTGCTACATGAAGATTTTTGAGGATAATCGCAGACAGCGGTGACTGTATTTAACATTGCCTGATGTTTTCCTTTATATTCGCTTTTCTACTGCTTATACTACTACTGTCAAAGATTCAAGCCATTCCTCACATTGCAAGCCTTCCTCAGAACTCACTTTCTTTTGAGATCTCTTCTTTCATCTATGCAAACACGCTTCCGGACTTGTTAAAGAAGATTCTTTTCCATAACCATTATTCTAATGCATTTTTTAAAAAGTAGGTGACTTCTCACAGTACTGCAGAAACTTTGGATGCAGCTCCATGGAGTTTTCCGCAGTGATAGGAAGGTCTAAGAACCCTGTTAACAGATAACTCATATTTAGCTAGGTCAATATTTTTCTGTTACCTAGCAGCATAACTTTGATGATAGTGGCCTTCCTGTTCAATTTCTTGTTACTAAATTTTCACCTTAAACCCAAAGCCAAGATTGCCTCCTGTACAGACTTTTCTGATGGTGTGCTCCAAAATTCATATCTGGGAATTTGTCCTCAAACTCACAAAATTACTAATACCGCTACAGAGTCAGAATATTGAGTGACTATTTCTGGAATAATTTTTTGTAGCTGAATGTTTTGGTTTTGTTCCAAGGATGTTGAAAAAATACTATAATTAAACATTTTCTTTTTAAGATTGGCAAGGTCTACACTTGTGCTGATTCCATTGTTGGGGATCCATGAATTTGTATTTACCTTCATCACTGATGAACAAGTGGAAGGACTTTCCAGACATATAAGACTTTTCATTCAGCTGACAATGAGCTCATTTCATGTAAGTACTGTTTTGAAAGTATTGGTTTTAGGGGTCATAGATCCACCTATATATGTTGCTTACCAATACACGCCACAGATATACAGTATTCTTATTTAATATTATGCTCCAACCTATCATGTCTCTAAATACTCTATTGTAGTGACAAGATAAAAAATTCACAAACTGCATATTCAAAATATGTAGTCCCAAAGACCCGAAAAGGAGTCTGGCATCTTCAGAAACAGTGTGTCCTGTGTTCTCTGGTAATGGGTCACAGTTCATCACAGATCCCTGTTCTGAAAACAGGATTAAAGTGGTCTATTTAAAATACATGTTTCATGTAATTCCTCAAAAGCATTGGATAGCTTTTTTTAACAAGATTTTCAGGTGATCTGTTGACTTTGCAGTCACACTGAGAAGAGTGTTGATACCATTTACATTAAATAACATTTTTTTACACACATACATTTAAATAGATTTAAAAAGGTAAGAGAAAAATAAAGTAAGCAGAGAAGCAAGGAGCAGAACATCTTAGCACTTGCCTTACTCGTCCTTTACTTCTACTCACAGCCTCGTGAGACGGCAGTAGTCAACATTAACCTCACTTGATTGAAGAGAAGGTGCAGATGTGCCTCCACCCACAGGGTGGTGGCTGGGTGACTACTCCAGGGCTTGGCTATGCCTGTGGTGAGGCACTGGGTATTTCTCATACTTCCAGGTTACTGAGCAAGATATGGGTTATATCACAACAACCATCTTCTCCTCCTTTGAAGAAAAACGCATTGACCCACTGCCTATAGATGGATCCTTAACACAGGTGTCTAAGTCCATTCAAGGAATAATAGAAGCAGTTGTATTCTCTGCATTGTCATTTTTTTCTTGGTTGCTTTGCATCCCAGCTTCCACTTACTGGGCTATTGTGAGTCCCAGTCTAGGTGCCCAGTGCCCCATCCTCCACCCCATTCAGTATATAAAGGAGCTTAGCGCTTGACACTTAAGAAAAATTGCATTTATGTAGGCCTGAGTTTCAACTTTGGATCACAGCATTTAACTCCCTACTTAATATAGTTTCCTAACCCTTAAATGCTTGTATTTGCCCTGTTCCTACTGGTTGAAGGACTTTTGGTATTCTCTCCCAGCAATAAAAAGATCACCTCTACATTTTCCTCCCATGGTTCCCAAGATTTATATCTGGCAAGGTCAACACCTGTAAACCTGTGTCTCATATCTGCTTCCGTATCTCCATAGGAAGGTGTTTTTCCTCCTGGTAATCATTTCAGCTTAACCAACAGGAGAACTCTTCCCATTTTGCTTACAAATAACTATAAAAGGAGACTACAAGTCCTTATGGGATGCCATTCATAAATTTTAACTAATTTAAGAGAGTCTCTTTTTAATGGAGTTGTCATATATCCAGTTAAATCCAGGTAAATCAAGCAGCAATTTAACTTTCCTGAGCAGAGAAAGAACTTGCTGACTTCTGAAATAACTAGGCAGTTCAAGAAGTACAAACAGTTCTTCAGGTGAAGGAATAACAAATGAGGTTCATTCCTGCAACACTCCATTTGAAATGTCTGTGTATCAAACTTTTCTACCTCCCAAAAATCGTAACAGTGAGAATGTCTGTTCTCCTCCTTGGAGGTGGAGCCTCCTTGTGCTCCATTTCCCTGAAGGATGTGTTCATTCACCATATCTGCAAAGTGACACTATGCCCTCCTGTATGTAGACTCCCAAAAAGTACTGTGCTCATGAACAAATTTCTAGAGCTAAGAAAAAATTTGTCAGAGCACTCACGTGGATGGAACAGATAGATGGACTAGTTGTCTGCAGGCGGAGAAGAAGTTGCTCGCCTATACAGTCATCAGAGTATTTTAGAGATGTTTATGCACTCATCTCCCTTTCAATCACCCTCTCTTAGTTGTGTATAAGTAGGCAGAAACTTGAGGTAGCGACGGAGTGAGAGTGTAGCTCTGTCAGTATCTTGGCTGTAAGCATGAAGGTGTGAAGGAGCCACGCTCTGTTACAATGGTCAATCCTAAATACTCCAAACACACAGCAAGCTGTTACTGAAGCTCAGTGGTGGTTCTCTTGTGCTTATGCACAAGAATAAATACGTTTCGCTATAACTTTCCAGTTTACAAAGACTAAGAACTCCATGTGACAGTCATTCTGCAGGCACAAAGCACTGCTGTCTGCTTCAATCTGCGTTCTGCAGAGTTGACCAAAAAAGAGTTTTCCAGGTAGTAGTCCTGTTAAACTACCTGCTTAGCAAAGTTGTCCTTTACCCTTATCTTCCTGCCTTGACCTTCTTGGTGAGACAGGACAGCAGTTTCCAGATCTCTTTTCTTTAACGAGGTACGCGGCAATGTCTCTGGTTACAAGTCCTCGCTACTCACTACTCACACACACTTCTGCCCTCTTCTACAGTCTGAGACGTGAAGTCATCAAAGCATTGTTGCACCTTTCCCACAATTTATGGTGATTCTTGTTTTTAACCTCTATGTATGCATCAGTGCTTTGACCCTGTTATTGAGGCTCTAACGACAAATTTCCACTACAGCTTGAGGGGAAACATGTCCAGGTGGGCAGAAGGGAGCTCATGCAGAGCCACCACCTTAAGGGGGCCTGCTGACATGGTGTACGTGGTCCCCAGTTGGACATATCCTTACTTGGAGAGGTTGCAGTGACTAGATGTTATTTTAAGAAACACAGAATCATTTTAAGTGAAAATTTTATTTACTGGCTTGTACACAGAAATCTGATATAGAAGATAGCTTATTCATGCCTGCTAGAAAACACAAACTTCGTTCCTTTTAGAGGAGCGTGCACGCGCTTGGCTACGTGGCATGCTTTAGAAGAAAAACTTCTTTTCAAAATACCCAAAGATCTTAGCCAATGTTTATTGCAGATTCTTTTTTTTTTTTTTAGCTACGGCATTATTTGTGAAGGGATTAGCAAAAGAGCACATAAACTGTACACAATTACATTTGTTTAGTCTGCAAATCTTCTCAGTAGTTTTAAAAAGCAGTTAAATTGTTTTGCTAAAGAAAACCAATTACCTCTGGGATCACATCTGGAGGTTTTAACTCAAACATTTTCAAGAAGCACAAAATTAAATTCTAAATATGAGTTCTGCTGTAGATATGATGGTTCTTTGCTTTAGAAAGTGGAGCAATCTAAACATGTTGGCTCACTGGTGCATGTGAACTGTTAGCCACCAGAAAAAATATGGGTTTCTGGTGGATAAAACCCAGTTATTTAATGCGTAATTTATCATGTTGCCATTGTCAATAGAACTGAAGAACACTTGTGAGGCTTAGACATGCATCTATCATTTCCTATTGGTTATTATGCTAATGAACATCTCTTCTGAATTTCTGATTTTTCTTTTTCCCTCACACTACAATAGTTTTAAAAATGTAGTGCCTTAGAAGTCATGGCATATGGGAAAGATTTCTAAGTATGAAGTTCTGTATATTGCAA
>VXBH01000419.1:130585-192710 GCA_013400035.1 Rynchops niger | reverse complement strand
AAAAAAAAAAAAAAGAGTATGAGGAAGCATTAAGGAAATCAGGATATAAAATGAACATCAAACATGAACAATCAACTGAATTTTTCACCTTCTGGTATGATTTTACAGTGCTTCTGCCTGTTACTGCACGTTCTGGTCTTGCAGCAGCAATGAACTAAATTCACATAGGGATTTACAAACTTACATTCAACGCAGAGGCACCACTAGTATTCACAAAGTCCTCTCCTGATCTGGTGAGTTCCTACATTTCTGGCAGTGGGTATCATCAGGCTTAGCAACCACAGGACTTAACGGCACCGTGTAGTTTAGGTCCCATTTCTGCTTGTGGTGCCTGCGAGGCCAAAGTTAGAGCTCAAACTCAGAACACAAAAAACCCACCCAGCGGAGACATTTCCATGGACTTGCTGTCCAAAAAAGAGAACTATCTCCAGGTGCAGAAGCAGTTCTGCTTAAGAAGCTGCTTTTTAAGGTATTAAATTTGTATTTATCCTTCAGAACCTCTCTCCATGATTTCCGAGTCTTCTATAATTACTATTCTAAAATTCATCCCCATAGTAAGATATCATCTATTATAAACTCTACGACCACAACATTTTTTTTTTTTTTTTTTGCATATTTCTTCGGAAAAATTCAGATGCAGACGATTATTTAAAAGTTATAATAATAAATGACACATCAAAATTACCTATATTTTGCTACCATAACCCAGGTGAAGCACGAATTAAAGTAGAAATAAAATACATGGAAAAAGCAATTATGATTGCTATTTCTCCTGCCCCAGTTTCCACTCATGTGGCGGATAAACTGGTTTTTTTCATACTTACTGCACTTATGCTTAAGGAATTAATGGCTCCAAACCTTTCAGGATTGCTGGAAAATTAACAGTAGGCTCAACATGCTATTGGTTAATGCTAGTTATGATAAAAAATATTGAAGGTGCTGTGCATGTGAATATCTTTTTTAAGCTTTTGTCTGAGAAAACCAGAAACATTTCTGGAAAAGTATGAGTGTGAAAGCAATTGAATGATGTCAGCTGTATTATATACGATTATCACACCTTTTACTTGTGATATGAACATTGCCTTGGCACTGATAGGCAACCACGTTTATTCTCTTCATCAGAACTTGTGTCATAGATGTGTTTAGACACACCAAGAGAAGTGCATTTCCTGAAGCAATGGTAATAAATCTGCATACCTGTGCCAGACTGGTAGTCTGAGATGCATGCATATAAGTTGTTTTGATCTGAGGTCAAATACAGACAGAGAGGAGGAAAATGGAAAGAATCATTTTGGGGTTGGTTTAAAACAAGTTTTATCTCTAGGATTTAATTTATTTTTAAAAAAATATGTTTGTTTGAGTCAATTTCAAAGGAAAAATGGCAATTCAAAATAACCAAAACAATACAGATGAGCCTTAACCTAGCACTAATCCCTTGATATAACACTAATTTTTAAAAAGCACCCAAATGAGATCGCTTTCAGTAGTCTTGTTGACAAGTTCAAACAAGAACATGGACAATCTCAGACCCTAAGCTGCATTTTTTGTTTTACCGTGTTTAGAAATAGCAGCAGTCACAGTATAACNAAAAAAAAAAAAAAAGTGGCAGCAAAATGAAGGTAACATGGAAGATCAAACTGGGTTGTATAGCCTCTGTTCTTCAGCACCGGCACCAAATGTGCCCTATGTTTGCTAAGGCACCATATGAAAACAAGTTAATGGGTACTTCAGTAATAAGCAAATACAGACAATGAGTTTCCTTTTTGAAAATTAAGAAGCATTGTTTACCCTTAGGGCTTTAACGCCAATGTCATCTTTAAACTGAAACTTCAGGTTTCTCCTGTTCACTCTAACTTTTTCCACTTACTGTCTTTCTCTTACAGGGTTTTTTCGTAGCGGTTTTGTATTGCTTTGCTAATGGAGAGGTAAGAGACTGCTTTGAGAAAAGTTTTAGTTGATTAGTAAAGCATATTAATGACACCAAGACGGATAAACACACTAACTAGTTGTGCTTATTTGAGAGCATGGGTGCATTCTTTGGAACTGGTGTAATTGTTTTGTATGAAGGGAACAGCAAGACCTCTCACAGGTCTGGGATTCAAATGCAAGATATCTCCACTGAAGCCTGAGTGCCTATAGCACTGTGGAGGTGCGGATACCCTGGGGTGTCTGAAATACCAGCAGATGTTTGTGGTCAGCCACCTAAACCCCACTTCTTTAATCAGCTGGAATCACAGCCTTCATGTTGACCAGGCTAAACCCTCTCTTATTTTACCCCTAAAGTCCATGTGAAGTGACTAAATCTGGGGTGCTTTAATATCTTACATTGTGTTTAATATCTTATATACATGTTGAAAAAATAATTTCATGCATGCACTGATCAGGACATCCCTAAAGTCAGTGTGAGGGGATTCCTTGTCTGGAAGTTGTCTCCTGCTAGGCCTCACGGGACTGCTGGGGGTTCGACCTGCTCCATGCCTGGATTTAGGCAAATCAGTGATGGCTCTTATGCAAGGAGATGACAGCAGAGAAAGCTAACCTGCCAATGCAGGGTGAAGTCTGAATTGAGATCAGATCGCTTAGGTTTTTTGTACAGCTGAGCTTTGAATCCCCACCAAGGAGAGAGGTTCCACCACCTCTCTGGTCCTCTGTTCCAGTGCTTCACTGTACTCAGGAGGAAACAGCTTTTCCATATATCCTGTTAGAACTTCCCTTATTTATTTCAATTTATGATCACTGTCTCTTGTGTCCCTACCAAGCACTTCTGTAGGGTGCCTGACTCCATTTCTACGATCTCCTCATAGGCAGTATTTAGGCCTTCAGCATGAACGAGCCCCATTCGTGTAGCCTCTCCTCATACGGCAAGTGCTCCAGTCCTGATCTCTGCTCATAAGTTCAAGCTTATCAGCATAATTCTTGTACTGGTGGCCCAAAATTAGATGCAGTATTCAGAGGCAGTCTAACAGTTTCTGATTAAAGGAGAACAATCGCTTCCCTTGATCTACTGGCTTTGCTCCTGCCCGTACAAGCCAGTGCCTCCATCACCATCACAGCTGCATGCTGTCTTTGCCTCATCAGGCTGACTTGCCATAAGCTACCTCAGAAAATAATGCTATGTAGGCTGTGTAATTAATCTCACTTAATTTTAAATGTTTTCTGAGTTGAATCTCACTGTCTGTATTTCCCTCATATTTGGTCTGGGTGCACACCTCCACTGCTTGCAATAAACAGGCACGAACCCAGTGTCAGTAGCACTTAAGAGCATGTCACAGCCAGCTGGCATGGGACATGCTACACTGACACAGGTGCATGAATTTGGACACCTTCTTAAAGGCACCAGTGAGACAAATGAGATGGGCTCTGTACAAAACGTATGTTAGGAACATATATTCCTAGTATTTAGCAAGGAAACCTGGACCAGTTTTGGAACTACTTAAATAAAAACGAGAGCTGGCCCTTGTCTGCAATACAGGAGTACTTGTCTAACATGTATGAAGGGCACAGAACTGCTAGCATATCTCTTTGGCAGTTAGAAATTGCTCTTTGGGCCTTCTACCTCCTGGTCCAGCTGAGCTCTCAGGCCAAAGGTCCTACAGGTTAGAGTGAGGGCACGTCCCGCTCCCCTGCGCGCGCCCGGCACCTGCCCTCCACCCACAGCACGGTGCGGGCCATGTAGGCAGCGGGACACTCAGTGCTGAGGATTTATGGCAGGCTGCCAGATACAAAGCTTTAACAAAACAAACCAGATATCCAAGCACAACACTACGGCAATCTGCGTGGTCCTTATTTCCACAGCCCTTGGGCTCTCCTCCTCACTTCAGCGGACTGTAAACATGACAGTCACTTGAGCTCTCCCCCACACACGCATTAGGATCACAGTGTATTCAGGGCCTAGGAAAAACTTTCCTGAATTAGAGTGAAAAGAGTGGATTTGTAAGATTGAGTTAGCAAACAATCCTGTTTCTACCCTACAAGGAACTTGCCAGGTGCGAGTGGCACCCGAGGGTCAGGAAGCTCAGCACTTCCACAGTCCCTCTCATTTTACACCTAACATTTGGGTTCATGGACTGCAGGGTGGTCACAGGACATCACCATGGACAAACTGCTTTCTTCTTACCCCAGGTGAAAGCAGAGCTCCAGAAGCAGTGGTCCCGCTTCCTGCTGGCAGATCCCTTCGGCTGTAAACTCTGCTTTCTTGGGGAAAACATAAAATACCTCAGGAAATGTTCACAGAAACAAAAAAACCAGCACCTTGGAAGCAAACACCACTTGTGCCTGGAGGCAAGAGAGCCCTGGGGCATGCAGTTCCAGCAGGTGTTAGTGAAGCAGAGGACACATCTCAGCCCAGAGCCAGGCTGTGCTCTCCCATCTCGTCCACGGGCAAGCATGTCAGACAGCAGCGAAGGAGAAGTCACCACAGGAGAGACAACTGAGGAAGTCTTTGAGGAAAGCGAGATTTAGAAAGCTGTTCACTAGGACAGCACCTTCCAACTACCACAGTATTTTGAAACATCTTTTTGCACCTTAGAATCATAGAATCACATAATTGCCTAGGTTGGAGGGGACCTTTCAGACCATCTACTCCAACCATCAACCTAACTCTGACATAACACATCGCTAAACCGTGTCTCAAAGCACTATGTCTACCCGGCTTTTAAATACCTCCAGGGATGGAGCCGCAACCCCTTCCCTGGGCAGCCTGTTCCAACGCTTAATAACCCTTTCAGTATAAAAACTTTTCCTAATATCCATCCTAAACCTCCCCTGGTGCAACTTGAGGCCGTTTCCTCTTGTCCCACCGCCTGTTCCTTGGGAGAAGAGACCAACGCNCCCAGGTCCTTTTCTGCCGGGCAGCTCTCCAGACACTCCTCCCCAGGCTCGTGACGCTGCATGGAGTTGTTGTGATCCAAGGGCAGGACGCGGCACTTGCCCTTGTTGAACCTCATACCATTGGCCTTGGCCCATCGATCCAGCCTGTCCAGAACCTCTGCAAAACCTTTCTACCCTCAAGCAGGTCGACACTCCCACTTAACTTGGTGTCATCTGCAAGCTTACTGATGGTGCACCCGGTCCCCTCGTCCAGTCCATTGATAAAGATATTAAAGAGAACTGGCCCCAGTACTTAAGCCCTGGGGAACACCACTCATGACTGGCCACCAACTGGATTGAACTCCATTCACCACCACTCTCTGGGCCCAGCCCTCCAGCCAGTTTTTAACCCAGTGAAGAGTACTCTGTCCAAGCCATGGGCAGTCAGCTTCTGCAGGAGGATGCTGTTGGAAACCATATCAAAGGCCTTACTAAAATCCAGGTAAACAACACCCACAGCCTTTCCCTCATCCGCCAAGTGAGTCGCTTGCGGGTCACCTTCAGGCTGTACAGATCTCTGGGATATACAATGCAAGGATGAAGCAGTTAATATCACAATTGTCCCAGGTTTTTTAATCTGAGAAAAACATTAATCTGGATGTTGCTAACCTGTATGGCTGGCGTAGAAGAGGTTTACTGGATTGAAAAATGCTTTGAGTTGAGCAGTCTGGAAGATAACTGATGCTGAAAGAGATGTACACAGGTAAGCAGGATGTATTCTGGAAATGGGGAGACACTGGACATACACAATGTGTCCCAGCAGCTTCATCCATACTTGACTCCCATTCTGCTCACGTAATAGAGATGTTGTTTGCTTTCTTTTCCATAGGTGTGTTTCATAAATAGAGATATGTGTGTAGAAGACTTCTCTCCACAGACTGAAATCATCCCACATCTCAAAAAAAGTTCCAGGCCAAACGAGACACATCTTGTTTAAATAAAATAAAAGGATTTATCTATCTTTTAAAAGAATAAATGCTTGGGAAGAAACAAAGTTTTACTTGCACTTTTGAGCATCTTCTCTTAAAGTTTAGTGATGGAAATGTCATTATGAAATGAAAGACCAAAATGTTTTGGTTTGAAAGTGCCCAAATGAAATCTTTTGATACAATTTTTGTTTGCTCATTTATGTTTTCACTGTTTTTTTGACACAAGCCACACATTTTGATGCATCTGCAGGTTTGCCCTACCTGTGGCCCAAATGACAAAGTAGATCAGTGCTGCTTCTGCTTTCCTTCCAGGGGACCCGAAGTAAATAACAACATGGGATTGTGACAGCACCAAAAGAATCTTGTGAAATCTTTCTTCCAGCATTTAACAAGAACCATGATGAAATTTTAATTGTCACATATAGCTCACCCAGCAACCTGTGAAATTCAATTAAGATTGTTAATATTCTATGAGCCAGTTTCCAAACTTGCAAACATGAGCCAATTGGCATACTGAAAGGAAAAAAAAANNAAAAAAAAAAAAAAAAAAAAAAAAAACAACAGAAATATTAGTGGGCAATATTTATCTACAGTATAAACATATACCCCAGGCACACACACGTGTAACTGTCTAGCCTGCAGCTAGTTACATAGCACTTGTTATGAATTTTTCCTGTACATTACTGGCAAGCACTACATTTTAACCTAAATGCCTTCAAATGTAATAAAATATACCCTGGGCAGCTGGCTCTAGGTGGCCTTGCCTTCGCAGGTCCCTTCCAACCTCAACCACATTTCTGTGAAAACACTGTATGTCAAATAATTTTCAGGGCTGCTCACGGGCATCTTCTTTCCACCAGGTGCCCACAATGTGTCTGCCCTTCTCTGCCTCTACATCTCCCCATGGGGTGGCTTTGTCCTTAGACTCCTGGTGCCAGATTTACAACTGCAAATGGCACTTTTTTTGAGAGAGGTTGCCTGTAGCTTCAATGTGTTGCTTGAGCAGACGAAGTTTATGCAGCTTATATAACTTACCAATGCTTTTAAAAATTATCTTTCAGTCTACAAATGTTTAGATGTGTAAACGTTACCAGTTACATATACTGTTTTCTTGCAAAGAACGTACAAGTTCATTGACTAGCAGTAGGTCAAGAACACATTTGAGCTATCACACTTCTGGTACTTTTCAAAAAGTCTTTCTATTACGGTTCTATCGGTGTTAAGAACTTAACCTATTTAACCAATATAAGGTTGTATATTTCAGTAAAATATTAACAAAATGTAAATATTTAATACATTTAAAGATATATCTGTAGTTTTACACAGCTTTTTAGTAGAACGTGCACTCTGCTTATATAGCATTTTATTGCAGTGGATTTCTCAACCACCTATTACAAGTACCAGACACTACATGTATATTGACTGAGTCTTCTCCAATTTAAAAAAGAGTATTTTCTTCTAGAGCTATTAAAACCTTGAGGTGGTTTAGAATGCATATTACTTGGGTGCTAAAAATGTGAAAATTGTAAGATTTTGCTGTTTCTCAGTAAAATAGTTTACTTTTTAATTGCATTTTAAAGTATTTCAAATGCTCAAGAAACCAGTTTTCTGTGCTCTCAACAGCAGTCATTGCTATGTGTGTTTTCCCCTCTCTGTTATGCGTATGGTCTTTTTGCCTCTTTCGGTTTATAAAAAACAACTTTTTTTTATATAAGTTTTTTTTTATATAAGCAGACCCTGGAGGCCCGATAAAAGTAATCATCACATGGATTCCTTCAGAAAGCATGTTTGTAAGTAGATAAATGAGCAAGTTTCATCATAAAAATATAGCATTATTTATTACATTACTGAAGTACAGTTGTTCATTCTGGATGGCCATACACACAATGTATCTTTACAGACATATTACAAGCTCCTCAGTTCTAAATAAAATATTAAGCAGTCTAGAAGACAGCAGCAGACTCAACGATTCAAACATGTTAGTGGAGTCAGTGAAGATGGATGCAAAAAGAGTCAGCAAAAACAGCTGACTTTCCTCCTAGGAAGGTGAAGGTCTGCAGCTAGGTGTCCTCCGGGGATTTTCCCTCCACCCTCTGTGGAGCCCCAGGCTGGAAGGAGGGACGCTGCAGCCAGACAAGCTGATAAGAAAAGCTGCAGCAGGTCCCTGAGATGTGAGACAGAAGCCAGACGACGCGCGCGCAGACTGGAGAGACAGAAACGCCTTGGAGAAAACCGGCAAGAAATATGATCTTGCTCTGATGAAACACAAGGTGGAGGAGACAGACTGACCCATATTCGTGTTTGTTTGTAAGTGATGTTTTGTGTAAACTACTTACCCAATTTGCACATAGATTAAGTATCAGACAACAAAAACCTAGTTTTGGGTTTTATGCTTGTGTAGACCTAATAATAGGATTTTTCTCTTTATCAATCAATTGCTCACCTTTATTCCCCAGATTTCCACTGCCTTTGCCTTATAAGAAAGATTGGTGTGAGCTAAAGGCTTCTCCCCTCTCGACAAGAGAGCCTGTCCTCCTGTGGTCCTGGCGGGTTTGCTCTCTGCGGAGTCAGTCCGTTAAGTAAGACAAGGTGGGATGTTCACGCTCAGGACGTTAGAGACAACACACACTAAAACCTGACTCCCACAGGTTTAAAGTTGTCTTTACTAAGGATTTTGCTTTCCATCAAAACTTGCACAGCAAAAAATTGAATTTCAAGCCCAAAATAGATTGTGGGGTTCAATAGTTTTCCTGTTAGATGTAGTGTGATAACCGATCTGATTTGTGCAGATAAAGTTTACGCAATCTTAATAATCTGCTGTGAGACATGCTGTAAATTTTTATGTTTTACTATACATAAAGCACAACCTTCCAGACACAATGCCTCCTTCTATGGCCAGAGATGTCAACTATATGCTAATTATAAATGTACTGACATTCTTTGTTTAAATATATTGCTTCTACATACCAAAGCCTGTGTCTCAAAGGCTCAAGTAGTAAAGCACAAACACTCCAGTCTGGAGAGCTCTCTGTCAGTTATAACTTGCAATCAATAATGCTAGTTTGTATTTTTTAAAATACAGAATAAACCTGGTAGATTAAGAGAGGTCGTGTTTGATGTGCTCCCTTCCCAAGGCACCAAATAGAAGTGAAGTAAGGCGAAGAGTCCCACATGTGCCACCTCACTGAATCCTATGAAAAAGACAAGTTAGGAAAGGTTGGATGCCTGGGAGACACTCCAGCACTAATGTTCTATTTTCTTCCAGTGCAAACATGAATTAATATAACAACCACTTTTTTTTTTTTAAAGAGAGATAAGACAATTTTAATAGTACAGGTAAACAAAGTATCCTGTCACAACTTGTTCTTAAACTACAGTCATCTTCCCTCTCGGATGTTGAGATTGGGATGGGAGGAGGTCTATCTTAGCTACTGACCAAAGTATGCCATAGCAATGGCATCCCCACAGGAGATAAGATGCTGCTGCATGTCTGGGTCTATTTGGATGGCCCATACACCTATGGCTCATATCAGAACTGGAGGAAGGGAAGTCCTACCAGCAAGCATATACCTTCTTCAGCAGTCTTGATCTTTGTGATTGCTTAGTCTTTGGTAGAAATTGAAGACAACCTGGAGTGTGTGGGACAGCAGAGGATGAGAAATGCCAAACCATGACCTCCTCAAGAAGCTGAAGGCCATAACTTTCTGGGCATAATCCCCTCACCCCAGGCTGGTGTCAGCTTCTTCACTTGCATGGTAGAGCAAACCACTTCCACTTGACTACATCTGTGTTTTGCAACATGTTGTCTCTTGGTCCACACCTCTGATATCCCTCTAGTGCCAGCATCTGATGTTGCTGGCAGTCCCCATTGCAACAGTCAAAGCTTTTCTACTAGCACTTCCACAGCAGCCTGATGACAGAACCTGCATTTAAGGACTTGCGGTGTCACCATCTGTGGGTCTCGCATATCACTTCTCACTTTCCTAGCTACCCTTGCATTCCCATCTGCCATTGCTATATTGGCTTATGAGTTCGCCAGGGTACCAGGTTGTTAAGCAGGCTGCAATACAAGCCTCAACTTTGTAGGAACTATCCTTCCTTTCAGGACACAGCTTCTTCCTTTCATTTGCTTCAGAAATTTTCTTACTTTTTCCCATCAATCTCAGCTTCCAATAGAGGAACTCTGTGATCTGTAAAACACTTCCTGACATTACTACTTTTTCTTTTTTTTTTTTTTTTTTAAATCAAGAATATTTTACTGACATCATCTTTTTCAGCTTTCATAGCAACCACAATTCTCTATTTTTAATTACTTCATAGAATGTCTTGGGTCAGAAGGCACCTCTCAAGGCCATCTAGTCCCACCCCCTGCAGTCAGCAGGGACATCTCCAACTAGAGCAGGTTGCTTAGAGCCTCATCCAGCCTGGCCTGGAATGTCTCCACCTCTCTGGGCAACCTGGGCCACTGTCTCACCACCCTCAGGGTAAGGAACTTCTTCCTCATGTCTCATCTAACCCTGCCCTGCTCTAGTTTAAACCTTTGCCCCTCATCACATGGCTCCCCTCCCCAGCTTTCTTGTACGCCCCCTTCAGGGACTGGAAGGGTCTCTAAGGTCTCCCTGGAGCCTTCTCTTCTCCAGGCTGAACAACCCCAGCTCTCTCAGCCTGTCCTCACAGCAGAGGGGCTCCAGCCCTTTGATCATCTTTGTGGCCTCCTCTGGCCTCGCTGTTCCATGTCTTTCTTGTGCTGAGGGCTCCAGAGCTGGACACAGAGCTTTTCAGACTGCCAATTCAAATCTCACAAACCATCTGCTGTACTAAACGTCATGTTGCGTTTCGGTATCTTTGCAATGATTCCTGGAGCCACACAGAACTACAGTGAGAAGCAGCTGCCTGTAAACTGTGTCATTGCAATTAGCTCCGGGAAATTAAATTGGAGCTGCCACAGAACCAGGCCTTGGCGTTTCCTTGCGCATCATCTTCATCACTTTGTAATGACTATTTTGTCCCATCACAGCCAAATTCTCACTGCTCTCCCTATTTGCTGTTCAGTTTGTTTCTCTGCCTTCTCTGGAGTCAGCCCAGCAGCATCCCTGCAGACATTACCAAACAGCAGTCCTGGGCTGCTCGCCCTCTCTGGGGCTGACCGAGATTCCTGTCTACCCATCATGCCATGTCTGTCTACCCAGATGCCAAAATCTTGTTTGATTTTACCATGTTCCACATGGGTCCTTTCCTCACAGTGCCATAGTCCCCCTGCCTGGAGGGCCATATCATTGCCAGAAAAATGGCATGATTTGCAGGAAATTGGGGCCTGTTTGAATGTGGAGAGCAGACGCCTTGTGATGTGTACGCCTAACCCCAGAAACCACATGGTCCACATCAACAGCAGAGATGATGAGGCTGACCAAGTGCTCCTGGCTCCCTCTCTGCCTCTGTGTTTAAGGGATGGTGCTTAGGTCTGGCCCCGTGTAATGCTTTGGGAATAGCAGCCTGCCCTACTGCAGAGTCCTCTCTTCAGGCAGACAGTGAAGCTTAGCAAAGAGTGTGCTAAACGCCACCGAGAAGAACTAAAGAAAGCAACACAAAAAATTACACTAGAGCTAATTCTTCAGCTTTTTGCTGCCTCCTTTGTCTCACAACACCATCTCTGGCAGGCAGACAGTGTTTAGGGGTGAGAGGAGGCGAACGGCATTTCCACTTAAAGCCGTCAGTATGTGGTTTAAACACACTCACATTTTAATTTCATGGGCACAATGAGCAGAGGACTGGGACTCAGGATGTTTAAATTTTACACAAGATAACTTCTACCTTGCCGGGTAGTTTTGCAAAAGTCATGACAGCTCCATGTACTTCAGTTTCTACTTTGTGAAACAAAGGTGACAGTAATGACTGCTTGTTCAAAGCAAGGGAGTAATGGGGTCATCACTATTTTTTATTACTTAGAACCAAAATGTTGAAGATTCAGAAAATAAAAGTCCAAAGATGGGCTACAATTTATTTATTTATTTATTTATTTTTCCTCTAAATCTTGTTCTTTCCCGACCAATCTCCTCCTTTAGGTGGTTTGATGCATTTGTATTAGCATTCTTCCAGTAGCACCCTTAAAGTCAGGAAAGGGGAGGTGGGTTGGTAATGGCTCAGGGTTACAGCTACGCAGAGCAGTAAGGCAGCAGGAAAGACACAGCAAAAGTCTTTTTATTTGTACCTTATAAGGAATAAATAATGCACCTAAAGCCTTAAGCTTTGACGCTTTGGGGAGGTAGATGAAATCTGAGAGGTGTTTCTGCAGATCCATTGGCACCTGCTTGCTCTGAACACTGCAAAGCAGGACCCTTAGCTCTGATCCCCAGGACAGCTGAATAGGATGGGAAGGAGCACCAAGGAGTTTGAGTAGCCTACATGATTTTCCCCCATTTTCAGATCTCTGAGTATCACTGAACTCAAAATTTCACAACAGAAAAAAATCACAGAGTAACCGCCTTAATTCTCCTTTTAGTCAACACATTAAGTTGCATTGTAGCTGTTTTGAAAATCAGTCAGAGGTGTTGCTTCCAGCCTCCCCCTCTCTACAGTCCAAGGGCAAACTTGTGCACTGGAAGGGCACCCTGTGCTTCGAAGCCCAGCTGGGTGAAGGCACCTTCTATACCATGCTGCGAGTTAAGAACTGCCCAGGCACATGCCTGTGCCAGGTGCCAGAATTCCATTGGCTGGCTCCAGGTCACTATTTGGAAGCAGTGCGTGAACCTGCAGAGGCGTGCAGGCTCCTGAAAGACTCTTCAGGAGAGCACTAAGTGTATCAAGGATGGAATCCACCTGAGGGTACTGAGGGAGCTGGCAGAAGTGCTCACCAAGCCACTTTCCATTGTTCCTCAGCAGTCCTGGCTAACCAGGGAGGTCCCAGTTGACTGGAGGTTAGCAAATGTGATGCCCATCTACAAGAATGGCTGAAAGGAGGATCCAGGGAACTACAAGCCTGTCAATCTGACCTCAGTGCCTGGGAAGGTTATGGAGCAAATCATCTTGAGTGCCATCACATGGGATACACAGGACAACCAGCTGATCAGGCCCAGTCAGCATGGGTTTATGAAAGGCAGGTCCTGCTTGACAAACATGATCTCCTTCTATGACAAAGTGACCTGCTTGGCGGATGAGGGAAAGGCTGTGGGTGTTGTTTACCTGGATTTTAGTAAGGCCTTTGATATGGTTTCCAACAGCATCCTCCTGCAGAAGCTGACTGCCCATGGCTTGGACAGAGTACTCTTCACTGGGTTAAAATCTGGCTGGAGGGCGGGGCCCAGAGAGTGGTGGTGAATGGAGTTCAATCCAGTTGGTGGCCAGTCACGAGTGGTGCTCCCCAGGGCTTGGTACTGGGGCCAGTTCTCTTTAATATCTTTATCAATGGACTGGACGAGGGGACCGGGTGCACCATCAGTAAATTTGCAGATGGCACCAAGTTGGGTGGAGTGTTGATCTGCTGGAGGGTAGGATGGCTGTACAGAGGGATCTGGCCCAAGGACAACGGTATGAGGTTTAAAAAGGCCAAGTGCCAGGTCCTGCACTTGCATCACAACAACCCCATGCAGTGCTACAGGCTTGGGGAAGACTGGCTGGAGAGCTGCCCAGCAGAAAAGGACTTGGGAGTATTGGCTGACCATGAGCCAGCAGTGTGCCCAGGTGGCCAAGAAGGCCAAGAAGGCATTCTGGCTTGTATCAGACATAGTGTGGCCAGCAGCACTAGGGCAGTGATCATCCACACCTCGAATACTGAGTTCAGTTTTGGGCCCCTCACTAAAAGGAAGATGGTGCTGGAAGGTTCCGGAGTGCCTCAAAAGAAGGGCAACGAAGCTGGTGAGGGGTCTTAGGAGGAGCAGCTGAGCAAACTGTTCACCCTGGAGAAAAAGAGGCTGAGGGCGGACCTTATTGCTCTCTGCAAGTACCTGAAACGAGGTGGCTGTCAGTCTCTTCTCCCAAGTAACAGATGATAAGACAAGAGGAAATGGCCTCAAGTTGTGCCAGGGGCAGTTTAGATTGGATATTAGGAAAAACTTCTTCATTGAAACAGTTANCAGTTTTGGGCCCCTCACTAAAAGGAAGATGGTGCTGGAAGGTTCCGGAGTGCCTCAAAAGAAGGGCAACGAAGCTGGTGAGGGGTCTTAGGAGGAGCAGCTGAGCAAACTGTTCACCCTGGAGAAAAAGAGGCTGAGGGCGGACCTTATTGCTCTCTGCAAGTACCTGAAACGAGGTGGCTGTCAGTCTCTTCTCCCAAGTAACAGATGATAAGACAAGAGGAAATGGCCTCAAGTTGTGCCAGGGGCAGTTTAGATTGGATATTAGGAAAAACTTCTTCATTGAAACAGTTATCATACATTGGAACAGGCTGCCCAGGGTGAATCACTGTCCCTGAAGGTGTATTTAAAAGATGTGTAGACATGGAGTTTAGGGACATGGTTTAGTGTTGGACTTGGGAGTGTTAGGTTTACGGTTGGACTCCAAGATCTTCAGGGTCCAACCTAAATGATACTGTGACTCTAAAGAGATGCATGGCCATACATCAGTCTTCCCAGCTCCCCACACACTTAGGCAGAAAGAAGACCTGGTCTCTGGGTTGAAAGGGAAACATCCTCCAGCCAATACTCCAGTCTCGAGGCCTGGAGAGGCCTAGATACCCCAGTCAGGAGGGGCCTGAACACCAAGGACCTTAGGATGTGCTACAGCACACTGACCCCCTCAGTATTGAGGCAGCCTTTGTAACCTGTGTGAGGCTCCTTCTTGTCACCTTTTGCAGTACAGGGAGCCTTGCAACCTGAAACAGAATCTCTTGATTGCCCTCCTGGTGCAATGAGGTGCATGGGGCAAGCAGTGAGAAGCTCAGATGTAATCCACTGTCCTTGCAAACCACAGAGCAACCTACTGAGCCGTACAAATACAGGATAGATGAAAGTCTTGGGTGAACGGGATAAGGAATGCGAAGTCTGCAAGGACAGTGTTGTGAGTAGTCGTGTGGGTCTAGAATGGACAGCTACATCATTGAGACTTTTCTGTATTAATGTGATGGTGAATTATGCAAGAGGTTGCCTAATAACAGACCAACAGAGGAAAGAGACAGGGAATGAGCCATCAATGAAATGCACTGTTGAGACAGTTGGAGCAGAAGAAATAGTAGAAAGAGGGAGATAAGGGGGAAGAGGACCCTGTGAAGGCTGACAGGAAAACAGAGATACAACAGATGAGAGAGACTAAAGGTAAGGCAGTGATCAGAGAGAGCAAAGAGCCACAAGAGACCAGAACCAGTTGTGACCAAGAAACAGGCAGTCAGCAGCTTCCAGACAGTAGAGAAAAATAGCAAACAGCAAAGATGAGATCTGGGTGAGATCCATGGGAGAGGCAGAGGTCTCGGGGTGAGCAGGATTCTGGTATTCGTAACCAGATTCGGATATTGGTAATTGTCATGTTTTAGTTTATGGCTGGAAGAAAGAGGCTGGAGCTCTGCACTCTTCTAGGAACAAGAACGGATGCTGCAGGATAACAAAGCAGACATAGTGTTTAGAGAGAAAGAGTGCAGGGTGGAGAGGGAGACGGCAGCTGAAGGAACTCAGGAAATAACCATCATGAATTGCATCAGCGGCTCAGGTGGGAGAAGAGGTGGCTGGAGAGGAGATGCCATCGGATGACAGATGAAGTGATGTATGGTGGGAGAGAAAGCAGGAAGGAATAGGGAGGTCAAAAGGAGAATCGCTTACTGGTGACAGAGTTGTGGGAAGTGAAGGGGTTGACTCCGAAAGGAGACAATGAGATAGAATGGTTGAGGCAGAAACTGAGGGGCCTGAAGAAAGGGTGAAGAAATGATTGCCTGTGGCCAAGGGTAGCTCAGAAGGTAAGGTGGAGCGGCGTCTTTGCTGGGTGAGCAACAGGTAGGTGTGATGGATAAAAAAAAGTACAGAGCAAAACCAGCAGAGGCAGTATCTGTACAAGGAGAGCATTTACTCTGACAAGAGCATCATTGTGCTGGAGCCATTGCCTAGAGTCAACACTTCTGTGGTTACTTCTCTGACAGCTTCACACATGGATGGTAGCAGGGATTTAGTATCTCACGTCACTGTAACCATCTGGCTTTTACTACTGGCTTGTGCCAAAACTGCTTCTCTAGGCCTTCTTTCCGGTACAAAGTGAGTGTGGTACTGGGAAGGTTATGTTTGTTTTAAGATTTTCGAAGATACAGATCTTTCTCTGGACTTCAATGTTACTGTGTGAGCTAGCAGCATCTATAAGCATAGCAGCAAAAAAATTATATGCAACAAATTCAAAAGACTGTTTTCTTATAGTTGTTGGCTAAAATTCCTATTAACTCAGAGACAAGGTGTTGCAAAGCCCAGGAACTGTCAGGAGAAAAAGCAACATAAATAAAAAAGTGCTATGTTTTTTTAGGAAAGAAATAGCCACTCAGCATTATGTTATCCTCAGTGAGCCTGCATCTTAAATACTTTGTGTAGTTCCGATTGTCCCACCTGGAGAAGACAGAGCAGAGCTAGGTCAGGCACATAGCAGGAGGATTTTGGGATCAGAGCTGCTCATCCTGAACCACAAATGATTGGGGCAGGAGGGAAGGAACACGATAGTGAGCTGTCAGACCATGAGCTGACTACAGAAGGCAGGTAACTGCCTCTTCCCACGCAAGAACTAAGACAACAAATTAACCTGGAGAGGTACAGACTAATAGAAAGCAGAAGAAGATGCTTCATGTCTTCATCACTGTGCTGTGCAGCTGTTTTCTACATGCCAAGGGAAGTTTATGTGAGTTCCAAAATCAGCTCATGAGAGAAAAAAAAGTCTGTGAAGGGCTGTTTAAATACAACACTGACACTGTTGGGGAAGACAGTCCCTGAGCAGGGATCACCAGTGGCTCCAAGTGTGATCTAGGGACCAATCACAATGTATTTCATTACAAAGCTTTCTTCTCCCACCCTTCCCAAAGCAACTGGTACTCACTGGTCACTGTGAGGATACTGGACTACATCGACCTTGGACCTAACCCAAATTTTTATTTTTTATAGACTTGGGAGGACAGAAACAAACTTGTTTCAGCAGTAGAGAAGACTGAGGAAAAGCACAGGGCAACAAAGGACAAAAAAGGTGTTGACTACACATCTTCCTTCAACACGTGTAACACCACAGCAACCAGGCAGTTAATGGCACTCTTAAGCATACAACTGTAACACATTTGCAGGCATTTTAATGATAACGTGAGCCAACATGAAAGATTCCCGAGAATTCTGAGCAGTGCTCAAAGGGTTTCTTGACTTGACTCCCACTTCCCACATTAACCACACCACCAACCAGCAACCTTTGTCCCTTTTAAATGGACTTGCCAGAAAGTGAAAGGGCAGCAAGAAGAGCTCCTGAAGCCTGGATCTGTGAGAGAGCCACGTTGGAGAAGTCGGATTAAAGACATCTAAGCACCTGATAGAAAAAGAGAGTCTTGGTCTCTTTGAGCAAACAAGCAGAGAAAAATGACACAGTCTTAATACATTTGCTAAGTCTACAAAAAAGAAAAAAAAAAAAATCATAGCTCTGTAAATAAAAAGACTATAATTTATGCTGCAGCTCCAGGAGACTGTTTGGATTTCTACTTTATAAAACAGGAAGTCAAAATAAAATTGGAGCTAGATGTTCTCATCCTCTACTTTCAGGGACGTATGAAAAAAACAGTGCAAACAGCATTAACCAGTGAGGCTGGACTGTTTGTCCCTACAGTAAATACTTCACTAGTGCATGTTTGTAATTTTTTTTCATTTGTATAAGGACTGAGACAGCAATTTATACAAGCAAAATTCTTTGAGTAAGAAATGCGACATTAGTATTTCTGTGGTTTGAGTCAAGATAGAAGATCCTGACCAGACCCTGTCACCCACCTGGCATGTGGAGGTGCTGGTTGCTTTGGCGCTTCCAAGATTGTAGTCCTCCACGATACAAAGGTTCAGCATCACTTCTCTCTAGATGCGAGTTACGTCCTCCTCCTTGAGCAAGGCACCTTGCGCTGTACCACCAGCGTTCTGCCCTAGAAGGATGCTTTAAGTGCAATGCTTTTCCATGAAATCCTATCAAAAGTTTCAGATTAGGATTAAGCAGTAATGCTTGAGGTAAGGTGTGCAATGTGGATACAGATCTGGTGGTGTCCTCTGCTGACCATACATCAAGGTCGTATAAAAAGAAAATGATGTAGTTATAAATGTGTCACATAGGACATCACAGGACACGGCCTGTCATCTCCTCTTCCCTTGCACTGTTCCAAATTGGGATACATTGAGCGACCGTAGACTGACACTGAGCAACGAGTCAACTATGGCAATAAAGCCAGATTTTAAAACGCAAGCGGCTTTCATGTTTGTGGCCTAGGTGATGGATTTCCATGCTGTTGGGTCCGTGCCTGCACATGGTCCATCGCCATTCCCAGTAACACACCTTGCAGTTTTCAACCGACAGGGCTGCAGGTCTCTGAAGACATCCCAGTCTGAAGCCCGCCGAAGCGAAAAGGGAGACACACTGACATCTGGTGTTGAAGACTGAAACACGCGCTCCAAAAACTGCATTGTAAGATGCAGAAATGGTTTTGACCTGCAGGGCGGTGAAAGGGCACTGGCAAATAATCCTAGGGTTTCTGGTCAGGCAGCAAGTTGCTTAAAGAGAAATATACATTGAAAAGCTATGCCTAACGTAACATCGTCTCCTTTATTTAAAATATAGACAGCTAGAAGCAGTTCAGGAGAATTTGTAGATTCATTTTCAGTGCCATTTTTAGCAATCTTTTTATGGTGATAAATAGATTTTATTACGCTACTAATTAGATTGCTTGTTTCTCTGTTTGTCTCAATGACTGGTCTTTTAACTACGCTTTTGTCAAGCTCTTGGTGTGTTTCTTGTCTGTAACCAGAACAGAGCTGGAGCCTCTCAGTCTGAGCTCTTCGGATCTCCAGTGCGAACCAAATCAGCTCAGGTCAGGTATAAATGCATGTACTCTTAATGAGACCGACGAGCTCACCCATGGCACAGAAGCAGAGGACCGCAGGGGCTTGCTGGGGTGCGTCCTGTTTTAACCACAAACCTGAGCAAATCTGAGCCTATGATGACCTTTGACGCATTCTTGAAACTCACGTTTTTTGCTGCTTTGTGTTCCGTCTCCAGCGGTGCAAATCCCCACAGAGCCAGGGAAGAGCGCGCAGACGGCACACGCCTGGTGCTCCTTCCCTCAAACTCCTGCCATTGCCCAGAGAGCTGCGGGACCTTCTGCCACCAGAGGCTGAATCTCAAGCTCCGTCAGTGCTTGGAGTAAAACCTTTCTCCCAACAGCCTAAATCTGCTTCAGAGTTAAGCAAACTTCTGACATCCTCGGCACAAGAATCTGCAGCTTGACTGGGCAGCCCGAGAGGAATCACCACCTTTTGCTCATTTTTTGGGTGAATTTAAATGCTTTTACCAGGAAGGATTTGTGAAGAAAACAGCTTTCCTGGCTTGTTTCAACTTCAGGTGAGAGACAGGGCCCACAACTCGCAACTGCAGGGTACCGAAAAAAAAGAGAGAAATACAGGCAGGTACACTTGAAAACTAATACAGGGTGGGAAGAGATGTAGAAGGCTGTTGAGAGGAAGGCTTCACACACCTGGACTTTAACGGAGTTAGGAGTGGCCATTAAAAACGAGCCTTTGGCTTCTTGGACATAAGGCCGTGTGCAAAACCCAAAACGGTGAACATGGAAAGAGGTGTTCATCTGCAAAACACGACACAACACGAGGTTTTTGCTTACAAATAAGAAACAGTTAATTAACTGTTCCTTGGCCGCTGTTAAGTTTTACTAACCTACTGATTACTGGGTTTTCATCAGACTTGAGTTAGGGAAGAGGCAGAGCTCACAAAGGACTGGAAGGCGCTTCCTTCAAAGGAGGAAACAGTTGCTGGCACTGCAATGAAAGACAGAGTCCAGACCTATAAAAGCACCGCAGGGCAAGGCTTTCTGTCTGCTGGGTAGAGCAGGCCACCGTCGATAAAGGACTAACTTTGCTTTTATCGTAGCAGGAGCAGCATTGGGATTCCAGACACTCCCAAGACTTTCTTGTTTGGGACCCGTGGGACAGTATGAGAAAAACATACGAGCAAACATATGAGCATATGAGAAAAACTCGCAGAAATGCCATTTTTTAAGGTAGATTACACAAACATTCAATCTTATGTGACAAAGTGTGGGGTTTTGTGTGAAAAGGCTCAGTTCTAAATGGTTCTAACAACTTGCAAGGCTTTCGGGCTTGTGGGTTGTATTAAACATCCACCTGCAATGTATGCTGCTTGCAGGAAGTCCCTGTCTGACACAAAACCAAACCAAACCAAACCAAGATTTTCCTCAAATCCATTGATGGTGCTTTCATTGCATAGGTCACTGCAGAGTACACGATCGTACCGCTGAAATAGGTACACCTGAAAGGCTGCATTTTCCCGCAAGTTGCATGACAGTCCAAAATCAATAATCGAAATATAGTATGCAGTATCAAAAAGTAACGCTTTGCTTCCACAGCATTAGACAAATGCGAAGTGGTATCTGCAGCCAACAAAGCAGATGCCTAGCCCTGAAATACTAAAATGAAGGCATAAGACCCTCATTCAGCCATCACTGACTCATTAGCTGCCAATATAATTTGAGCGGGATGCCGGTGTGGCAGGAGTCTCCCGGCACAAGAGCCAGAGTGAGCGAGGATTTGGCCCAGACTGGGCAGGCGACGTGTGACAGCCCAGGCTGCATTCACTGCAGTTCCCAGCACCGTCACAAACAACGCCTATGATGGTTAAAGCGTTCTCCTTTGAGTCGCAGGGGCCGGCTCGTGTTTTCCCCAGGCTTCTGTTGGGTCTTCTTCCTGTTGACGGGGCCATCGGTTCAGAGTCCGCCCGTTAAGGGACCTGGGAAAGGGCGACACGCGTCCTGCCTGGGGCACGGGCCCAGGAAGAGCAACACAGGCGCGGTGGTGCTCTGCGTGTGCCCCAACCCCGCTTCGCTGCTGCAACTCACCCAAAGCCTTTCCAGAGCTGCGCCTCGCCCAGCTCTGAACGGTCTGAAAAGACGATTTCTAAGGGGTGTCAGCAGTCACCAGTGCCCTGCTCAGAAAAGCCCAGCTATCAAAACGCCCAAGGAACCCGCATCGCCTCCCGCCCACCTCGACAGCGGGCAGGGCTGCGCCCTGGCAGGGCTTCCCAATCGGTTCAGCACTGAAAAGCAAAGCAGGAATGCGTCACAGCAGTCCAGCGCTTTACTTCTGAAAACGCTGCTCAGAACCGCGCTGAACGACGCTGAAGCGATTCATTCGAGTCCACCCCAACGTGTCCCACACACACCCCCCCCCCAAGGGGAAGGAGTTTTAACCTTTTGTTCTCCTTCTTGGGGATTTAGCATTTGCTCCGTTCCTCGGGAGGCTGCTGCGCCTCTCCCCTGAAGCTGGGGCTGCATCCGCAGCGCGTTGGGGAAGAACACGCGGGGCCCAGGGCATGTCACGGCAGGGCTGCAGCACCACGTGCAGTGCGCATGGAGAGCCCGCCTCTCAAAGAGCAGTTCTCTTCAGCCACTGAATCGCTCTCAAATTCTGCCCTCAACAAGACTTGAGTGACTGCACCCCGGAAGGCCGGGGGGGACCCGGCCCAAATGCAGTGCGGGTGCTGTGAGGAACAACTTCCAGAGCAAAATGGGATCTGATGATGTGCGCACAGCCTCTGACTCACACTTACTTGCGATAACGTAGAAGTTAGGATACTCCTAACATACTGTCCAGTTCACCATAGAGAAGACTCACTTTTAGCTGGAGATTTCAGGATCATATCACTGACCAGGGAAACAGCAGGAGATACAGACTGTACTGACATAAATTTATTTATAATTAACAGGAACTCCCTGAAGGAAACAGCTTGAGGCACAAAGCACGTCATGTCTACTTCTTAGTCCCAAAAGCAGTCTGAAACCAAACCTCCTCACTGATACCCTTGAAGCTTCCTTTCCAATTCTGAGGAATAGGAGAGGGTCAAAGGCTTAACTGCGTAGTGGAAGCCAAGCTGAGCTTCTAATTATTTTGGCTGCAAAAGTCTAGCACAGGTGTTCCTGTGCAAGATGGAGTTACACCTCCTGCCCTTTACATCTAAGTGCGGCAGATTGTGATGTGCCACCCTGCTGCTTCCGCCGTCCGCTCCAGCCCTTTCACCGTTACGTTTTCCTGAGTGCTGGCAACTCCCCTGCTTGGGTTTCAAAGTTGTATCAAAGTGCGCTGCGGCTGACAATGCTTTTAGCTGGCAAGTTGCAGTTAAACGTACCACAGTACGTGGAGAATTATTACAAGCCTGGGGAGGAGTGTCTGGAGAGCTGCTCGGCAGAAAAGGACCTGGGGGTGTTGGTCAACAGCCGGATGAATATGAGCCAGCAGTGTGCCCAGGTGGCCAAGACGGCCAACAGCACCCTGGCCTGTGTCAGGAACAGTGTGGTGAGTAGGACTGGGGAAGTGACCGTCCCCCTGTACTGGGCACTGGGCGAGGCCCCACCTCGAGGGCTGTGTCCAGTTTTGGGCCCTTCACCCCAAAAAAGACACTGAGGGGCTGGAGCGTGTCCAGAGAAGGATAACGGAGCTGGTGAGGGGTCTGGAGCACAAGTCTGGTGAGGAGCGGCTGAGGGAGCTGGGGGTGTTCAGCCTGGAGAAGAGGGGGCTGAGGGGAGACCTTCTCGCTCTCTGCAGCTCCCTGAAAGGAGGGGGTAGCCAGGGGGGGTCGGTCTCTTCTCCCAAGGAACAGGCGATGGGACAAGAGGAAACGGCCTCAAGTTGCGCCAGGGGAGGTTTAGATGGATATTAGGAAACATTTCTTCACTGAAAAGATTGTCAAGCATTGGAACAGGCTGCCCAGGGAAGGGGTTGAGACACCATCCCTGGAGGCATTTAAAAGCCGGGTAGACGTGGTGCTGAGAGATATGGTTTAGTGAAGTTGTTTTGTCAGAGTCAGGTTGGTGGCTGGAGTAGATGGTCTGAAAGGTCCCCTCCAACCTAGGCAATTCTGTGATTCTATATTCACCAAGCTGGTCTATACATCTGAAACAGCATTCTGAGATTTTTTTAACAGAGTTAGGCTACTTTGGGCAAGGTGCAAAGACTCTGCTGTGAAAACCAAGCTTCCACCAGGATCTTTTTCAGTGTCTTACCTTTCTTCTCCTTTTCTGAGAAGAGCATGCAGAATGCTGCAACTACTTACCACATCAGTGTACAAACATACCATGGAGCTGTGCGGTGCCATTCTGCAGGCGGTTGGAGAAACTAAATTTTTCAATGAGTTCAAAACCGGAAAAGTTCTTAGAAGGAAGCTGCACTGAGATTTATGAGATGTGTGGATGATGTTGTTACCTCAAAGGTCCATGAGTCACACATTGCCAGGAAGGTGGGTTTGTGTTCTGCGGAACTGCAACACCTGCTTGCTCCGAGCTCTGCCTCCATAGCAGTATCCCATGCCGGTCACTTTTGAAGACAGTTGATGGATTAGACAGGATTTTAGCAAGGCTGATTTTGACTTTGTCAGAAAACCTGCCAGCGTGCACGTTAACTCAAATATTCAAAGTAGAACAATTTATTAACAACAACATTTTACAACAGTGTTTTCTCTTCAACTAAGCTTCAAGATGCACATGGGACTTGCAGGTAAAGGACTGACTGGGCGTAGAAGACTTCCAGATCATTTAAAGCATGCCCATTTCACGGCAGCTGCTTCCAGACTGATCACGGTCAGCTTGTTTAAGGAACAAACCCACTTAACTACGGGTGCTTCTTAAGTTGATTTCCTACTAAAAATGAAACTTTAGTGACAGTACTCATCCGAACATGAAGCAAAGATCTGAAGAGGACACGTACCAGTAGATTACCCCCGAGTAACTTGATTGCAAATTCAAGCTACATTAAGCTGGTGTCAATTAAGCAGTACGCTCCAAGTGTCCTTTGATGATATTACACTCAAATGTGTGTGGCTTTGGTAGAAGAAAAAAGCAACTTGGTAAAGACAATTCCATGCTCAATGTGTGTCTCTACAGTTTATTTTACAGGAGATGAGATGAGCACTGTGGTGCATATAAATTTGCAGAACAATATAGGAAAATACAGTTTAACCATATGAAATTGTTTTACAGTAAGACAGAAAAATTATGTATAGGAAACGCCTTCAACACCGAAGGACAAGATCCGCAGCTGACATAAAGTAGCTTCCACCGAACTCTGCCAGTCTACCCGAGCTGAAGATCTGCCCCCTGAACCTTTCCTGCATTCAGCTTCTGAAGATCAGTGAGTCCTTCATGTATCCTTATGGAACAAAAGCCACCCGATAATTTGCACAATGATCTGAGATTTACAAGTTACCCAGACAGAGGCTGCATGATACGCAAGCTATTTACGGGGTCTATTCAGCCAAAATTTATGGAAAGTTATAAAATATTGGCTAAACATCTTTAAAAATAAGTCATTAGTACTGACAAAAGTCAACTTTCCTAGAAATTTAGAAGTATTTAGCAAAAGTTACACAAAAAAGACCAAATAAGCAATTTCATTTTAGTAGAAAACTCTGCTTTAGTGTATGACTGGTGATCTGGTTCGCCTTTGAATCCCTGCTGTTAGAGTGTCTGCAAAAGTGATTAGTGGATTTTTCACACTGTCTCGGGCTGCCAAAAGAAAGGAAACCATCTAAGGAGGAGAAGAAAGTACCTGCTTTTGTCATAGTGGATAGAGGTTGGTGTTCCTAAACAGCATTTTTGACCTGCTGGAGTGAGGGAGTGGTAAATGGACATCCAAAGTCCTTCGGCTATTCTGAAAATCGCAGCCATCACATCAAAAAACTCCAGAGGAATAAGGGATTTCGGGTCAAGCGTTCCCAAATTCAAATGACTAAGATTGTCACGTCATACAGATGTGAGATCCCCAAAATCACTACTCAGCTTTAGACTTCCAGTACCAGAAAATTTCTTCTCAGCAACCGCTTTAAAAAAGAGTCAAGGTTTGTTTTTTTCTATTTTCCACAATAAAGGCCTACTTAGGCCCCAAATGCCACTTACGCAACTATTTTTATGCAGAATTCCCTGCTTATTCTACTGAGACCCCTATACTGAAGGACGGGTCAGAAGATGAGGTTAGCAACACTTTTTCAATGCGCTTGCCTTTAAGTCTAGTATTTCCTACTCCATTTCAGTGCTGAGAATTTAGGATGGCTGTGCTGGAGGGCAAACGGTCAATGAGACAAAGGCAGGTCTACTGGAAACGTGGCTGTTCTAAACGAGCGCACAGCGCGGAGCAGGGAAGGAGGGTGGAAAACCCCGCACAGATCCGTGCGCGCTGGCTGCTCCTGAGTTCTGGAAATCTGTAGGGTGAAGCTGTGTGTTTCACACGCTTGTAGCGGATACCACTTAAAGAGGCACTTCAAGGGGAACTACGAGCAGAATTTTAGTAGGGTTGTGATACAAGCCATTTCAGTTACTCGTTAAATCAGTAGCCCTGAAAGACTGCGTATATTCAGAATTATAGTCTTGTCCGCTCACCGAATGTGCATACAGCAGCTGAAAAAACTTTCATTCTGAATATCCACTGAGTTTATCTCTTACAATGCACCTGAACAAGTTCAACTTAATGTAAGTCGAGGGAATTAAATTTGAGTGTTTCAAATTTATGTATTTTTAATGTACTTATTATGCCGTTAACCTAAGACTTATTTTTTATTGGTCTATGAAAGCTTTTGTCCAGGTACAATTCTTAGGATCAGATGCATCATTAGGCACAAAAGGTTTTTGCCTTGAGGAATGTGTGGGATAAGAAATTTTAAGTCAAATTGTGCTACGTGTTGGTCCCTTCAGAAAAAATGTCCAGGAAGAAAAAATAAACTGTGACTAGCACAAAACGGAGACATTGCACTTCCAAACCCTGGGGCTGATAAGAAAAATCCCAAACAAAATCCAAAATAACCCCTCCAAAAAGCTTTCATTTACCACTCGCAGAAAATAACCAAAAGCATGAAGTTTGGTCAGCACATTAAAGCAACAGAGATGTTCTGTGAAACTTCAAAATTAAAGAAATGATCATGCAATCTGGCGTATCTCAGTAATGGAAGGTTGGCTACAGCAACAACGACAAGGGAAAAACAGGAATTGAAAGATGCACATTTATATGAATAAGACCTATTATAGGACAAAATAATTAATATTATTTATACAATAGTGCTTTTCAGGAAAAGACAGGAAAGACTTCATCATCATTACGCAACAGAAAGACCGTGTGCTCCAAGCTCCTGGAGGACACCCGCACGCCAGGCTCAACACGTCTCCGCCTGACTTACAGTTCAGTGCCAGGGTGCCGGACGCCACAGCGCTGCCCAACGCCAACAACCGTTCTGCAGCCACCGCTGTGGCACCGACACATACCGGTTTACCGCTGGCACAACCGGCTGTTAGCTGGAGAGCCCTGTTTCAAGCAGCAGATAGAAAGGAATGTTTCATCACTCATTTTTCACGTGCTCAGCAGAATTCAGAGAGCGATGAGCCTGTCAGCGTCTGAGGGAGACGAGCGCCTCATGTCCAGAAGTTCAAATGCCACTGGGGCAGCTAAATATTTTCCTGCCCTATATGTCCGTTTTTAATTTGAATCTGCGTGTGACTACTGCCCACCTGGTTAAGTTAAATGTAACCAGCAGGCTTCTCTGGTAAAGCGTCAGACACCTCTGCTGTGCAAAGAAGGACACCCGCCAGCCGCTCCCTACCGCCGTACCAGTATGGGAGGAATGCCCACGCCACAAGCAGCGTTCGCAGCAACGCCTCGTTAACCTCTGGGACTTCGTTCTCCTATTTCAACACATGATGGGTAGCAAAAAGCCTACAGACTTTCCAGAAAGGTCTATGATCAGGAAAGGTCACTGTTTTGCAAACTGCCTTTTTGACTCTTGTCTTTTGAAGAGCCCTTTCTCACAGAGCGGAAAGGTAAGGGTGACCAGGACGGCCTCCAGGACACCAGACCCTGACTGCCACCTCTGGGCGCAGACGCAGCCGGCTGCGCCAGTGCAAACGAGCACGCTAGGTACCATGAAACAGCAAAAATGTTTTCAATTCAGAAGGAAACAATCAATCAATGGATCATACCAAGAAGTCACATCTGCTCATTCCAGGGGGACCTTCAAGGTGCTGGTCTGGATTTCTTAAGGTGCTTGATAGTGAAGGACCCACCTGGGTAAGCAGTGCTCTTTTTGTCCCCGTGTGTGACTGAAGAAAGAGATGGGCAGAGCTACTTTTTCCTCTTAGTTTTGCATTTGGGTTTTTACACCTGTGTCAGCAGGTGAGCTGTAGGCCCGCGCTCTAGAGCTGCGCTCCTACCACAGCCTGACACAGGGTCACTCGTGAGAACTGCATGTATAGCGGCTAGGGCTTATACATTAAGTCCTTGAGGTTCTCATTTCTTAATGTTTACCTTATACATATACTCAATGACTAAGGAAAAAAGAGGCTGGTGCGTTTCTACTTGTTAGCCTGATTTTCAAAGTCACCTGCCACCTACGTGCTCCCTGCTGTGTTCCAAGAAATCTCTGAGTGCCAAGGGCTTCCGAAGAGCAGGGGAAGAGCGTGCATTTCTACATAGTCTAACTTGCAGCAAATATTTAAATAATGACATTAAAAACAGGGACAAATTTAAAGAGGTTCTGAGAAGGTCTGAGAAATTATGATGGCTATTGAGCATGTAAAAGTTTTCTGTGAGAGCTCTACAGAAAACTCCTGTTAGAAGAAAAACCCCAAAAAGAGATCATCTGAGTGTAGTTCACTGTCACAGGAGAGCTACACACGCTGACATTGCAGCACAGGGCGAAACGCAGCAAAGTTCTGCAACATGAAACTGCGCAGATGCAGAATCGGGGGAAGAGAACGAGAGCAGGAATTTGCATGCCGCCTGTTAGCAGAAAAGGAAGAAGGATTTCAGTGTTTACTGGGGAGCACGGCTACCCCAGAGCAGCTCAGGCAGGGCTGCAGAGGGGGAAAAGTATTCTAGAAACGTTAACAGGTATTTCCATATGACTTTCACTGCTGTTATGATATTTTAAGGTTAAAAGACAATTAAAGCTATCCCTAAAAATTTTCAGTGTCATCACATAACGAAATAACATATAAGGGAACAGGGGAAGTCCTTCAAAAGATGTTCAACACGCAGAAGTGATGAACAAACGTGAGTTACAGACGTGAGTGAACCTGAAGCAGACCGGATATCTGCGAACTAGGCCTTTTGGGCTGCTGCTTTACGAAAGCAACTGGAATCTTGCCAGCGATGGGAGAAAGTGCTCTTGGCCCACGTGGGGAAGGAATCACTGCTTTCAGCTCATTAACTCCAACAGGAACCAGCCAACAGCACTGGATCCACAATGAGTTCTGTCAGAAGGTGAAAGAATACCTTAGAGGAAGATTTCCAGCAAGGACTCTATTGAATAAACTGTGCCAGGAGATGGCTTTGAAGACATAGGCAGGTCGGTGTGGATGATGAATAAAATGTTCTTATTCTGTACGGTAGGTGAGGTCACGGCTGGTAAGCACTTCACCAGCTCTGGCACTGGAGTCAGGACACCCAATGGATTTAACGCCGTAGGATTCACTAAGCCCTTGAGCTCAGACAAGGGCCAAAAGGCTCTGGCTGAAGCAGAGATGGCCAGAGCGCCAGAGGCTTGACAGCACGAGACAAGTATGTGACAGCATTGCTTAAACAAAGAGGGAGCTCTGTGGGAGTGGCAGGACTCCTGAAACACAGGCGGCTTCAAGAAAGACATGGGCAAGCGGAGCTACCAGAGAGAACTCGAGGCAAATTCCCACTAATTGTACATCTTCGGGTGAAAGCAAACAGTACTAATCGAAAGCTCACCTTACGCTCTGTGACCACAGAGCTGTATGAAGAGGTAAGACAGCCCTGTNAAAAAAAAAAAAAACCACTAAAATAGTAAAAGCTTGCATCAAGTGTGTGAGCCCACCAGCCAGACGAAACGATGACCCTTAAGCTCAGTGGAGGCAAGAGACTTTGCTATTCCTATTGATGAGTTCCATTGCAGCAGCATCATGCTTTTCACACGCTAGCTACTTTAACATAACATGAAGCTTGATCTTGCTCCAGAGAAGAAGTCGTTTAGGATGAGCTACTGCATGAGGAAAGACTGGGTTCCACTGCATTTTTGCAACTCAATGGAAGATGAACAGAGCAATGCTGAAACTCCCGAAGTTACCTTGTTAGGAACAAACACGAGGGCAGGCGTCCATCCTTCCCTTCAAACATGCCGCTGCCTTCTTTGATGATGCTGTCTGTTCAGAAGCACCGGGGCTTCAGCGCTCCCCGACCTGGAAGGCACCGCCCTGCCCAGGATCCATCAGCCAGAGAAGTGAATGAGCCAGGTAACACCGATCCCACCGTCTGCAGTGTCGGACCACAGGAGAACACCATCTTTTGCAGGAAATAAGCTGGAAACTGTCTACAAGCAACAGCAAAACTTCCCTAACCCTTCCACCGATTACAGATGAAACTCTTGTTGTAGAGGAAGCATCTCGCCCAGTGCAGAGCAGCACCGCGCGGGAGTTTGCTGGGCCTGGTAAAGATTAACAGCCAGGTACAGCTCTCCTCAGATTATGGAAGTGAAAAAGAGATACAGACTCCATCAAGAGAATTATTCCGTGCAGCTCACGCATTCCTGCAATATTTCAAATGGACCAAAAACTAGAAGTAGGAAAACTGTCTGGAAGTAAAACAAAAGGGTAAAAAAAAATTACCAGAAAATATAACCAAGAACTGAGAGCAGCTTAAATACACCTTAGTAGGGAAACAAAAATACATTTCAGTCCTCGAAGAAACCTGTGCTAACGGACAATATTTCCAGTCCAAAATAGATAAAACAACAAACATCTTTAAAGAAAGAGGAAAAATAAAGTGTAATTGGTAACAGATTACTTCAGATATTTATTACAGAGAAGATGGCATAAAGTGCACAACTAGCTTCATTTTGCAATCAAATGTGGTGAACTGTGGTCAAGATTGCTCGTTTTAATTTATACACAGCTTAGAATACAGGGTTGACCCGAGATGCAGCTCTGAAGTACTCCAGTTATTTTTGGCCACTAAAGTTTTGAAAGCTCACCCTGCACCTGTGGTTTAAAAAAAGAAGAGAGAAAAAGTGCCTGTCCTCCAAAGTGCATGGGAGAGATAGGAAAAGCATATATTGGTATGCCAAAAAAATTAATAGGCTAGAGAGTGAACGAATAGGAAGACTGAAAGAGAGAGATCATCACGAAACTTCCCCGCTCGAGCAGGACTCTGGGGAAGCATACGTATTCTAACCGAGCGCAAGGACGACAGGACGCTTCGGAAAACCACGTTTCATTCGTGTTGCGATAGTCTTTGCCCCAACTTAGGAGAGACTCATGTAACAGTGTGCTGGCTGCTTCCAACACCGAGGACAAAATAGCAGTTGCAAATGCAGAAGTGTGTATGGAAGTGCAGTTCGGGAGGTGTCACGCCAGGAACAGTGATCCTGAGCACGCAGCCGTCACGGCATTGCATCTGCCAACATGCAAAGGTTTACAAAGGTTAATGACACGGCAGAGAAGTGGGCTGTGGAGGCATTTGCAAGACAGGAACGCATCTACGCTGGTAAAGAGCTGGTTGAGGAAAAGGGAACAATAGGAAAACGCTACAGAATTCAGGTCGAAATCGCAAACCAGAAAAATAATCACTGCAGCAATATTGAAAATACATTGCGGATAAGACTTCACTGCGTCTCAGTTTGTTTTTGTAAAGGGGAATATTAATTCTAAGTGATCTAATCGCAGCAGTTTGAGGCTGGTGAACAAACCCCTGGAACAGGAGTAGAACAAAAGGAGGATGCAGTTTTGGTGCTGGGGAGAAAAGGAGGGTAACGATAAGATAAAGTGGAACACAACTGTGGATCAAACGAAATAGCATGGTTTGGGAAACTGTAGATGACAAGCCAGGGAACACCGAGTGAAGGCCACAGTGGTGAGAATCGGGGTTTCTGCTGGATCTAAAGCAAAAATCTTAAGAATCTTGGCATTGTATGAAATGCTGAAACATATATTATCAGCAATGCTGAATAATGCATCAGAAATAACAGCAGGAGAATCAACTTATACCTTTTCACAACCAGTCTACAAACTACATAACACTATGTGCCAAAAGCAGGGTTGAATTTTTGGTTGGTTGCGGTAAGGGTAAAAAAGGAAAAACCGAAGGTTGCGAATCTGAGAGTGCAGAAGTGCTGGGCAGCTGCATTTACTTTTAATGCAATTTAGTATCACAGATTCGTGGCACCTTTGAAAATCAGGCTCTAAAAAGAGAAAACAATTTACCTGGACAAATTTGGTAACTGAAGATACCTAAAGCCTGTGTTATTCACCTGAAGGAACCAGAAAAAGGGCAATTTTAACCTGGATCCCAAATAAAATATTAGAGGACTGTCTTTAAGGAGATTCTGTGAGAAAACACCTTGCATAATCAGGAAAGGTTTTGAACATCTCATTTATTCCTTGGTATATAACCTCTTTCTGTCATTGAGGGCACTCAGACAGCAAATGAGGTAGGTATAGCACAACGAAGTCTTTCCTGATAAATAACGGTGATGGCAACGCTTTCAACCTCATTGATTGGTCCGGAACAGAAATCATGATGATAACGGGTTTATGTGTCCCTGAGAGGGAGTATAAAACAGGAAGAACAGGAGTCTTCTCCATAGATTTTGGGAGAAGGGCCATCACTTCACTGCCGTGGTGGGAAATGGTGTTTATGTGAAATAAATCTATTTGCACAACTTTGCAGCGAGACATGCGGGTTTGGAGACGGGGGAGCCAGAAAAATTAATCGACTTGCCTATGGCCATGAAAGCAGTCAGTGACAGACCTGGGATTCATCACCAGGACTTGCCTGCCTCCTGCGACATGTTCAAATGTTTATCTACTCGCTGGCCAGAGGCGCACTGCCCGGTTGTTCTGACATACGGTATAAAGATAGTCATGCAAGGGATGTAGCACAAGGTCACCGAAGAACAGAGCTCTCTCTCTTCACCAGAAAGCAGATTTCTTCTGGAAGCTGCGTGCAATTGGGAACCTCTGGTGGGAAGCACACATCTGGTTTCTTCATCCTGGAATGTCTGCTTAAGGCTTAGCACAATGAGGACCATTTTAGTGACTAAATGTAACAGAGATAGCCCACACAGGCATAAATTACAAGGTGTCTGGTAGTGGAACAACCTTTTCCCTATGCGCTTCTGACCCTTCAAAAACAAACATTAGCCTGGTTACTTCAGTGGACTCATCACATACAAGTACAGAACAGTCTATATTTCCATGTCCACAGGTCGGATATCTCCAGTTTTGTGTTCTTTTACCCACAGTTCCCTGTCTTTGGCAGGATCCACTTTCCGAAGCAACTGATCCACGAGCTCTACTGTCTAAAACAAACAAAACAAGAATCAAAATGTCAAGGGTGCGTTTCAGGCAGAGGCGGTCGTTGCTCTGAAGCGTAGAGCAGCTACAGACATGCCTGTGTTGCATTTGCAGACAAGTGAGAACCGCGTGTACGCAAGGCTCGGTGGGCAACAGCCAGATCTGAATGTGAACCTTGTAGCAGGAAGCAGAGGAGAGGCCAGAGACGTGCTTCCTATGCCAGGCATCGGCCACTCAGTCTCTGACTCCTGTCCTGCAAGCTGTACCTCACACCACATACAACCATCTACTGAGAGGTTGGCAGACGTTCCCTGTATTTTAATATTTGAAAATTAGCCAGTTTTTTGATAAGCAAATAATATATACTCCCTCCCCCAACAGTGAAACCATTTACCATTTTCCTTGCAAGAACAGATGACCTCAAGGAGTAATGCATGATGCTGGGAGAGCTAATAATGGCTCATGCTGACTAAATGTAATTAAATTCATTGTGCCTCCCCCAGCAAAAAGCCGCGATCCAGCAGTATGAAATGTGACCAGGATCAGAGGGTCTTGGAGGAGCAGGACTGTAGGGTGGCAGACAGTACTGCTGCAAGCTAACAAACTGACTGCCTAGACTTTTCACATCTCCTTTTGACACAGGTCACTCAGATCGGGATAGGGACCGTTCTGCTCAGCTGAAGCGCAGTAAGGACCAAAGGGACCAAACATAAAGCAGACTTACACTTTGGTTGAACATGTCTGTCTCATGCCGCAGCTGTGTATATTGGCAAAGATGCTGCCGAATCATCTCCACCCTTTCAACTTCTAGTCTCTCAAGCTCCTGGACACGAAGGAAAACAAGTCCATATTTTTCTTGGAAGCTGAGCTTGAAGGCCCAGAGAAAGGATGACACACAAAAGGTTGCCCGTCAGTGCAGTTACAGATACTACCCCAGGGTCACGCTTTGGAGCTGAACTCTGTGGTTGCACATCCCTCTGATTGCAGAGAATCTGAGACAGTAAGCAACAGAAGTCACTTCAGCCTGAGCCTAACGATAGAAAAGAAGGTTGAAACCTCTCCAAACTGAGACAACCAAGGCAGAGACAGGAGCTACTGTCTACAGGGACACTGCAGGCAAGAGGGAATCTGTTTCCAAAGCTTTGCAATCTTTCTTGCTAGCTCCAGAAGTTACAGCTATTCCTTGGGGAAGCAGGAGACTGCGCTGGGGTGTATGGCGCAGAGGGCCTGAGTGCCCTCGGTCTAACCAGACACCTCTAAGAGCAGTTCTATCTGTTCACCAGATGATGAGCTGGAACAAGTCTCCGCCTCGCTCAGCTGGCAGTAAGCAGAACCCAGCAATGCTTTAGGCAAAAAGGCAGGTGATTGCTAACTTTCCTCCTGACTTTTCCTGCCTCCCTCATCTCCTGGATTCTGATATTATACCCTAAAGTCTACATTTAGTCCATCCTTGTCCATCTGAGCAGTAGTAATGGAAGCAGCATACTATGGAAGTCCGCTTTTAAAGACAAATAGTGTGATGGAGTTTGCTGTTTCACTAGAAAGCTCTGGACATCAATGGGGCCAAATCTTAAAAAACCTGCTTGCAGAAGGCATTTCTGGTGTCCACTTACTGGGCATCACGGTGGAGTGCAACCTGCACATATACAAGTAGGCACGCTGCTACGCTGCCTTCCCTGTGCCACCTGCAGTTTGTTAAACGTTTTTGGTGAAACAGATCCTTCATTACAGCGCAAAAGTCTCAGGTGGCAGACTATCTGCCTGGGGAGGAAGAAGGGCAAAGGAGCTTATGGTATGGACAGGACCGAAACAGACTGAGCTCCAATCGCTGTTGCCGATTGATGTACTGCCTTTTCGGAAAAAAAGGGCCCACTTTGAACTCAGGCTCCCTTCCTTAGGGCACAGATGCGCAGGACCAGAACGCAGAAGGCAGTGTGCCAGTGCTGGTAAGCACGCCGTACACAGAATGCGCACTGTATCTACACCACAAACTTCAGGGAAGAGGGTATAGAAGGAAACACAAACCTTCACACCTTGACTTTCTCGACTTCGCAGTGCATGTGAACTAATCTGTACCTGAACCGATCAGACGCAGACCATTTTTCAATTTAGATTTTACACTCACGTATACCAAGGCTTGCCTTCAAATGCTTCTCAGCCTGCGTTTCACAACCGACAAACCTGCCGTGTGTGTTTGCAGGTTGTGACCTCCCCCTTGAGCTATCGACTAGAGCACTTCTGAGTTGTACTTCTCCAGGAGCAAATATGCAGCTAACGTATACCTGGCCATATCTGGACACAGTGTCGCCGACAGTCAGTGGTGTTTGCATCAGCGAGAAACCACCAGTGAAGGTGAGAGGAAAATCAGATCCCTTATGTACAGGAACAGCCAGCTTTTTCTCTCTTTTCCTGCTTTTGGGCAGACATCTGCCTCCTAGTTTTCCACTCACCCATCTGCCTTTATTTGTTTACTGCAGTTTAAATATTGCACTGACACGCTTCCAAATGCTGAGCAATTTACACCCAGCTTCTTATTAGGAGGAGTTTAAAGTTTTGTGTTTGTCCAATGAGAAAAAAGATATGCAAAAGACATTTTTATCTCCCACTTTTGAAAGCAATTGGCTGTTGTCCATAAGGGCTCTAAGGAATGGCAGGAGGGAGGAGCCCTAAAACCACAGTACAGGTATTTCAAGGAATACAGCACATCAAAGCTCTCCTTTTGGCATCTTGGTGACTAATCCCAAAGGTATACGCCCTTAGGTGAATACTGTGAGCTGTGTTATCTTCAGAGAAACAGAACAATAGGCAATTAAAGTATGCCTCTTCTGAGTTGGCAATTTTTGTGAAAAAATTGTAAAATCACAGAATATAAAAATTCATTAATGTATAAATGGACTATGTGATTTATCGCACGTTTTTCCATGTCTTCCTTGTGCATTCCTTCATCCTTCCTGGGGACACTTCCCGCCTTCTGGCCCCTAAGCAGCCCTGAACTGGTGTAATGCTTTCTGCAACAGAACAATTATTTCTTCCTTCCCCTAATGACACGTGATTTTCTTAGAACTGAGAACTAGAAATACAATGGGAGATTTATCACCCAATTTTCCCTCATGTTTGGCACTGTAATTAGCTACGTATGATGAATGTTGGATGCTATTACAGTTCTGCGATGTGAGATGCTGCATAGAGTTACTTACCAGAGTGGTGGTCACCATTTCCTCAAACCACTTGGACTGGGCTTGATTGTAAAGATCCACGCAGCGCATCAGGTCATCTCCTGAAAAGGTCAAGATAGCAACGCGTTAGTCCTCTCCAGCCAGCGTCACCGAGCTTAAAAGGAAACGGCAGTTCAGGTTTTGTAGAGCAGGTCCAGAGGGTTTGAAGGTCAGTCCCGGCGGAGCTGAAGGCTGTTCTGTTAAGTGGGGTTTGTGAGGTGCAAAAAAATTTCAACAAAATGCCTGCACTCCATGTGTGGTAAAAGATAGGTGATTGGGGTGAGAAAGGATGAGGGGGAAAGAAAAGATTTTAAAAGGAAAATATGAACATTAAGCAGTATTTTACAAAATGCCCAGAACTATGAAGGCAAGTTACTTCAGTTAAAAAAAGAAATGGTCATAGACAGAAAGTTGAAAAACACCTGAAAAATGAAAAACATCTGAAAAACATCAGAAAAATATGAAAAACAAATCATTACAATGGGAAATCTATAACAACGAGCTGCAGGGTAGCACTCTGTAGGTGAGACTGCATTCAAGAGGAGCCTGTTTAAAATGGGCACGAAGCGCCAGGCTTAAGCTGCCCGAGATGGAGGGATGAGCTTCTGTGCAAGCTCAACCCAGCTGCACGCTCGGGCATTCTCCAGCCTCTGAAGACGCACGATTCCAGTCGAGCTCTGGCTTCCTCCTGTGTTCAGGGCACCGCGAGTATTTCAGTTTCTCCCTTGTTGCAGGACTCTGCTCTGACAGTGAGGAAAAGGTCGTCGGAAAACCTGGAAGGAATGTCTCAGAGATTACTGCTTTCTGGCTAATAAGTTCTCTTTCTTCTTTAAATGAGGCTAATGGTTTGATGCCTAGGTCCAGAGCTCAAATCGATCCTGTTCTGTTAGGTGCAAAAAGGTAAACGCAAACCGGGGACAAAGAACAGGATTCCACAGACCAAAGAAAGTGTCAAAGAAGTAAATGCAACTGGAAGCCTCCCATGGACTTAAAACCTGGGGTGGCAACCAAAGCGTACGAAGAAAAAAGCATTCAGGGCTGAAAGCTCAGCAATAAGCTTATCTACCCGGACAGGGGATGTCTAGTCTGACATGACAAGGCCGAACTAATGGCTCCCACACTCCAGGAAACTCCTCAGGAACTATCTGACTTGGGCTTATCCTCCACCCACCCGAGTGAATCTGAGCCACTGAACAGCCAGCAAGATGAAAGCCACGAAACCCAGAACAGTCAACGGGAGCACAAAGCAAGGCCACGTGTCAGTAACCCGGGGGATCACAGAAGGGCTCTGGTCTAGAGCTCTTGTGTCCCACCGTCCACTCGCAGCAGAGCTCATTGCGGAGCCAGATCACTACATGCTGCTGCTGCGCACGTGGCGAGCACCTCAGCTGGGCTGCGGGGATGGGGCAGGTCCTGCCCTGCCCGGCGCCGCAACAGCGGCACAAAGCGGGGGAGAGCGACGGGGAGACTCGCACCGAACTCTGGGTTACTCCCATCTCATCTTCAGCTCTCCCTCGCTTTTCAATAAATACCCGTTGCAAACGATTTCTGAGGACCCAAGAGAACACAGAGAGGCTGTGAATTTGCAGACAAAGAGCATCTCTTGTGGAGCCTCCTGTTGCTAACACGTAGCTTTTGTTTCTCCTCAAATGGTTGTCTATACACGTGGTCACACTGCAAATGACTCTCCTCAGTCTCCTCAAAACCCGGACAGGCTATCCTGAAGTTTTATAAACCTCAGAACTATGAAGGACCACTCTGCCAAGGAACGGACCCATGAAGAGATGAACATGGAAGCCCTAGTTAAGCCCCATATTTTCAGCAAAGGATCAGCTTTGCAGATCTCAAGAAAGACAGTTTCTGATGGATTCTGTAGAAGTGGTTTGAGCCTCTGTAAAACATGCGTAAATCATACCAAGTAGCTGCATCCTCAGTACAGTTTAGCACACACTACCATATCCTCATTTTAATTACTGAGTAGCAGCGGAAAAACGACAAAAAGTTCACTTTCAAGGAAAAAAGACAGTAATAGGAAGCATAATAGACACCCACATATTTGTAGGTGACTGTGATTTAGCCAAGCTAGGAACTATGATGTAAGGAAGAAACATTCTCAGCTTTGAATCAGACTTTGAAATTCAGTTTCACAAACATTCAGTTATTTCATCACGCTTTCACAAAACACACGGACAATTCACCCTCCTTTTACTGTTCTCACCCCAGTTACCAAAATTACCATCTGAGTTGGAAAACTGGCTCGTTTCTTCAGGGGATTTCATACCAAACAGATTTGTAGCACAGTTCACTTTGACTTGGTAGCAATATTAGAAAAACCAAGAAACACGTGGCTGGACGGGCAGTTGCACCCCATCTTGTTCCTGTTGTCCGGCGCTCGCCTCCCGCCACTGATGGACACAGGTACTCACCCGCCTGAGTGGACTTCCGTCTGGCCTTTTTAATTTCCTCTTCTGTCTTGTTGCTGAGCTTCACCTCTAGCTGCTGCGTTTTCATTTCCAGATCCTTCTGTCTCTCTGTCAAGGCTTTCCGGGCCTTGGAGTAATTAAAGAAGAGTCACATGTTTTAGAGGAAAAGAGCTGCCAGCTGCTTTCAGCCATCTATGACTCCTTCATACAAGTATCTGTAAGTAAGAAGTCAGGGACTCTGCATAAAACTGGGATTCAAGTTCTTAGGACACCATGTGGTGTTCAAAGAAGTCTTCCACCACCACAGAGAAGTAGTCTCCAACAAAAGCATCTGAACTCTTCATAGGTTCTTAGAAAGGCGCAGTACAAAAGGCATCACCAGACTTTCATATTTCTTAGTAACTTTCTCACTACTTCTGGAAGAGAGGGGAGATGGAGCCTCTTCCAAATGTCTTAATCAGCACCACCAAGACACCTCTTCTATTTGCGTTTCTTAGGATCTCAACTGTTGAAAGAATTTCAAGTATCTTACAGAATTTATTTTTAAGTACCTATCAGAAACTCCAGCAAAAGGAACTTTTAAACTTATTTCAGAAAAACTAATTCAGGTTCATGACAACAGCAGTTCATACTGTAGAAATCAAGAACCTGAGACCTCATTAAAACTGATTATTTAAATTACTTCAACGTTCTTCAGGCTTTTAAAACGTGATTTATCAGCATCATTACTGAGCTTCTACAGGCAAATTAGTAAAATGTCTTAACAAATAAACGTCGTTACCACATAGGCATGCTGCAACCTCATTTGCTGAGGTTGCCTAAACACATAAAATAAAAATAACTTGTCTTGCAGACTTGTTGTAAAATAGGTCGCATTTGTTCTTTATCCAGTTACAGTGTTAAAACCTAAATTTGGATGATTACATTTTGTTAGCACCTTGCAGTTTTCTACAGTCACACCAGCCTGCAAGTTACAATGCTCTTGAGGCATTACCCGAATTTTTTCAGCCTGCGGTTTTTGAGGCCCTGTGCTTTGTTTGGCAGGTCGCAAGAGGGAGCTGCAAGAAAGCAATCTGGTGGGAAGCTGCGCGCTTCACCAGGCCCGCTGCGGACATGGCCGTTCCTTTTTTTAAGTCCTTGTTCTCAAGGCTATTCTAATTCGTTCTTTCCAATACCCCTGCTGAGGACTGTGTGCCTTTGCAGGTATGACTGTGAAGAGCTCACCGTTTTGAAGAAAAACGCCGTCCCTGAGTATATACAGTCTAATAACCTTGTGTATCCTGCAACCGTTCTGTCCCTGGGCAAACCTTCTCACGCGCACTCTGATCTTTAATAAAAGCCCAAAAAATCTGGGTTGACTAAACATGGCACGTTCCTTTCCAACTTACACCCAAGAGCAAACCGCACGAGGATACCATTTGGCACAAGCGTCGTGGCAGCCGAGGGAGGCATGGGCAGCCCGTTTCCTGACAGCTGCTGACAAGAGAGCACTTTCTGTGGGTGTAACTCTCCCTAAATCACAACTTCAGCCACCTACTGGATATTCAAGTTAAAACAGTCCCTGATACTAGTGTGCTGCTGCTGTTTGGATTTTTTCAGGTGAAGATGTTTCCCGTGAGGTGCAGAAAACAGGAACTGGGAAAGGGTTTGTGACTGGCCGTGCCAAGTTCGAGCTGCCTTCCTTAGCCATCCGCTTTCGGCCACTGCCCGAGAGGTTACTGAGCCAGGCGAGCCTCTGGCCTGACCCTGCTGCTGTTCTAAGGCAAGGTTTTTTAAATTTTGAGGGCAATGCATTTGACTTCCAGATGCACACGAGCAAGGAGTATTTTCATCAAATGCGTTAGAAATACGTTGTCCCAGGTTGGGAAGGGGAGGGCGAAACAAAAAGCCAGTTCAGCAGTAAGGTGTTAGCCCTGCCTGCAGCCCCCAGTTTCCCAAATCTCAGCTAAGCAGCAAACCACGTCAGGGGCTTGGCACAGCGTAACTAACAGCAGAAAGCACTCAGCAGAGATCTTTGTGGTTCTTTGTGGCAGAACAGAAACTTTTCAGAGGGCAGCTGCTTTTCTGTCCAAACCAGCACTACCTCATAAACACTCCAGTTTGTCCTCTGCTCCCACCTTTTCAACAGCTGCGTAGCGGCTGGCCAGATGCTTCCGTAAGTCTGCAATATGGTGGTCGCACTTCTTCATGTCTTTCTTAAAGTTCTCTCTGAAGTTAAGGAGGGGCTTCTCTACCTCGCTCTGAAGCTGGTAATGAAACAAAGGAAGAAATGGCAATAATGAGAAGCCGGGCAGTAATTCCTAGCTCTTCTGCTGAGCAGAGCTCAGGACAGAGAGGAAACAGTAAATACACTGCAGTCAAAGGCAATGTCGTACAGCACCACCACTCTTCCTGAAGAGAACTCCGAGTGAAGCTACTGTAAACCTCAGCTCTTCATAAGACAGCTCTATTAAGGCAATATTTACTGAAGGGAGCAAAAGGACAGAAATCTTGTCTTCCTTTTTCCCGTCAAATCGCATCTCTCTTCTTATACGTAAGATCCAATCTCAGGCAATGGCCAGAGCTCCTCTCGAGGTGCTCTGATTCTGTCCTAACTGATGCAACTTGCTTAAAAAGAAGTACACAAACCAAAGCCACTAACCCTGACTGCAGTAAGGTGCGTCAGCGGACCACGGTGACACGTCTGCATTGCTTGTGTAGTGAAGAGGTCCAGTAAGGGCACAATTTATTTCTGACAAGTATGAGGGAGCCTAAAGAGAAGCCTGAGTATTTAGACAAAAATCTTTAGGAAGGGGCAAGAAACCACTGAAATTAACTCAGTAGAGATCCATCAAGATTGCACACGCGATATCTCTCTTACAAGCAGGACCTGACAGCTGGTAATACACAACCCTGGTAGAGTTTTTATCATATTGCTCTTTGGCCCTCTGATGGACAGTTTCGATATCCAGGGAATGTGCTCTCAAGGGACAGATATTTCACCTCCTCAGAAGCAACCAAATACCTCTTTTCTGTTGTCCCTCCCGTGAGGATGCTGGACGCCGTCAGTGCAGGTGAGTTGGGTCCATAATCACCTAATATGGCCCACAGCGGAGCAGCATCAGAGAGTCCCTGAAAGCAAGTATTTTTGGCTTTCCTCCAGTGCTATTTTAATGGAGAAGGAAACTTCATCCAAGCTCAGTACAATCTTCAAATGGAGGGAGGCTACAAAGACAGTCAAGGCCCTACAGCACACATCCAAGAGAGGTTAAACAAACCTAAGGCAGAGCTTGTATAGGCAAATGAAGACTGGCACCATGATGGTCCAATATGGCCTACAGCTATCTGATGATCAGGTGCAAAGGTAACAAAGCCAAATTCTTCTTTGTAGGGCCAGGCAATCTCACAACAGATAACTGAGCTTTGGGAGGTTCGGGTTGAATGTAATTAAAAAAAAAAAAAATATATCACCAGAATGGTAGCTGGGCACTGGAACAGGTTGACCAGAGAGGTCATGAAATCTCTGTCCTTAGAGATATTCAAGGCTCCACTAGACAAAGATGTAGCTGACTTGATCCACTGGGGGTGACAGTCCTACTCTGACTGGGCGGGGGGGTTGGACTAGAAAATTATGGACAACATTTTTATGATAGTCTCATCAGGATGGCCCCAGGCAAGCTAATAAAGACCTGTTCACAACTCTGTGGTCGCGCATGGTTACACGAGCTCTCTCAAGAACCGAGGTACGAACCAATACCTGCGCCAGGAGCACTGTCAATGCTCAACGAAACAAGAACTGGAACAGAAAGAAGTTCAGGATGGCTTCAGTGAACTCCAGAGGCAATATACTACAGCTGATAGAGATGTCTGTGTCCTGTTGAGTCTGAAGTAGCTAAATAATCTACGCGCCCCTCAGACTGCTCTATTAATAAATGGATTAACCTGGGTAAACTACTCAACATGAGTCAATCATCCTCAGTGGAAGAAGTGGTAACCTGACACATCTGACATAAGCAGACTTTGCTGTGAAAACCCTTATAAAAATCCCCAGGGCCGGGGACACATGGAACAGGAGGCCATTTCACTGGTAGTTCTACTTGCCTAATACAAAGCAAAGGTATTTGTTTATTTCACATGCTTTATAACGGGATGTGAAATTCTGAGATCCTCATAAAGATGGGAAACGCATCACCAGGAGGCTCAAAATGCAAACAAGGCAACTGCCTTCTCCAGTTTTGTGTTCGGGGAATCAAAGAGGTGGACTTCGCAGTGAAGGCAGTCATATTTCCTCAGCATCATTATCCTGCTTGAACTTCCCTCTTGCAAGAGGTACCATAAGCTATCAAAATAGAATCACATGTGAATGTCCCAGGCTTTTAAATGTTGCATTATAGCAGGCCATATTTCTTCTTTTCTCTCTTTTTTTGTATTTTCCTAGAAGATTTTGCTAAAAGACTTTAAAATACACGCAACAGATGAAAAAAAACTAAACTACTTTCCTAAGACAAAGAGATTTTAAACACCAGCGTATACAGACAACTCTGATACCCATCACTGAATGGGTGAGAAGTGACAAAGGACTTGAAATCTCAAGAAGTTTACTAAAAGAACTTATCAGGTATAGGCCAGAGACCCTGTATCTCTGTACCAGTATGGTAGAGACCTAGGCAGAAAGACAGAGGCATAGGGTTAATCATAGCTCAAGACACTGGAGGAACTACACAGATGAGTTATCAGAAACCACACTTCAGAAATTCCTCTGATTTCCCAAGTACTTATTTTTCGCTTGGCTCCATCAGCACCCTTTCCAGAATGGCTAGTAACACATCATCATATCCATGCTAGCCCACCACGACTTCAACTAGTATAATGCGTGTCTACCTTCTCTTCCAGCAGAGTTCACCTCCTGGAGCTCAGTGAGGGACAATCAGATAGCTGGAGACGAGGTTCAGTGCCATGGCGGCCTTCTTGAAGGATTCCTCGTGTGCGTGTATGTACAGCTGCCATGCCACTCTGTACAGCCATTAGTAGTGCAATTATTTATGTTCCAGGTGCCACAAGAGTGCTGTCACCTTCTCTGATCTGTTCGTGACCCCCAGCGTAACAGTGCCGTGGTGGACTGTCACGGAAGTTGTTCAACGTCTCCATGGCTGGTGTTTATGTCTGAATACTCTTGGTGCGCTCTGCACTGCACTGACTGCTTGTGCCAGCACTGACCGGTTTCGTTTGACTATCAACGAGACATATTATCACTGCTTCTAAGAATAACTTCCCTGAAAGTAACAGCCATAATCGATATATTTAAAACCACGTTCTGTTAATAAAAGAAAGCCGGAACTGGGAACTCCCAAAGCAGGTATGGGAACAGTGGGGAGAGTTCAGAGAATGCTACAGGAGTTTTTGTGCAGGGTTTAAGGAAAAGTAAAATAATGAAAGAACCCCTACATATCACCTGCCTACACGCGCACACTGCTCCAGGGCACATTTCTTCATCTTGGAAAACAATACAGGAGGACAACAGGGAGCAAAAACTATTTCACTAATTACAGCCCTGAAATAGAAGTTTGAAGCAGAGCAGTGGGTTACCACGGCAGCGGCTGGTTGCCTGAGTAACCTCTGCATAATCGCTTACAAACAGTGCGGAGCTATAATTTTCCTCCAGAACATGGCTGTTGTGCTGAGGTATCTGCCACTGTATTGAACGTGATCACCCACAGAGGTTAACATAATGTAACAGGATGCAAGAGTGTGTCACATGTGGTGGAAAAAAAAACCCCAGATAAATACCATAATTTGTACAAGAAATCTCCTTGGGAATCACTTGAGATAACATCAAAAAATAAGATGAAGTTCCCAGTCCACTTTTCAGAAAGGCTAATGATACAAAGAAGACAGAGCCTTGGTTCTCTTCCTTCCAGACAGATACAGCAGATACTTGTTGAGAAGCCAAATATTATTTTTTATTTCTTCCTCTACAGAAGTAATCTGTACAAGCTCTAGGTAAATTGACTTGAACAGGCTGGAACTAGGTGAATAACCTCTAGAATCAGTTTTCCTTCTTTCTTATGAAAAGTTCAGGCTAGATGTGTTTTAACTTCCTTGTCGGGTAGATTAAATAAACTATGATTCTGGCAGGAAGAGCGGACAGGGTTTCAATAAGTTTGTTCACCAACTTATTACTTCCTCTAAATTCGTACCATACGCACGTGTACTTTCCCCACTAACAAGCACTGAAGGGAGACTCACATCAATTGCAGGGCAAAAATCTCTGCAGAAGGAAGAACTATTTACCTTAGAAGAAAATTTGAGATGAACCTCTGCTTCGTCAGCTAGACTCTTCTTTAGCTGAGCCCAAGCCTCTCCCAATGTGCTGAAAGAACACAGAGCGATAACGATCAATGCCCGGGCTTCTGCACATCCTCCCAGCGGGACGTGTCCGTCAGATGTGATACCGTGCTTTGTACCACATCTTGCTCCGAAAAATCATGGAAAAGTGATAGCAGAAATCTGAGAAGATAACCGATCTCTGTGACCAAGGCAGAATTACTGTATGCAGCAGATCTTTGAAAACACTGTTCACAACAACCTCTAGTTATAGAGATGCCACAGTATCCATAAGCAAGATACTTCAGTCCCATAACAATTTTTCTTTGCTAATCCTTAAAATAAATCTTCACCAATGCAGTTTTCCATTGCCTCTTCTGCTTTACACCGTACTTTCGGCGAATGGATTATTCTACTTCTCCTCAGAGAAGCCTTTCAGCATTTGAAAATCACTCCATCCTCAAAACTCCACCGTCTTCCAGCAGAGGTCTTCCAGTTGCTAAACTGGTAACACTTTATTTCGTATCAGACACTCTTCCTTCCACATATCTCAGCATGGTTGCTTTTTTAGACAACAGCGTGAAGTTGCTGATGAATAAGCTTGTGATTCACTACAGCCAGATAGATCCCTCTCCCACAAACCGTTATGTAACTGTATCTTTCACATCCTGTGAAAGTACAAAACCTGATACTTTGTCCTCATTGAAACGCTTCTTTATTTTGTTCAGTAAACTTCTCTGCTTCCAACAAAATAATTCTGACTCGCAGTCTTTTTCTTCAAATCGTACGTTCCGTCCCTCCTAGCTTTGTCTCACCTCTGATGACAGCAAACCCGTTATTTATTCTATCACAGGTCATCAGCACGTTGAAAAAAATCTGGACTTGGGACGAACGAACCTTATGGGATCTCACCCCATAGCTACTTTCTGCACTTTATTTTTTTTGTAAGAAGTGGGCACGATTTCTTACATAGTTTTGCACCTCAGGCTTTATTTAGGCCACATTTCTCTTGCTTGTTGCAAGAGCCTCCCATGGCAAAAAGCTGTATTAAATGAAGAGCTACGATGCTGACTTCTGTTATTCCATCACTGGAGGAATTTAGGTTGGTTTGACATCGTGTGTTCTGTATGCATCCACAATAACTGCTCATCACCTCAGTTCTCCACTAAGTGCTTCCAGAAAGCTTGGTGGTTTATTCTACCACTTTGCAGAGGTTAAGTAAAACTGAGTGATCTCCAGTTTTCTGGCTCCTTCTCTCCCCCACCACCTTTTCAAATAGTTCTATTTGCCCTTTCCTGATAGCCTGAAAAATTACCTGTCATCTGCAATTTCAAAATAATGACCTGTAACCTCTGATGTTGCTCCAATGAGTTGAGTTGTCAAGTATGGTGTTCATCACAGCTAAACGACCTAACACCTAAGTTTTCCCAACTCTTCTCCTTCCCTAGACCCTGAGGTCCCCTCCCACTGTCCATTTCTCACTGGCACTAAATATTTTATCTAATCTATTTAAGTAAAGAAGGCATTTCAGCCTGCTAAGCGTATTCTGCATCTCTTACCCAGCTACAGTGACTTAAATGACCGTGTATTTTATCACCTTCTGTGTACGCGCAGCAGCACTGTACTCACAGCAAGTTGGACAGAACCATTCCGATACAACAAATCAGCCCCATCTCGACACCCTCGTGTCCCACTCGCGTAACATGATCTTCTAAACCACCAGCGGAGGGCAGAGGACCCTGGAGGGGACAGCCTATACTTTGCGTCAGTTCCACAGACTGCTGGACAGCAAAGCTGGGAAATGCTCTGTGGAGTATGAAACCAGCAGTGGTAACTGGTGTGTTCACGGAGCAGTTCATGGGGCGCCCCGACTCACACCTTCTCAGGAACGAGAGGAAGACCGTAGCAAATGCTTACTTTGACTGTGATAGGCTGCAGTCCTACTTTTGGCTGCTTCAGATCCTCCTGTTGGCTGTTCTTCCTCCCTCGCTTTTTGAAATGGAATTTTTCCCTTTCCTGGGCCTCACTAATTCCCAGGATCTTCTCACTGTCCTCTTCCTGGCCCTAGCCAGTTTGGCTACCACAGCACCAGGAAGACAAATTCCAGCAGGACCTCCTTCCTCTCCCTCACTTTGGCACCCTTCCAGGCAGAGCACCACTGGCAGTGTTCCTAGCTCCCTGCACTCTGCTCTGTGTCCCCTTCAGTTCCCTACTTCAATATTTTTTATGCTTCTTTCCTCATTCCTTCTTGTTTCCTGTACTCTCCCCTAGTTTCCTCCACCTTCATTTTTCCAGGCATTCCCCCGTTCGCCTACCGGTGGTAGGAGAAAGCGGGAGGAGGATGTGGACGAAAGTGGTTTTAGCTTTGCCAGCAGCAAAGCTCTCCAGGGGAAAGACAAACAGAAATCATCACCGATGCTTACAGAGCTGCAGTTTCTGTCCTTGCCTGCTGAAAGCTGAGCAACCACCTTGTGGAGCTTCACTACCAGTAGAAACACACTGTGTCAGAACTAGGGTGAGGACAGTCCTTTCCAACCTTGGCTTCCAGTGCTTAGAGGGTTTGTGTCTTCGTATTATTACTGAAGAACTGCAATCCAGTCTGAAGTGCATTGCCTAATACCTTCCTAACTTCCAAAGTGTGAACATGTTGCAGATAAGGGACAACCTGTTGCTTTTCTTGGAGGGCCAGGCCCATGACGAGAAGACATCCTCCCTCCATCTGTGCTGTTCTAATTCTACTGGCCTGATCTTATGCATCTACTTTCAGCAGTATATATTCCATATATTCTTCCATATTCAAAGTAATTTAGTACTTATACATGCTAATCCCTAAAGGAACTAGTGCTGGCTAGAACAAGGATAGCATAAACACACTATTGGAAATAATACACGTATTTTATACACATACTCCTAAAAATGTACCATGAAGGTCTTCAAAAGAAAAATACTCCAAAGCGATTCGATCTTCCCTAACACACCCTTAGGGTGCTTCCCCAACACTCTCAGAGTGCTAAGCTAAATAAACCTCTACTCAATGGGAGAGCTCAGGAAAAATACCTGTACCTGTATGGGAGGAATGCCTTTTATGTTAAAATGCCTTCTGAAAATGCACAGAGACACACTTACCCTTCTTCCTGAGCAGCCAACGAATTCTGAGACAGTTTGGACAGGTTCTTAGCATATTCTTCCTCAATCTTTATCCTACACTCACACACAAACACATAAGGAAAATAAAAAGACAGCAATAAGTAAGCTTTAAGGCAGAATCCCACACACATAATTTAAAGAAATTCTCTGCATTTTAACAGATCTTGACACACGAATTTTCCTTTCAGTCTCCAGGGCTCGGCAGCACCAGTTTCAGGATCCATCTCTCCCCTCCATATGCTAAAAATGCAGCAGCAAGAGCAGGGATATATGCAGGACAGCATGTGTGATAAAATTAGAAGAAAAAGCTACAGTTCTGGAGAGCAAATAACAAGGACAAAGTGTTTCTACTGTGCAACACGGAGTGTCTGCAAAACTGGGCTCACTTGAGAAGCAAGCCTTTCAGTCTGCTGCTAAACATGAGGCCGCACATCCTTGAAGCAGAGATGAAGGAATGCAGCGATACACGCGAAAGCCAAATGCGGTTTGGGGTGCCGGACTTTTCCTAGGGACACTGAATGCTTCCTGCTCCCTGTTACAGGTGACGAAGCTGGTGAAGATGTGGCAGGGGCTTCTGTACCTGGCACATGGTGGTGCAGCCCCTGCCCTTCACCCACCCACCGACTGCCCTGTCCATCTCTCCGTTCACTCAACGGCACCATGCCAGGAACACGGTCTGAGCTTGCCAGTGGTGGAGGTGCAGCAGAGGGAAGCTGTTGGCACACAAACCACTACGGGAATCGCTGCAGGGAGAAGAACAAGTGCAGCTCAGAGCAAGGGGACAAGGGTAAATACTGACTGCGCCGCGGGGAGGGAAGGAGCGACTGTTGCTTCAGAGGGGACGCGCATCATGCCTGCTACCCATTTCCATCTCCCCTGAGTTCTCCTAGTGAAACACTTGCAAAGTATTCATGATCCCAACTGGTGCAAACGACTGGCTATTCGCTGGTTTTCAAACCAACTTGCTCAATAGAGCTTCTCCAAGAGAGAGATGAGTGGCATCCAGGTGGAGCAACACCTGATTCTGTGCTAACTATGTACAAGCAGGGGAAAAACCTGGTTTCAAATCCATTTCCTTCCAGTGAGGAGACAGAAGGTAGGACATTTTCGGCACGCCTACCTGCAGTAGCTAGTTGAGCAAGCGCTGTTAAGCGTGGCACATTTGAGACAAAAGGGGTCCCTTGAGCCTTGCTAAGAGGGGTCTGATGTTCCGGGCTGCTGAAAATACGATCTGGATGTCACTGTGGGATGCAGCTGGCTGAGGCCCAAGGTGATACCCAGCTTGGTACGGCACAGTACCTCACCCGCGTAGGGTCCTCTTCTTCCCCCTCCCATGAGGACAAAAGCAGCCAGCTCCCCACGCCTGCTGTAGCAAGGCGACCAAATACAGCCGTCCAGCACCAAAGGCTACACTATGGTTAGGACCTCACTACGAAAAGGGCTTTATCCAGGCATGTTTCACTTGACCCACTTTAAATACCTACTTTAGGATGAGGCTAATCTTGTCTCCAAAGTAAAGGGAGCATAGGTCAAGTATATAAAGATGCAAACATCTAAACGTAGTTTATATAAATACCTAAGTGTCCAGCCCAGAGCCAGGGCTCACTGCTTTTGCCTCAGTTACCAGGAGTTCCCAACCAAAGCTCTAGTCTACATCCTTCACGACGCGACTTTATTCCTGCTGGATTTTGGCTTAAGGATGCCTTTGAGTGATTTACTTGGGGATGCTAGGTGTGCCAAGGTGCTAGCTGGTCTGCTGACTGTTCTGAGCTGCCCACACAGACAGACCCTCACAGAATCCATGTCTTGGTCCTTCATCTCACAAGCAGAGATAACCCTCTTCCATCATAAAGGCTGGCTGTGAAAATAACGAATTTAAACCCCCATGAAGTTCTTCCATCATACTGCTGTAGCTGGGCAAGTATTGAACACAACAAGACAAAAGGAAGCCACGTAATTTTCACAATCACAAATAAGACACACTATGTCTGCGGCCATCAGCGCCTGTCCTAAGCGTGGCACCCTACATACAAAGCCATTGGCTTCAGTGGGAGTGCTCCTCACTGGTCCCAGCTTTGACCCAGGCTCTAGGATTTCAAATGTTACTTGTTCTGCAGGTGGACTGCACTACTAATAGGGCAGACTGGCTGCCAAGGAGGAATAACAATGAAAAATAACAATAAAAAGGTGAATCGTTCATTGCTTAAGAGCCCCATTTATAAGACATAAATTGTTCCACCCCAGTCTGGTGTCCTGTTGCCATCTGTGGCCAAAACACCTTGAACACTTCAAAAGAGGCTAAAACCCAAGATAAAGATATACCTCAAAAAGGGAAAAAAATGTACCTCGTGGCCTCGGCTGATATAAACACCCTGCAAACTCTGGACTGTGAAACACCAACGCATCAGTACACAGTACTGCTGAGCCTCAGGAACCTACCTCCAGAAATCCACGCGACTGTTTCGCAGTTACTCCAGCTTCACACCAAACCCCCTGAGTTTCTTGCTTCCACTAACTTCTTTGAAAACTTTCAGAATTTCACTCCCTGTGTATTCAGAAGCATTACAGATTCTAAGTGCATTTTGACCCATACTGTCTTGACGTTATTAGTTCTTGTTGCTCTTTGGATGCTTATTCTCTGCTCTCTTATGCCCTTTTTTTGAAATAAAGTACTTTGTGTGCCCACACTCAAATAGTTTCAGTCACACCATGTTATAATGGATAAAAAAACCTAGAGAGCCACAAAGGGGGGCAAAGACAATCTGATGTGACTACCATGCATGAAGAAACTAAATAGATTAAGACAACGTGGGGAACAGAGGAACAGTGATAGAAGATATCTGACAGAGATCGACACAACCGTCACTGCGTGAACACAGTGACTATCAGTCGTTTTACACTGTTTCTCCAGATTAGGAGGCAACAATGAAATTATCAAACAACAGAAGCATAATTACTTTTCCTGTAGTGCATAAATTGCAGAAGTCTTCTACAGATTGCTGCAATGCTCAAAAATGTAAAAAGACTCAAAAGGTTTAGAGAAAAATAGAAGATGTTTACAAGTACCTGCCTAACGTGGCAGACTTAAGGCAAACTCTGGCCCTGGAAATCCCCAGACTTCTGATTATTGGAAGCTGGGGGGGCAGAGACCCTCATGCTCTTTTCCTCTTACACAGCCAGTACTGCCATGGTCAGATTAAAGTCAACGGGCTAGACAGAGCTCCATCAGGCTCACTACAGCCTTCCTCCTGCTTGCGTTTCTTTTCATAATCTGCTATTTATTTTAAATTGTCTAAGCATAGCCCAGCTTAATTAAAAATGAATGGCCCATAGCCTAAGACGGTGTTCCTTTGCTAATAAAAACACTACTTAGGCTCCGAGAGACTGATGCTATTCAGGGCATCTGCAGATTTTCTTGGCCATTTTGCAGTACTTACTTGAATGCAAATGCTAAACCATATTTTCATTTTTGATTTAAAGTAACTCTTTCTGTCTTTCACGCCCACACCCTTGATCGTTCAGTTCAGATCTTTTCCTCCCTTTCTTGAGGTCTGTCTTATTGAAATTTAAAGTCTGCATTATAACCCTACCTTTGTCAACAAGAACTGAATGAACACGTAATTGGTCAAAGTATTTAAAAGTAGCTCCTCTAAAAGCATCGACTTGATAAACTAAATTTCAGTTAGCATTGCCTCTCTTTGGTTATTTGATCAAGAAATCCGATTAGCACGTCTCAGCCCAGCTTCCTATTTAAAGATATTTTTATTAGCTGCCTGAACCTCACCTCCAGAAGGCCGGTTGTACAGATGGAGAGAATTTTTCTGGACATGAAACCCGCTAGTTAAATGTGGTCTCATATTCCTTGAGCCACCTGATGGTCATCGTGAAAATCTTATCAGTGCTTTTTCCCTCTTAGCAGGGAATGTAAAGGTTCCCCTGATGGCCTGAGCTTCGTTTCCATGAGTAACCTCCCGAGATCAACACCGTCCCCCTCCTTTTCCACACAGAGCAATCCTGAATCATTTGTTCCAAACAGAAGAAAAATATATTCATCTTTTTATAACTCCCATCTAGATCCTCTTTACACTCAATTCCACACCTTCTTTGTTACAGCACACAGTGATTTTTTTCTGTCTTTGCTTTTATAACATGCCTACTTCTTCCTCTACTGACGACACAAACATGTCTCTTCCCAGTGTCAGAGCAGCTCTCTCCTTGCCCTCTCTCATTTCACGCCAGCTTTCCCTCTTGAATGGTCCTTTCTTTGTCAAAAGAACTGCCAAATTTCATTATATATTACTTTCTTTGGAGCAGCTTTCCTCCTCTTTTCCCTGGCCACGGCTATCACAATTCTGCTTGCCTTCTCCTCATCTTCTATCGTAGCAAGTTTATTTCTCAACTGTATTTTTCCTTTGCCAGCTGGTCCTTTCTTCTACCTGGATCCTCTGGTGACGTGTCACATTTTTCACGGATCACAGATGCAACTGTCTCTTGGACTGTCTTACATCGAAGGCATTAGGCACCACACGGGGACGCTAGGCATTTGAACCTCCTGTATCACACCGTCTTTATTGCCTGTGTTGCACTTTGCATTTCCCCCCCGCGGCCAAAACCCGAAAAAAAAAAAAAAAAAAAAAAAAAGAGGGAGAAAGAAAACAAACCACAAATGAAAGCAACGATCTGCAAGTTCTGCCCCTCAAATGCCAACACAGGTGCCTGTTTGTTGCCCTGTTGATTGCTTCCACCACTACTGATTTACATCAGCACAGCCATGCCGTGTCCACCGCAGGAAGGCAGTAACAATTCAGAAGCAAGCACCGACATAGACGCAGTAACAGAGGAGAGCAGCTCCTTCAACTGGTGCAATCACGTCCAGGAGAGAACATCCATCGGTGAGTTCTGCCCTCCTCCTGGGAGTAAACACTGCTTGTTCCCTATGGGCTGTTCGCAAGTTTTGAGAGACATCCTCAAGACGATTTACACTGGCTTGGACACATGACAAGCCATTTCAAGTAACAGTGACACTACTTATGAGTAATGATGTCACATCTTCTCCTGTACGTGACTGAACGATCTCTATCAACTGCTTGTTTGGTGCTCAGTGCACTTCCCATGTCAGCAGAGCAACAGACCATTAACAGCATTCTGGCGCTTTCTGGTAGCGTATCTGCCAGAGGTAGATACCTGCCTCTGTGATGTGGGGTTCACTCTAAATATCTGCATGTGTAGTTTAGCTCCCTAATCAGCTGAAGTCCCATGTGATGTCTTTTTACATCTTCCTCTAGGAAATGGTGCACCTGCTCCATGTCAACAAATTGCTTCTCTATTGTTCAGACAAAATAATGCCATTCTAAGTATCAGCTCTCCTCTGTTTTTTCCACGTCCATGTTTTCTTCTTGAATCTGCAGCTTAAAACCTTCTTGGTTCCCTCTATCTAAACAGACAGGCTGCGTGCAATACAACTGAGACAGGCACAGCAGGAGGGACGAGAGAGAGCTGGAGAAGACTGGAGAGCGTGGATGGGCATTAAATATTAAATGTTCTTTAAGAATTGGTAGCATATCTTTTACATAGTTTAACCTACGTCATTAGTGTACCAAAGGAATACCTAAATTATGAAAAAATTATATTTCCATAAATAGTTAATTTGATAGCAAAGTGCTAATTACCTTTCTCGAACGAACTCTGCCATTTCTTTCTGCATTTGTTTCCCTTTCAGTTGCTTTTGAAGAAGAATTTCAAATCCCGACACCGTATTGTTCCCTTGCGAATCCTTCTTGTCAGCCTGAAAGGAAAAAGGAAGTTCAGCAAAAAGAGGTGGGGATCGAAACCACAGACACACAGTTTCCAGCGGCAGTTGCCCAAAGAGTTTGAGCAACAGGCAGCAGTGCTGTCTGCAGAGCCCTCTGACAACAGCTGGTCATCACAGCACCTTCTCAGAGGAACAGTCCAGCACTTTCTCTTCCCTCTCATCTTATTCCTTTTTTTAATTTGTAAAAGAAGAAGTTTTACGGTTATTTTTAGCTAGCATAAGACTGCCAAAGCCATGGTCTTTCATCCTGATAACACCCCTGGGCTGGCTTCAGCAAGTGCGAGCCCTGCTGGCTCACCCTGCAGAGAGAAGGGATCCTGGAGCCAGCAGGGAACTGCTGGGGGAGAGGGGAGGACACTGCTGCTCCTTCCAGGGCTAACACAGCCCTAAACGACTTCAGTAGACTGTCAAGTTCAACCCTGACCTGCACTCGGAAAAATACAGCCAGTTTGCACAGATCTGCTGTAAAGCAACGTGTTCTATAGGTTACCACCATACATCCCATCTTTCACCGTTTGTTCCCCACACAACCCTTTCCACCCTTTGCTCCACTGACTTAAGGGCTGCTACAAGGACTAACACAGTCTTCTTTCTGCTCTTTTCTCTCTCTCCTCCCTCGGCTTTTTTTCCTACCCCCTTCCAACAAACAGGCCCGGAGAACGCTTCCCTGATGCCTACAGGATTTGTTCCGGTACCCTGGGTGCTGCACATTCACACAAAGAAGAAGGCCACATTAATCAAAGTGTGAAGCTTGCCGGACACTACGCCAGGCACCAGGCAGTGGAGACAAGAGGAGTGGAGCTGATCGAAGAAGGAGGGTGGATCATGGATGACAAGGCCGAACAAGAGGAAAGTCCTGGGAGCAGAGCTACGGGAGGACAAAAGTCTGCGGAAGAAAGGTAACTTTAAGTGGAGTTTCACTAAGAGCGAGATGTGACCAAACCCAAGGAGCCAAGCGCTGGCCAAGCCTAAATGAAAAGAACCAAGCAGGGCAGCGACTTCGGTAAGACACATGCAAAAAATAAGGCCACACACTATCAACGATGTTATTGCTTATTGGGATCAGAAGACTGGAAGAAACTAAGAAACTTTGCTGGTTTGGTAACGTGACCATTTACAAGCATGTCTGTGTATTTTAGCAAGTTACTGCCTTTAGTCCTCACACCAACGCTAAGCACACACAAGGGGAAGTGCTGCTGTGCCTCCAAGAGCTGGACTTTTTCATAAGTAAAACACTTTTTTAAGTGGAAACATTTCAATAACTGAAAACACATGTAAAAATCATAAAATCTTCATTGTTGATGTAATATTCCCCCCCGCCCCTCAATAAACAGTTTTCCAGTGGAAGATTTTTTCCATGGTCTCTGTGCTTGAAGGACTACCGTACCATTTTAATCTGATTCAGGATCCTGAAGGCGGAGCTAGGCACAAGAGGGCACACACAGAAAGACAACCACTGGAGACTTTCTGTGCTGAAGAGTGCATAAAACTACTCAATTTAAGAGCTACTGATGGGCCTGTCCTTCACAAACCTCATCCTTTAAAAAAGTCATTTATCATCTGGCCTCCAGAATGGGACCGAGTTTTACAATTTAGCACAAAGTTTGTTAACAATCTGCTTGTTTTCAATGCGATATCCCCAGCTTCCCTGTGCATCCCTAGCTGTCATGCTCTGTAAAACACTGAAATAATATTCCCTGCCAGCCACCTCGCTATCCCCGCTCCTGCTGCAGAGCCCTTTTGGCTGAGGTATTTTCAGATGTGTAGTTTGTCCTACATCCTCCCCATTTCTTGACCAAAACCATCTCCTGACAGATGGACCTCGCCTTTCTGGACACTCTTCTGATACCCGCCCACATCTCAGATGGGATAGATGGTTTCCACCTGATCTTCACTGGCCTCCTCAGCCTCCCTGGTGCTGCCCTAATGCATTGCATTTCAGCCCACACTCTCCTTTAACTTGTACCAAAAATCAAGCTGTTTGTTCCACTTTTTCGGAAGCTCAGGAGCTGCAATATGGCATGTGGCTGGCTGCCTACTTACCCAGAAATAATCACAGTAGCTCCACTCTGAAGGCTTCAGCAACTGCTGCTCTGGCATTACGTCAGGATGGGGGAAAGTCACACAATTTATCTGTAAAAAAAGGCAAAAGAGAGTTAGAAGGTAATGAAATGTAGCGGCTGATGAGAAAATACGCAAACGAAAGGTCATATATACACACTTCCAATCAGAAAATCCACAGTGAATGCATGTCACTGAAGAAAAATCGGCTGTTGCATGGAAACAGCAGCTAAGTATTCCCAGAGAGGAACTCTGAGCAAGCAGGAGTGTCGGCTCAGGGGAAAAGAAACTACCCATTTCACATGAGGAAAACCTGCCCGATTTGGAAAGCGCCACACAGGGAGTTCTCCTAGATCCCTAACAAACTGTGGTAAAAATCCTGACATGAAACACCCTCAGCGTGCCCTGAGCGCAAGAAATAGCGTGAGCAGCAGAGAGCACTGAAGTCACTATCAGCGTATCTCATCCGAATATCTTGGCTCTGGTAGTCTGTTAGAGAATTACAAAAAAAGTGTTATTTTTTCAGTGCGCAGCCCTTCCATCTATCCCAGAGACTCTTTCCGATGACAGCGACGATCACTGCAAAAAGGAACAGCGTCTCTCGAAAGCCTTCGGTGCACAAAACCCACAATAACTTGTGAGACAGGACCCATCACAGAATCAAACGATTATTCAACAAAGGCATTAAACATATTAAACAAAAGCATAAAAAAAATACAAGCGCTCATTAAATTATTGCAGTAGAAAATGTAGCCACGAAAGGCACGGTGGAAATGAGAAGTGTGACAGCTACTGCAGAACGCGCAGTGGACGCAGCGGAAGCCCTCAGGGGAAGCGTCAGCCATAGTCCGAGCTCACTCCAGTACGTGATGCTCTGCTAAAATTTCTCCTAGGCAGGCACACTAAAAGCGGTCCCTCTCGTCGCACCTGCAGGTTCACTGGACACTGGGGGTACTTGTGTACTCATCAACGAACCAACAGGAACTGGGGGTGGGAGACTCACAAATTTAACTCTATGGGTTTGGGGAATTTTTTGGATCAGTTAACGCTCACAGGAAATCCAAAACCAAAGCTGGGGGCCGGGTTAGCACAGCTACATGGGCAGAGCTAAAGGTAGCGCTTGCACACAGTGCATCTGCCTTTGGGCTGTTCAGGGAGGATCAAGAAGGACATGACCACCTGAGGAACCTGAACATACACAAGTCTATGGGACCTGATGAGAGGCATCCCAAAGTCCTGAGGGAACTGGCTGATGTAGTTGCCAAACCACTGTCCATGATATGTGGAAAGTCACGGCAGTCAGGTGAAGTCCCCGGTGACTGGAAAAAGGAAAACATCACACCCATTTTTAAAAAGGGTAGAAAGGAGGACCCTGGGAACTACCGACCTGTCAGCCTCACCTCTGTGCCTGGGAAGATCATGGAACAGATCCTCCTAGAAGCTATGCTAAGGCACATGGAGGACAGGGAGGTGATTCGAGACAGCCAGCACGGCTTCACCAGGGGCAAGTCCTGCCTGACCAACCTGGTGGCTTTCTACAATGGAGTGACTGCATCAGTGGACAAGGGAAGAGCTACAGATATCATCTATCTGGACGTCTGCAAGGCCTTTGACACAGTCCCCCACAAGATCCTTCTCTCTAAGTTAGAGAGATACAGATTTGACGGGTGGACTGTTCGGTGGATAAGGAACTGGCTGGCTGGTCGCATCCAAAGGGTGGTGGTCAATGGCTCGATGTCCAGATGGAGAGAGGTCACAAGTGGTGTCCCTCAGGGATTCATACTGGGACCAGTGCTATTTAATATCTTCATCAATGAAGACAGTGGGATTAAGTGCACCTTCAGAAAGTTTGCCAATGACACCAAGCTGAGTGGTGTGGTTGACATGCCAGATGGTTGGGATGTCATCCAGAGGGACCTGAATGAGCTAGAGAGGTGGTCCCAAGCAATCCTCATGAAGTTCAACAAGGCCAAGTGCAAGGTCCTGCTCTTGGTTCAGGACAATCCTCATTATCAATACAGGCTGGGGGTTGATGTGATAGACAGCAGCCCTGCAGAAAAAGACTTGGGTGTACTGGTGGGTGAAAAGCTGGACATGAGCCAACAATGTGCACTCGCAGACCAGAAGGCCAATCGCATCCTGGGCTGCATCAGAAGAACCATGGCCAGCAGATCGAGAGAGGTGGTTCTCCCCCTCTGCTCTGCTCTCGTGAGACCCCACCTGGAGTACTGTGTCCAGCTCTGGAGCCCTCAGCACAAGAAGGATATGGACCTGCTGGAGCGGGTCCAGAGAACTATGAAGACAGTCTGAGAGAGTTGGGGTTGTTCAGCCTGGAGAAGAGAAGGCTCCAGGGAGACCTCACTGTGGCCTTCCAGTCCCTGAAGGGGCTCCAGGAAAGCTGGGGAGGGGCTGTTTGCAAGGACATGTAGTGACAGGACGAGGGGCAATGGTTTTAAACTAGAGCAGGGCAGGTTTAGATGAGACATTAGGAAGAAGCTCTTTCCACTGAGGGTGGTGAGACACTGGCCCAGGTTGCCCAGAGAGGGGGTGGAGGCCCCATCCCTGGAGACATTCAAGGCCAGGCTGGATGAGGCTCTGAGCAACCTGATATAGTTGGAGATGTCCCTGCTGACTGCAGGGGGTGGGACTAGATGGCCTTGAGAGGTCCCTTCCAACCCAACACATTCTATGATTCTACGGCAACATGCTGCAAAGTGCTGACACGGCGTAAACCCACCAAGCCAGAGCAATGCAGACAAGGCCTTTAGCTGACACGATGCTGTTCCTGCAAACCCACACTGGCTCTGCTGCTGTCTGCCTGTGCTGAAGTTTCACTGGAAAGTAACTGCATGTAACACAAGAGCTTTCTCCACCCTCCTTCTCCACAAAATCACTATTTCCAGAGCTTGCCAAGTCTATTTCAAAGCAGGACACCTATGGTGTCTCTGGCTGTCACCTCAGCTAGATCCTAAACCACGCATCTTTCATTCCAGCTTCCTTGCAGCACCCATCAGGCTTTGACCTGATCTGCAGGAGGTCAGAGGCCAGGGCTCTCACTTCACCATCACTTTACAGGCAGCATTCACACACCGGTGAGCCTGCATCTCCAGCCAGACAGCCTCCGCTGGCCACACAGTTCCAGCAACAGGCAACAGGAGCTGCTGAAAACACCTCCCGGTTCCTTCACGCTCCCCGTCAGAAGTGCCATGCACCAGGAGTTGTCAGCTCAGTTCAGAACGAGATGGGTGTGCGACAGAGGTGCCAGAGCTCACCCCTGCCCGGCCACCCTGCTCCCCGCGGTGTCAGGGGACAGGCCGGTGTAGTCACACTCGGCTGGGGTGGCCCGTGCTTCAGCCCTGGGCCCCTGTGTTATCCCAGGCTGACCTCTGTCACCACCACAGCCTCCAGCAAAAAGCCGCTCCACGAGGGACGTTTCACTGAGGGGCACCTTCTGTCTCTGCTGAAGTTTTCCTCTCCTGCCTCTTCCCTGTCAGCTCAGGACATCCCTGCAAACCCATCCTGCCCTTTTTTTTTTGGTTAGGTAGGCTGGGCTACCTTCATTCAGGGACCTCCAGCTCGACAAGGCTGTGAGCAGACCCCGTCCCTGGGAAGGGCCGAGGCACAGGAGCGGAGCCGGCAGCTCCCCTCGGGGCGCAGCCGGGGTGCGCGGAGCTGCCCATGGGCACGGCTGGGCCCCGGCACCAGGGACTCGAAACCCTGCTGGGAGACGTCAGCTTCTCTCACCAAGCTTCCCAACTGATCAGCCCAAATGTCTCACAAATACCGGCTGGAAACTTTAAGCCAAAGCGTCCGACAGGAACCCACCTGGGCCAGTGCCGGACCGGCACACGGGGGCTGACGGAGAAAAGGCTCCGCTTCCCTTCACTGACCACCAAATCCCGCGCCACTGCTGGCCATGGGCTGCGCTGGTACCTGAGCATGCCTCTACGCTGTCGCAGCCACACACTGTTTCTCAAATAACACGATATATTGTCGTTTCACCTTAAAAAAAAAAATGAGATGGCCGCAGAAGCCGCGCACAATTGCTCTGCCACGCATCATAGCGGGCCAGCTCCTTCCTGCGCGTGAGCAAGGCTGCAGCTCATCCTCCCAGAGCAGGGGACAAGGGCGAAACAAAGTATTGTCAGCAATGACAATCTTATAGGTAACCATGTGAAGGGGTGCAGTGTCACAGGTTTAAACAGCTTCTGGCTTTGAGGATTTCTGACTTTCATGCTGCACTTCACACTCACTGAATAAAAATTTGGGTGACAGCCACAGGTCACTTGGATGCCAGACCTTCCAGCCTCTCCGGCATCTAGAGCATTTCCAACCCCCCCAGCAACTCCAGCCTCTCCAGCATCTCCAGCCCCTGAAGCCCCTCCAGCCTCTCCACCATCTCCAGCGCCCCCAGCAACTCCAGCCTCTCCACCATCTCCAGTCCCTGAAGCCCCTCATGGAATCACGGAATCTTTAGAGTTGGAAGGGACCTCTAGAGATCATCTAGTCCAACTCCCCTGCAAAAGCAGGATCGCCCAGAGCACATTACTCAGGAATGCATCCAGGCGGGTCTTGAAAGTCTCCAGCGAAGGGACTCCACACCCTCCCTGGGCAGCCTGTGCCAGGGCTCTGTCACCCTCACCGTAAAGAAGTTCTTCCGTGTATTTGAACGGAACGTCCTGTGTTCCAACTTGTGCCCATTGCCCCTCGTCCTGTCACTGGGAACCACTGAAAAGAGCCTGGCTCCATCCTCCTTCAGCCCACCCTTTAGATACTTGTAAACATTAATCAGGTCTCCCCTCAACCTTCTCTTCTCCAGGCTAAAGAGTCCCAGCTCCTTCAGCCTTTCCTCATAACGGAGATGCTCCAGTCCCTTAATCATCTTAGTTGCCCTTCGCTGGACTCGCTCCAGCAGTTCCCTGTCCCTCTTGAACTGGGGAGCCCAAAACTGGACACAGTATTCCAGTTGTGGCCTCACCAGTGCAGAGTAGAGGGGGAGAATGACCTCCTTCGACCTGCTGGCCACACTCTTCCCTATGCAGCCCAGGATTCCATTGGCCTTTTTGGCAACAAGGGCACATTGCTGGCTCATGGATAATTTACTGTCTACTAGGACCCCCAGATCCTTCTCCTCAGAACTACTTCCCAGCAGGTCCACCCCTAACCTATACTGGTGCTTAGCATTCTTCCTCCCCAGGTGCAGGACCTTGCACTTGCTTTTGTTGAACCTCATTAGGTTCTTCTCTGCCCAGCTCTCCAGCCTGTCCAGGTCACGCTGGATGGCGGCACGGTCCTCTGGAGTGTCAGCCACTCCTCCCAGTTTGGTATCATCAGCAAATTTGCTGAGGATACACTCTGTCCCCTCACCCAGGTCATTAATGAATATATTGAACAAAATTGGACCAAGTATTGACCCCTGGGGGACACCGCTGGTTACTGGCCTCCAACTAGACTCTGTGCCGCTGATGACAACCCTCTGGGTTCTGTCACACAGCCAGCTCTCAATCCAGCCTCTCCACCATCTCCAGTGCCCCCAGCAACTCCAACCTCTCCAGCATCTCCAGCCCCTGAAGCCCCTCCAGCCTCTCCACCATTTCCAGCGCCCCCAGCAATTCCAACCTCTCCAGCATCTCCAGTCCCTGAAGCCCTTCCAGCCTCTCCACCTTCTGCAGTCCCCCCAGCAACTCCAACCTCTCCAGCATCTCCAGCCCCTGAAGCCCCTTCAGCCTCTCCACCATCTCCAGCCCCCTCAGCAACTCCAACCTCTCCAGCATCTCCAGCCCCTGAAGCCCCTCCAGCCTCTCCTGCCTGCATGAAACACTGCCCTTTGCCCAGCTACTGTGTGTGCTTACCCCCCACATCTCATGGGTATCCAGGACAAGGTGCTGCCTCTTGAGAGCAGACTGCCAAGGTACAGGAACTCAGGATTTAGCTCAAGTTAAAAATAGTTAACAGCAGAAGGCAAAAAAGGCAAAGAGACTGCATGGGGGTTTTAGGGACGCTGGAAATGATTCACATCTCCACATCAGAAGCATCAACACTGCAGTGGTAAAAGGAGCAGCTATTCTGGTTCCCACCTGTCATCTTACTGGTGGTCTTGCAGAGAATGGCTAGGAGGTCCCCTGTGGGAACACACTGCTGAGTGGGGTTTTGTATTGCCCAAGATGACTTAATTCAACTGAGAAAGGACCAAATTCTTCCCACGGAGACAGCAGTATTTTCAAGGCAGATTTTCATTGTCGCGCTGGATAATGAGAAGCGGGGGAAAGGCACCTCCTGGGCATATTTTGCAGCCTTCACGAGAAGGCTGGGCATCATCACACTGCAGATGTGGAGGTGACATGCAGCAGGGAGCACGGACAGTGGCACACGAGTTGTTCCCTGCAGCTTAAAAATCTGCAAACTGAAACTGCAAAGGAAATTCATATTCCCTGCTACAAGCGGCACTTGTTTCACAAAAACGAAATCTGTGTTGGTTAGAAGCTGCCTACCAACTTTAAGAACCTGTTACATCACTAATGTCCCGAAGAAACAAAAACAGAGTCCCTGGAAATGCCCAGGCTGGGACTGGGCATTTGGGCTGCAATGGACTGAACCACTTCCACGCAGGCAGCAGGAAGGAGAGCAGTGAGTGCACACCTCAACAGGTGATGAGAGTATCAAAGACTGTCATCACACTCAAAGCTTTATGAATAAATATAACATTCTTCACTTCTCAGAAGCTTATACTTAATTTCTAGAAACAATGCTGGAATGTCTGGAAAAAGCCATGAGGCCATTTTGGTCTAGTATCACATTTAAAAGGAAACCGGTGTCAGAATTGAAAAAAAAAATTAAAAAAAAAATTAAAAAAAAATTTAAAAAAA
>VXBH01000419.1:58322-124940 GCA_013400035.1 Rynchops niger | reverse complement strand
GCCAGCAGCGCTCCGCGGGGCTGCGTCTCGAGCTCAGGCCGCCCGGGCAGCGCCGGCCCCGCAGCCGGAGCCGTGCCGGCCCCCCGAGGCCGCTGGTGGCCCGCGGGCCGGGCTGGGCCGCTGGTCCCCGCGCGGCGGCTGTGACAGCCCGAACGGGCGGCCGTGGCTGCTCTCTAGGAAGCCGTACAGGAGGCCTGGCCCCGCGCCCGGCCCGGCACAGCTCCCTCTTGTTCTCTGCTGAGGCTTTTCCCCCCCTTGACCTGTTTCCAAGAAATGTGGCTGGACTCGCCTGAGGGATCTTGCCAGCGTTTGTTTGCATGATGGCTGCTACCCGGGTCTAAGGAAGCGTCCCACGGAACGCCTGGGAGCTGCTCTGCAGCGGGAGACGGCCTGTGCCCGGAGCAGGCAGGGGAAAGCGGCTGGGGGTGGCCCGAGACAGGCAAGTAGGAGAGGGGCAAGCCCAAGTACATGGGAGTTTTGGGTGTAGAGAACAGCTTCTTGCAACCAACAGTTCATGGTCAGATGTTTTCCTTACTAAGGACTCTGCTGCAAAAGCAGCCACAGCTCCCAGGAAAAGCAGGCTCCCAAGCAGGTGTGGACACAAGCAGCTCTTAGAATTAATGGCACCAGCAGCCAGTTATAGATTCAAAACTACTTAATAGGTTCAAAGCAGGAATGAAGCCATGACTTCAATTTGGGAAAACCTGTAATAGAGGAGCAATGGAAAGAAAGTATCACGGGAGGCTGTTGAAGTGAATGAGAAGTCATGAAAGGGATTTTTGTCAGTCTGATGTTTGAGTCAGCTGAGCAAACCAGTGCATGGCAATGTGCTCCCCATGTATCTCAGATTTGAATTTGACCCAATAGGTGGCTACAAACTTGAGCCAGACTCCGCGCCGTAAATGTGGCAGATGTTGCTACAAAGGAAGTTCTGGGGGAGTCAGTTAATCTGACTTGCGTACCAAGCCAACTGCAAAACCATCAGATTGACAAATGAATTTTTTCTGCACAAGGATTAACATAGCTCTTTTTAAAGGAAGTCACAGCCTGCCAGTTTATTCAGGTTCTCTGAGGGACTCACAGCAGATGTGTGGACGGGGGTGTCAGGTAATGTCCTACATCAGTTTCTGAAACGCTTTTGACCTAAGTCAGGTCTGCCTCTGCCTCCAGCCTGTGCAAACTGCTCAAAGCGGCAACACGGGCAGTGCAGTGCAAGACGTTTGATGCGGAAGGAACAGGGAGTCCAAAGCGCTGGACCGTATCGTGGGAGATGCCTTGAATCCACTGGTGGGGAGGCAAAACCAGAAACGCTGACGTTTCACGGGAGGAGCTGGAAGAGGGCCCTGTGCTGCATCTGCAGACCTGCAGAGAAGGCTCTCCCAGGGACGTGAAGGGGTGCAAGAAAAAGTGCAGGGATATTTGTTGGAAATTTGGACAAACAGGCAGGGGAGACTGGCTGTCCATGGGTCAGCGTCTTGAACGCTAGCCCAGGGTGATGAGATGGGTGAGGCACAGGCTATGTAAGGCACAGAGGAGGGCCTGTCAAAGGACACGCAGGAATGGATGAAGTAATTGAGAAAAAAGCTTCGGACAAATTCTTTGTGAACACTGTCTTTGGGAGGGAAAGCTGTAGCCGCAAGGAAACACAGTGAGATACAGACATGGCCAGCTGTGCAAGTCTAGAGAGAGGACTGTGCTGGAGACAGGCCCAGGCTTCAGGCTGCAGTGGCAGGAAAATTCGTAGGGCTGTTAATAATGACTGAAGTGGCCTGGTGGATTTTTCAGAAAGGAGCGATAGGACAAAAAAATCCAAAGTATCTTGGCGTTTTGTACTGTTTTACCAGTCGGACACAAAGACTTAACTATTCTAGATGCAACAAATCTATCTGATCTGACAGTTTCTAAAAGAAAATGTCTCTTGACCTCCTGCTCTGGGGGAATTCCTAAACTGCTTAAGTGGGGACCCATTTATTCTTAGATACCACTGTTTGGCTTTTTCCCCAAAACTTACCTGGGGGTCCCCACTGGCTTTTCGGAGGCTCATATGACCAGAGTCAAGCTGGTGTACTGGGGTCCCAGAGATGTGGTAGCCATTCACTGTAAGAACAGATGGAGAGTTAGCAGGCTTGCTGCTGGTAGCAAATGAATAATTGCACATTTTAAAAACAAATCACATATATACAGATATAAATCACAGTGCCTTTTGTGAGCCACTAGTGTTCACTCCTTCCAGCCTAAGAAACTACGGATGCTTCTCCCCACCCCAACAGGCTGGCAATGGGATGTGTTAGCTCCAACCCAGAAAGACCCAAGAACTGGACTCTGCAGAAACTCAGCCCATGGGCCCGCTCCGGCCTCAGGATCCCGCAGCAGGCAACTATCGGGAGGTGTGACAGGAGTTACTGAGCGGAAAGAGCCAAGAAAAAGAGACCCCCAAACTCAAAACAGTTCCTGTAGTGGTCTGGTAAAATGATGTGTTTGAAGAAGTCGTCAATGCTGTATTGGGTTTGCGTGGCAAGGTTTTGGTAGCGGGGGCAGGGAGGGGGCTACACGGGTGGCTTCTGTGAGAAGCTGCTGGAAGTTTCCCCCATGTCTGACAGAGCCAAGATGGACCCACCGCTGGCCAAGGCTGAGCCCATCAGCGATGGTGGTAGCGCCTCTGTGATAACATATTTAAGAAGGGGGAAAAGAAAACCTGCGCAACACCAGCAGCAGCTGGAGAGGAGTGATAATATGTGAGAGAAACAACTCTGCAGACACCAAGGTCAGTGAAGAAGGAGGGGAAGGTGGTGCTCCAGGCACCAGGGCACAGATGCCCCTGCAGCCCATGGTGAAGACCATGGTGAGTCAGGCTGTGCCCCTGCAGCCCATGGAGGTCCATGGTGGAGCACATATCCACCTGCAGCCCATGGAGGATGCCATCCNTTGCCAGTGAAAATGAAAGTGAAAGAAGGCTTTCAACACCTTGGCCTTGTCTATGTCCCCTGCCATCACGTAGGCAGGACCTGTGGACCCGTGGAGGGAGGAGCCCATGCCGGAGCGGATTTGCTGGCAGGACTTGTGACCCCATGGGGCACCCACACTGGAGCAGTCTGTTCCTGAAGGACTGCACACTGTGGGAGGGACCCATGCTGGAGCAGGGGAAGTGTGTGAGGAGTCTTCCCCCTGAGGAGGAAGGAGTCGCAGAGATGACATGTGAGGAACTGACCACAGCCCCCATTGCTGCCCCCTGCACCGCTGAGGGTGGGGGAGGTAGAGAAAATTGGGAGTGAAGTTGAGCCCAGGAAGAAAGAAGGGGTGGGGGAAAGGTGTTTTAAGATTTGGCTTCTATTTCTCATACCCTACTCCAATCTGATTGGTAATAAATTAAATTAATTTTCCCGATTTGAGTCTGTTTTGCCCGTGACGGTAATTGCTGAGTGATGTCCTTGTCCTTATCTTGACTCATGAGCCTTTCATCGTATTTTTCTCCCCCTGTCCAGCTGAGGAGGGGAAGTGATAGAGCAGCTTGGAGGGTACCTGGCGTCCAGCCGGGGTCAGCCTGCCATTTACGTAAAAAGCAACGGTTTAATGGAGATGGGCTTTTCATGTCAAGAAAGCAAAGCTTGTAAGATATTTATGGTCTGTGTATACAGCTGTAGGTTGCTTTATCTTTGGAATATACTGAGCAAAGAATAATGCTCAAAGTAGGGTTAAAACAAGATACACAACTACATTACAAATCCTTTGGTCACAACAAAATGTGCAGCCTTCAAGCATACTTCCCACTCAGCTCTGCTGATAAAGAAGGGCATCAGTTCAAAAATATTGTAGGAATAATATCCTCTAGACTGCGTTATTTACAGTCAGCTGGCAGCAATGGCCTTTACATGTAGCAGTTTATATTCTAGAGCAATTTTTGCTTTGCTTTGTCTTTCTGCAGTACTTGAAACTTCAGTACAGTTATGCTGTTATACTCTGTTACTTGACTCCCTTCACAGAGGTGAAGTGCTCAACCCCATAGCCACCATAGGCTAAAACGCTTCACTGTGCAGACGAGCTCTCTGTGGAAGAGCTAGAGCCAGCCCACTCTCCTCTGCGGCCTTTGGCTTCCCTGCCCCAGCAGAAAGCAGGACTGGGAAAGGCAGCCTGTCCCCTCCAGAGCCGGCAGCCCCGCTGGGGCACTGTCTGCCTCCACGCTCCGGGGAAGGAGCCATCTCAGCTCTGAGCAGATGTTTCAGACTACTGGCCACAAGGTGCCTCAGTAGGCCAACAGACAAGAAGTGTTCAAGGCCAGGTTTGACGGGGCTTTGAGCAACCTGGTCTAGTGGCAGGTGTCCATGGCAGGAGGGTTGTAATGAGATGATCTTTAAGGTCCCTTCCAACTAACCATTCTATGATTCTGTGATTCTATGAAGATGTATCAGAAGGGAAAGCCCCGCCATGTTTACTCTGCTACACTCACATGACTGTACATTAAGTATACATCCCACATAGTCACAGCGTTTTCCTTTGCTCTGCTGAGCGGTAGAGAAGCAGATTCACCCAATGCAGCGGTCAGGCACAGCACCAAACAGTACCTGTAGAACTCTTCTGTGACACAGGGCTCTTGGGAGTCCCAGGCACACTGCTTGGCCGCTCCCAGGTCGTTTCTGTTGAAGGGAAACATCAGTGTAAGGGTGATGGAGGCCTTGCACACACGCCAGAGAATAACGTCTATTACACACGTACAAATGGGTCTGACGCGGAGTGTTCTCTGAAGCAGGTTCTCATCACTGCCTACCTCCTCCCATCTCTTTCTGCTGTCGCTCCCCAGCCCTGGTTCCCTTGGCAGCCAGCTAGGATGGTGGAAACAGAGCAGACTGGGAGCTACACCACTGGTTCTTCCAGTGCAGGTCTGCCCCAGGGCCACGCTCGGCAAGGAAGCAGACATACTGCTGTAGCACAGATCACTGCCTGGAAGCTGCTGCCACCATCTGCGCAGCCTTCCCAGGTGTAGCTAAACCAAGCCCAGCCCAGCGTCCTCCCTGCAGCCCACCGCAGGCACCGAGACCACCCGGCCGCAGCACAGCCAGCCGTGGCCCTCACCCTGGGACCAAGCACCAAGCGGTGGCACTGCCTTCACCCCTGCTCTCTGCGTGAAAGGCAGCTGTGAAGGACTCAGAGATGTGGCTTTAGTGACATATACACAGACCGTAGCATTCTTTTCCCCAAAAAAAGCTATTTCCCTGGCAAATTTCCTTTTTTCCACTCGGGTCCTTTAGCAGCTGGGGTATGCAAATGTATGTCACACCGGTTTTGATACTGCTGCTTTTCCCCTTTCAGTTTTCTCTGTAGTTTAACCATTCTGCTAATTTCCTCAGCAAATGGAAAATTATTTTTGACCACATGCTAAATACAGAAGGTTTAGTTGCAAAACTTTGTAAAAGTCACCAAGAGAAGACAGTGGAGTTAGAACAGCAACTTCTGCAGAAGTCTAGCTAGAAAACCCAAGCTACCATTCCTTTTGAATAAACATAATGGTACCAAACAAAATAAATAATAACACCTGCTTGACAATATCAAATAAGAAAATAAGCAAGTTAGTGTAATTAAGTCAAAGGACCGCTTTGGCCACTCCATTTGAAACTGTCATTCCCGAAATCCCAACCAACAGCCATCTAACCCTGCCAAAGCCTGAAATCCTACATTTCTCTCAGGATTCTGGAGGAAGGTGGTCAAGCAGTGATGGAGCAGGAGAGGCTGAGAGCGCCCTTGGGTGTATCCGTTCGGGGTCGGCGGTCAGCACTTCCACCAGGGCACAAAGGACCTCCTACCCCAGGCGAGCAACCGGCAGGGTGCCAATGTGCTTCAACAACCCGGAAAGGCCTATTGGGTAGAGGAGGGAGTGCTGGTTTATCTGCCTTTGTATATACAGTCATGCACATATCCACACATAGAGATGTCCTCAAGGGTTGCGTTAGGTTCCTTATTTCATAGAATCATAGAATCTTCATGGTTGGAAAGGACCTTTGAGATCATCGAGTCCAACCAAACACCCTACAATCTCTGCCACTAGAGCATGCCCTGAAGTGCCACATCCAGACGTTTCTTAAACACCTCTAGGGATGGTGACTCAACCCCCTCCCTGGGCAGGCTGTTCCAGGGCCTGACCACTCTGTCAGTAAAGTCATTCCTCCTCATATCTAACCTAACCCTCCCCTGCCGCAGCTTCAGACCATTCCCTCTGCTCCTGTCATTATTCACCTGGGAGAAGAGGCCAACCCCCACCTCTCTCCACCCTCCTCTCAGGGAGTTGTAGAGGGCAATGAGGTCTCCCCTCAGCCTCCTCTTCTCCAAGCTAAACATGCCCAGCTCCCTCAGCCTCTCCTCATACGACCTGGTCTCCAGACCCCTCACCAGCCTGGTAGCTCTCCTCTGGACACGCTCCAGCACCTCAATGTCCCTCTTGTACAGCGGGGCCCAGAACTGAACACAGCGCTCGAGGTGAGGCCTCACCAGTGCCCAGTACAGAGGCACCATCACTTCCCTGCTCCTGCTGGCCACGCTGTTCCTGAGACAAGCCAGAATGCTGTTGGCCTTCTTGGCCACCTGGGCACACTGCTGGCTCATGTTAAGCTGGCCGTCCACCACCTTTCAGGAAAGGCCTCAGGATTAGGATCCCAAATGGGGGAATTTGCGATCCCCCACGCCTGTGACGCCCAAATCCTTGAGACCTAGGCCCCGCTTCCCCCTCGCTCCCCGTCTCCCTGAGCCACCGCACGCCTCTGCTCGCAAAGAAAAATGCTTTGAGGTTTTTTTTTTCCTTGCAAGTGCAAACCCTGGTGGACTAGAAGCTTTGATGAATCATGGGGAAATTTTTAAATTTTACCCAGCTTTTTGTGAATTGGATAGTAAGTTAATAAATTCTGTGCTAGGTCAGTGAGGAAGAATTGGAACGTGTTTTAACTAAACAGAAGGCAAATCGAATGCTAAGAGTTGTCTTTTATGAGTCAGCTTGTCTTGGCTTTACATACACAAGTGCACGGTTAGCTAAAGACAAATTCTGATTCACATTTATTGTAATGCAAAGGTAAACAACAGAATATGCTACCCACATTTCTTTTTTTTTTTTTTTTCCTACTGCAAATTGTTGATTAATGAGTAATGTGAGTGAGCTGACTTGAAGACAAGTGTTTTAAAGAATGGCTTTTGGAGATCTGTGTGGAGGGATTCTGATGTCCACCCGTATGATGCCCAAGCGCAATCAGTGTGTCAACACGTTTTTGTCAGAACTGACTTTGACATTAGCGGTAAAAAGAGTTAACTTCATATTTGGCTTTTGTTTTTATTTTTTTATGCAAGCTTTTCTGTTTACAGTATTTTTGCATTTTTGAGTCCCTACAGAGGAATGTACCTAAAACCTTAACAAATATATTTGAAATGCAATTAATTGGTTTAAAATTACCAGCTGCTTCTTGTAACTGCTCTCTACGTCGCCTGCTAGCTGCTGTGGAGCCGGTGGGAAGTGCCCAGTTCTTCCCCTCTGCCACACAGAAAACCCAGATTCATAACTTGAGGGCAGAAATTTTACACGCCAAAGAGCAGTGGCCAGTGGTTGACAAATTTTCTAAAATAAAGTGAATGTGGAGTTATGCACATTGAAAAAAAAAAAATTAAAAATTCTATAAAAATGCATAAAATAGACATAGCACCTCTTATCGTGTAGGAAATGAAAAGAACAAGAATGTTTTTTACCACATTTATTTTGAGTGCTAGGAGAAAAGAAAATCCACTTCCGTGCACCGAGGAACAGAGGGAATATTCCGGCAGCCCAAGCAGGGAGGGGAGCTCACCTCCATCAGGGCTGCACTGCCGTAATGCCATCTACTGGAAGCAACTAAATTTACCAAGATGATACTGCAACATTACAAATTTCTCTGCAGCTCCATCATGATTAGACGTGAATGGGGGGGAAGGGTGATTTTTTCCCACAACTACACCAAAAAGTTTTGGTGAGAGATAACGCTCTGTTTGATACAGCCAAACAGACTTGGAATACCCAATGCAGCCTTCGATCCTGGCGCCTGGAAAACCTGAAGACTATTTGTAACCCTGTAAAACAATGATCACTGCTATTAGGAATAGACCCAATATCTGACAAGCTTTTATAGCACACCCAATTTTCCAGAGAGGATGTTGAAGTCAAGCTAAAACCTCTCACTCTGTGAGAGTGCAATTTAGCACTGGCAGACCAACACCAAGTTCTGTCCTCCCTTATCAGCCACGTGTTAATTATTCTGTCCAGCCAATGAGAGGGAGGAATAATCAGTAGTTTCCTTGTCACTCTCTGGACTGCGAAGGAGGTCTGTGAAGAGGAAGATGTCCTGCAGCCCAGGGAGGTATCCGGAAATCAGTTACAGAACAGCAAGGCAGTAGAAAGCCACTTGTTCAAACTAAAATGACGTAGCGGGAGGAAAAACAGTTAGAAGACCTAAGCTACACGTGCCAGCAGAGCCCAAGAGGGTTTTCACAGATGTGGCTAAGCATTTCCTCCCAAAGGAAAGCAGAAACCTGTGGAGTTTGGGGAAAGAAAGTTCACTTTGCATCTGTTTGGCAGAATGAGAAATGACACAATACATCAGGCCTTCAGGGAACCACACACTGTGGGGCATCATGTTAGTCAAGAAACACAACTTCTGAGGAGGTCCCGATGCAGATGATTTTTGTGACCAAAGTGTAGTAGCTGAAGAAGGAATTTTGTGCCTCTTCTTCATGAATCCAGTAGCCATCTGAGGTCAAAGCAGCTACTTTCCAGGCTGAACATACAACATCAGCAAACATCAGGGCTTAAAGGTCCAGCATAATCCCTCCTGAGTGTGCTTATATTGCTTTCAGGAATGGATTTAATACCTCTGCACAGTGTCATTTGTAGTGCTATTTTAGGAGCTAAACGCTCCATACTTTTATTGGCCAAACTACAAGAATGGGGTAGAACAAATCAGAGGACCTCCGGGTCTGCTTACAGTGCAGAAACTTTCCCTCGTTTTTAGGATCTGTAGCAGCTACAACATGTCACCCAGCTACTGGTGCTGTCTCATGTCTTTATAAATAGACTTGAAGTTCATTTTGGTTTTAACAGCAATAAATCTGCAACGCTGAGCAGCTCCAAACCCAGCTTCTGCCCTGAATAACGTGAAGCTGTGCAGGCTGCGCAGGTCACTCGGACATGGATGAAGACCAGCAACAGAACATGTCCCTCCTCAGTGCCACAAGAAGAAACCCTGCAAACTTCTTCCAAATTATTCATGAAAACGTGCATAATTAGAAGTGATATTTACAGTAGGGTAGAACAGGCCCCAGGGTCTTACCCCATTTTTTTTGGATTCACTTTGCTCTTGCCAATGGCATGTAGGAATCACCTGTATGTGCAGACAGTTTGCAAACCTCCTAGCCTTCCTTTGCTGCTCCACTGCATCTCCATAGGCTTTCAGCAAGGTTTGCGGCCTGTCCATGGCTCCCCAAAGTGCAAAGTTGGACCTGTGAGTCGAAGAGAGCGCAAACAGTCCTGCTTTGGAAACAGGTTTCCTTTAACAGTGCAATAGTGCACTCCCCAGTCCAAACCTCCGTGCTGCTGGAAGCCACCGTGCTCCAGCTGGCTTTGCTGGAAGCGAATCTCACCTCACCCGTCAGTGCTCTCACACCTTATCCCCCCTTTTGGACTAAGATCTTCCCCACATTTGTGATGAATCAGAGAGGGTTTCATGGCACTTCATTTCTTGATGCTGTGTGGGGGAGAAAACAGCCTGAAGGAAAGGCCGGGGGAGTGTGTGGGTTTGTGCATGTAGGGAGGGGAAATCACTTGCAATGCCCTGAGACCGCAGCGAACCATTCAGAACTTTGGAAGCAGAAGGAGTGGGTGAATGAGAGTACACCGACAATGTTTTCCTCCTATTCCATAGAGGACGTGTAGCACAAGGAGATTTTGTTTCATTGGAATGAGGAGGTCGCACCACTGCGTCAGTTCACAGAACTGACTCCAGGCCAGGCAGAACTGTCCTGTCTCTCCCCTCCTCACCTCCTGCAGACTACAGTCTGAGGCCTCTCCTGATTCAGCACAGCAGCTCTTGTCTTTGCGCTCCAACGTTTTGGTCCGGTGAGGCCTGCAGCACCCAACCCCGTATGGGTCACCTATAGCAACATCAGTTCAAAAGGCCCAACCAACCAGCCCATGCACGAGCCTCTGAAGTGCAATGTGGTCCTCTACGCAGTGTTCTTACATTGCATTGAGAGGTCACGCTTCTTCGTGGGCCTCCCAGGGCCCTGACTTTTCCTTCCATCCTCATACCCAATGGAAAGAGACAAGAAAAGCAGGCAGCAGGGACAGATGCAAATCTCCATGCTCCTGCACGAAACAGGAGATCCAATCTCACAAGTGCTGAGAGCAGAGTGCCATGTAGTGCACGAACTAGTGCAGCAGTGCATGCAGTGTCAGAACTGAAACCCAGCTCCATCCCACAGGCAGCTCAATACAGAAGAGACTGAGGCTGCCACACAGCTTTTATCCTTGGCCCTGAGACGGCACCACGGAGACAGGCACCATCCAAGACTTCTTGAAATTTTCTGTCCATATGTCGAGGGCAGAGATGCCCTATCACTACCTCAACAGCATGGGAAAAGCTGCTGACAACAGTCCTTACTTGGTCTTTCAGAATGAGCACTGTACCATGCCCCTCCTTTTGCAAAGACCATGCGACAACAGCGAGCCCTTCATTGCAGGCTTAGTAGTGATAATAATGCTATTTCCAGCACTTTCTGAGACACACTTTGTTTTTCTAGGTTTTAGGCCATTTTACCAGGGCAAGTTTCTATACCACCCTTAAGCTAGGACATTCTGCATCAGGGGGAAATTGTCACTAAAAAGTTTTATCTGTATGAGAAAATGCATGTAATAAAATTGCTTGACATCTCTTAGGTGTCTCCACAGATGACTTACTATTTCAGCTGCAGTTCATAAGTTTAGTTGGAGTAGGTGTTGACCATAGCTGGTGAGATATGAAAGAAAAACCTCAACCCACAGGCTAAATCCTTCCATGCTCCTTAACTGGCTCAGAGAGATGGAAAAATATTAGGCAGAGGAAGTACTAGAGTAGGTTGTGGTTACATTCCTTCCATTCACCGATCCTCGCATCAGGTCTAGCAAGTACTTCAGAAGAGGCAACAACTGTCTGCAAGTGGTGGACTTCCTCACTGCTTTCCAGCATCGCAGTACTGGTTGTCTTCAAGGAGTGAGCCCCTCTAGTGCATCCAGCTTTGTTGAGCCCCAGGCTGACGCATGCACCCTAGCTCTCAGGGGCGCAAAAAGGCGTTCTGGCCAGGAGCTCCATGAACATGCCAGCCTAGCCCAACTACTGTGTCACCTCTCTCAAAGAAATGGCATGCTTTCAGCACTTTGAGGTTGCTTTCTAACCAAGCAAAGACAAAATAAGTCTTGTTTATTCTCTGAAAATAGAGAGTTGAAGATTTGGTAAAGGTTAAAGTTACAAAAAGACCATCTGTTATTGGTGGCCTTAGTGCCACCCTTGGACAGATTAATTTCCTCTGGAGAACTGCCCACTCTGTATTCACGCAGTTCCCTTCCCCACCCACAACAGCCTCAGTGAAAATGTCAATATCACTGTGTGATCACAGGGTAGAAAATTCTCCTAGTTAGCCTGTTGTCATCCTCCAATTACCCAGTGAAATGTAGCATTATTAAAATTGCTTTCATATTCTTGATTAAGGTCTGGCTTATGATGGTGCAGTAGGGAGGTTTCCTTTGCATCTGGTGCTTCTTAATTTAATCCTTTTTATGTGCTTACAGTGCTTAAAAATTGTCTGTCTTGGGAAAGAATTGTTGTGCTTGCAACACCTAAGAGTGCTCTCAGCTTTGGCATTGCACAGAAGCTATGAGACCCAAATGTAGTGAATGGTATGTTTTAGGCTGGAGAACCTCAAAACACACAGAAGCACCTCTGAGTTTCCGTGGGTATTCTCAGACCCATTAGGACACCTAATGACAAAGGTATCGCATACAAGATGACCACGGTTACCATCTCTTCTCTGCCCGTATTGTGCCAGGCAGTGTTCATGACAACAAGGCACAAAGAGGATGAAGATTGGTGGAGTTTCCAGCTGTGGATTCCAATGGAGCTTAGACATGTCAGCACTTAACCACTCAGACTGGGATGTTTCAGCAGATACTGGTCTGGTGCCCTGGGAATTTCACTTGCAAGACAAAGACAGCACCATGCTGGATGGAAGGAACACAGCTGCTCACTAGCCATAGGATGTTTAAGCTCCCTAAACACTAGGCTTGCAAGGCAAATGCGTGCATTCATGGCACTGAGTTTTCAGCTATTGTTTGGCCACCGCCTAGAACAGAACAATCTGTTGTTTCTGCTGTTCCTGGGGTCAGTAAGCAGGCTGCAGGTTGCAGTGGTTGCATAGCTGGATCAGAGACTTGCTTGGAGTTAGGAACTTCAGTGGAAAAATGGTGAAGGGTAAATCAAGATAAGCAGGGAAGGGTGCCCAGGAGAACAGAAACAGAAAAACTGGCTGGTGGTACCAGGAGGATACCAAGTAATACGTATTTTTTCAGGCAGATCAAGAAAATTTTCTTAAAACTCTGAAGTGCTGCACTTGAGATTCATTTCAAGGAAACAATCATTTGCAGCTACACATCTGAGGACTGGCTGAAAGTCTATGCCCCAGAACGTGCTGTTGCAGGTGGCATTTTACTAATGATGTTTGCGACGGTGAGAATATATGGACCTTGATTAGGATCAAGATAATGTGAAAGCAGCATTCCTGCTTTCCAGGAGACAGACAGCTGTTTAGTAATTGGGAAGGACATAACACCACAGACAAGAAAAGCCTGGAAATAAGGACACACCGTGTAAGACTGACCTCAGATGAGAATGCAAGATGGCAGTAAGCCACACGCACACTTGTGTCATAAGTATGTAAGTCAACTTCAATGTGATGGACAAGGTAGCTGGAGTGCTATTGTTTGACTAATGCAAGAGGTATTACAGCTGCAGCACATCAGATAATTTCTTCAGCATAATCAAATATTTTCCTGCTGAATCTACCACCCACGCGCAGTTGTAAACCACTCCCAAAGACACTGCGCAATATGGTTAACCACGTAGTAGCTGTGCATTCTGGGCACACGGTACTTCTGAACTCAGCATGGCAGTGTGATCCCAAGGCTCCCCTTTCAGAAAACACACCGAGCCCACCCCTGCCGGGCTGCCTGGAAACTTTTCCGTGTTCTCTCACAGTCCAGGTTATGTGCACTATCAGCTGCTCCGCCGGCACTCTTCAGTCAGTGGTTTACAACAGTCTCACATGTGTAAACAGGATTAACGGGATGTCAAAGCAGAGGAGATTGCTCACCTCAGTTTTCTTAAAGATGGTTTATCCATGCCCAAAAGATTTTTTTAGGAGGCTATGTGAAGAACACAATTCTTTACACCTTTCAGAGACTGGATAGCATGTCCACCCGTCCACCCTGACTGCTTCTCACCTTCTGTGCCCCTTCATTTACCCATCCCCACCTATGTCTTTATGGCCTTCCCCATCACTTGTACCTGGACTCATGTCTCCTCTCATTTCCAATCACAACACAGAACTACAATTATTATTGATAAGAAAACATCGTACTTGTGAATTACTTCAGAAACATACATTTGTTTCAGATGATGCCAGTGCAGTCTGGGGAAGGGGGAGAGGCTCAGCCCCAGTAAGCTGCATGAAGTTGCCAGCAGTCCTGACACACCACCTGAACCGAAAACGAAGCACTGTAAAGAACTGCAGGCAGGGCAGAGCCGTGCTATTTTCCTTCCTCTGGTCTCTGAAAATACCAGCTAGAAGCCTGCTGCCAACCCCCCAAGACAGCAGCAAGAATACAAACACAGTTATTTCACAGGGACTCTCAGGTAGGAGATATCCAGGGCAGAAATGCTTTCACCTTACCTGCACCTGCCTCCAAAAGACCCAGAGGTTGTCCAGGTGTGCTCCGGGTTGAAATATCAGCACTCTCTGTGTTTGCCCTCTCTCCCAGACAGGGTTTCTTCCTATTCAGAGCCTTCCCAACTGCTCATATACATGAAAGGTTTTGAAAGCTTCACACATGGTGATTTTGCAACCCCGACCAGCCTGGGGACATTTATTTCTTGAAATTCCAGCAGAACAACAGATCTTCTCACTGACTTGCTGCAATGGTACCTGTCTTGGGAAGGGAACGGACCGGGACACCCCTGTACACAGCCAGATCCAGGCAATCTCAGCTGAATGGTGAAGTGGACACAGGCCCTGAGGGGCCAACAGAGTCCACAGCACTTCACGTAAACACTGGATTTTCTTTAGTAAGACCATACACACAACAACCCCTCACCTGAGTCACAGACAGAGGTGGAGGAGTGTGCATAAAGCACTGGGGTATTTATCAACCAGGGTCTTGAGCCAGCTTCCTTGAAACACGAAGGCCACAAGGCAAATGGCAGTTTCTGGAGGCCTCATTTCACGTTTCTTCAAACACACCGACACCAGAGCTGACCTGTGAGCCCAAGGAGAGTGCAGACGGACAGTGAGCCTCAAGGCATGGAGCCCGCCACTGCTTGCGCAGTTCTGGTGAGGCAGAAATACCAAAAAGCCTGTGCTCGCATTTCTACTGAAGCAAATACGGGAATTCGACGGGCAGACAGGTGGGTTCAGAAGAAGCATGGGAGCTGTGCACAAGAGCGTTTTACACTCTCCTCAGTCCTCCTACACTTTATTCTCCCTCTGCCTGCAAAGAGGACCCCTAAACCCATCCATCTTGGGATGTACAGACCCCCTTCTCCCTCAGTCCATCAGCTGCTGTCACCCCCCGCTGCCAACACCCTCCCCTGGCCCCAGGAAGCAGAAGCAGCCGCAGCCATCCCAACAACCCCCCCTGGGCCCCTGGGAAGGATCAGGCCAGAGCGGGTGGGTTGCACACCATGCTCTCCCCATCCGGAGTCACAAGCACCATTGCTACAGCCCAGACGTCCCCTGCGGGGCAGCAGGAGCTTCAGGAGACAGGGACAAGAAACTTGGGCTGCTTACACATTTCAAACAGCCGATTCCTCTTCCTTGGCACAGGCAGTGGGTGTGCGACAGCACGGACTGAGCACGTGTCCTAGGGGGCTTGTGGTAGCGCAAGGGGCTGTGGGTAGTCATGCTGAGACTGGAGAAACTGGGGAGGTAGCCAAACACTGGCTAGGAAGAGATTTTAAAGTCTAAAACTTGATGAGTAAAAAATCCCAGGCAACGTAGTATTGTTCAAGGGCACAGGGACAGACTGGTGAGGAACAGCCACTACTGCAGGTCTGGGAAGGACCTGCTCGCCCTCACAGTTACTTCTCAGAGTAATCACTGGTCTCCCATTCATTGTTCCAACAGCAGAAAAGTATTTCCCCTCCATCTGCTGAATCAAACCTATGAGTACTGCCCATATAAATGCAGGTTTTGTTCAGCTCAGACCTAGTAGTTTCTAGCATGTAGAAGAACTTTCTGTGGGGCTTACAGCTCTGTAACGCTGAGCTGCAGCTCTGGCCAGCTCTAAGGCATGTGCTGTGGCTACCCTGAATGAGGCCAAGTGTGCTACGCGGACGGTGTTCTCCTCCCTGAGACATGTCTGAAGCTGTGCTTGCAGCCCCTGCCTTTCCTCTCCACTGCCCTCCTGCCAGCCCCGATGAGGGCTCCTAGGTTCTTAGTACTTGTGCAATGAAGGTACCTAAAGACGTATTTCTTTCCTTAACCATTTCTATGTCAACAGGTCATATTTCTGATAATTCTGATATTTCTTAAACTTATCAAGGCTGCCCCTGGAGAAACATTTTTGCCTTGGGCTGATTTGCAGAGATGTTGGCCTGCCCTTCCAGCTCCTGCTATTCAAGTAACCCCCAGGAAGATGGCAGCTCTTCAGACACTGAGTCTCCCCAAAGTGCTGTCCCTCTGAAGCGTGAGTATGCATGCAGGTGTGTGGTTGTGCGCATGTGTGAACACGCCTGGGTATTTGCGACAGTTGTAGGAACTAAGTGTAGAAATAGGGGTGCGGCATTTTCCAGGTGTCCTGTGCATCCTAGGCACTGCCAGGGAAGAAAGCCAGGGCGGATATTTCGGGTGTGAAGGGAGGTGTGCTCACCACACGACCTGAGAGGAAGAGGCTGTTTCCCTGTGCAGCCCTCCCTGTGCCTGCTGACACCATCACGGCTGCATTCTGCTACGGGAGGAGTAAGTGGCGGTATTCCCATGCAAGGAAACGGAGCACAGTGCTAAAGCTCCCCTTCAGTTCCAGGCTGTAAGCTAAGGTCCCTGCTCAGATTCACTACAGCCAGCTTTACCTGCCTCTGGAGGCAGTATTGTCACCGAAGCTCTCCTTATAGGCAATGAAGAGAGAACGGCACTTACAGGGTGTATCTCACATTAGTTATTCTAGACACATCAGGAGGACAATTGAGAGGTAAAGGCAATTATTTCTTTTCATGGATAAGTGGTGAGACTGGAAGATCCCATTCAAATGGAGTTGTCCACCCTGGGGACGGTACCTTGTCAGACAAATGAAGCTCTGCCCTGCTGATATGGCCATAGGGATGGTGAAACCTATCTAAGGGCAGAGGAGAGAGCATCCTAGAGGCCACTCAGTGCTGCAGGCGCTGATGGGACCAGCCTGGCAGCCAGGCACTCCTTTGCACACACTGCTTTGCAGTTTACAATCCTTGCTTGCTGGTGTCCTGATTCTAAACAGAGAGCACGAACATGCACTTAAACCTCCAAATCCCAGGAGAGGTATCCTGACTGTCCTTCCAGACAGCACAGGACTCCTGCAGAGTTAGCGATGCAAAATAAGGACAGTGACTTCTACAGAGAAGGGTCTTCCAGGCATTTTAGAGTGGCTTGCCATTCTCTCTCCTCTGTCTTATGTTTTGACATGAAAAGCTTGGATGTTGCACAAGATAGATGCCAGGCATCCTGACTGCAATGTAACTGATGCAGACTCATCCATCCTACAGCAGGCCACACTGTGAAAACCACTTTTAGGTGTATTGAAATCCTCTCGGGCTTCATTCTGCAGAACTTTGGCAGGTCAGAAGCCTTTAAAATGGTTTCGGGATTGAGTCCAACCAGTTTCAAAGAATGATAAATGATGATGAATGATGTGTTTATCCGGTTGGGCCATCAAGTGGAGATAGACAGGAATGCACTTTGTTGGCTGTCTCATTGACCTGTGCGAATCTGTTTGTTCCGTACAGAGTCACCCCAATTCTTTCATTACAGGTTTTTTTATAACATCTTTTTTTCCACATAAGAACACTGTGTCATAAATTCTGCTTCTTTCCAGCTAGGCACCAATTTCCTTGTGTTTTTCAGGTAATGAAAATTAGATCACAGAACAACACACATGGTGGAAATAGTATTATGGTCAGATAAGACGTATGGGTAGCACAGGCAGATAATCAAAATGTGGAAGGACGCTAACCACTGGAAAAAGCTGGTAAAAGTATTAGTGCCTCAGCAGGGGGAAGATTCTGTTGTATTTTGAAGGCTCAGAAGAATCAAGAGGTTACTTGCCTCTAAAATCCTACTTCCCCTCCCCGGGAACAGGAATGCGTACTTGAGTTCCTATCTCTGAATAGCTGAAGCACCAAGAGCAAAAAAACTATTTAATCCAAAAAAAGGCTTTTGTACCACGTGAGGAAGGAAGCATATGGTGAAGCAGAGATAGTGCAGTGCCAGGCACGGTCAGAAAGGCAATTTGTCGGATGGACTGCTCACTCACACCTCCTGTTTTCAGGAGGAGGGAGCAGAACTGCACAAAGGGTTCAGCTGGGGAGCAGCACACAGCCCCACCACACCAAAACTTGTGTAGCTTTTGCTTGCTGACTTCCTTCAAAGGCCATGTACCCTCCCAGCTCCCAGCCGTGCGCCCATCCCAGCAAACGGACGGCGCGGTGCGGAGCCCACCCACCGGCTGCTGCCACCCCGCATACTGCTGGCTAACCCTGCCTTTCCCTGGGAGCGGGAGGGCAGGACTGCCCAGGGAGGAGCAGCATCTGTCCTAAAGCACAGTGGCAATATTCGGCACGGGTCCACCTGGGTACACAAGAAACGAAGCACAGCAAATGTTCCTCTGAACTCATATTAAGAGTCTTTGACTTAGACAACTAGAAAAAGCAAACCAGCGGTTGAGTGACAACTGCCTAGAAAGATGTGACGTATGTAAAAATTTGGGAAGCACAGAGATACCAAACAAAGAACAACTCCCATGTGAGTCCCAGGCATTTGTCATGCTCTACATTGACAAATATTTTTCATATAGGTTAGGCTTTACAGACTGAAAAAACAGGCCTGACAGGGATTTCAGGAAGTCATTTTGTCCCTGCTGTGCCCCAAAGCAAAGCCAACATGATTTTTCACAGTTTTGCGTAACCTGCTATTAGAGACCTCCAGCGATACAGGTTCCCAGGCAACTCCCTACACCCACACTTTACTATCTCAGAGAGGTAGGACGAGTTAGTTGCCCTCGTTGCGACTGAAGTGTGTTACTGTGTCTTCTAGTGACGACAGGCATTGCCCCATCCACGCCTTTGCTGTCTTAGGGCAGACAGCCCCAATCTCTTAACATTTGCCCACGGGCCATGTTTCCCATATCTCCCATCACTCTTGCTACTCTCTTCTCAGCTTTATCCAACTGGCTTACATCTTTCCGGAAGTGTAGAGCCCAAACAAGATAAAATATTCCAGCTGAGGCTTTATAATTTCCTTGTGCAGTCGGAGGCTTACTTCATGCCTCACAAACAACATTCCTATTTATACAACGGAAAATGCTGGCTGTTTTTGTACTGGCACAACACGGCTGTCTCACACTCAGTTTTAGATCCTCCAGAGCCCCTACGTCTTTGTCTGTAAAATGCTCCAAGTCTTTGTCACTTAATTATTTCTGATGGAATCTCCAATCTTAAGTGCATCTTTACAGAACAGCATCCTACTCTACTACAGCGTGTCTCCTCAGTTGCCGGACGACTGTGAATTCTGAGCCTGTTCTGTGCACCACACCGTGTTCTCTCACAGCTTCAGTTAAAGCCAATGCTTGAATAAGTACTCTTAATGTCAACATGCTATTCATTCCTGGACATACTGACTATAAAGAAGCCTTGGGCAGATCACTGCAGGATTTCCTTCGGTGCAAACTTCCCTTTGACAAGGGACCATTGATTACCACGCTCTGAGCATGATCCACCAAGCAGTTTTGCACCTTCTTGTTGTAATTTAACTATGCTCCTCTCTCCCCTTAGTTTGCTTTCCCTCTAGGCAGCTTTCAGACTGCCTTTGCTGCTTCTAAGACCTGCCTTCCTGTGAACAAGCTGCCTCTCCTGCATGCGGGGTCTCTGCTCACAGACCTGGCCTGCCTGGGGGCTGTAGAAATGTTTAGCCACAATCCTACCACATGAGAGGGCGCGTACCTCCTCCCACCACTGCTTGTCGAGGATGAAAGTGCTAAAGCTGCCATGAACCTGCCAAGAAAGCCTGCTCTTGCCAGCGCCCACCTTCAGGAAGGCCCCAGAGTGGGGCGGGGGATGCTTTGCAGGGCTCTTACCAGACCCAGCGCTCAGCCACAGCCCTGAGCTCAGTGAATACCCTCACGCCGCTCTGGGATATGCCTCCCACTGACTGAGAGGGCAACTGCTTGGGCACACAGGGCAGCTGCAGTGCTGCAAGAGGAGGAGGAGGACACGCCACACAGAGGATGTCCAGATACAACATTGAAAAGAACAGACAGTGAACCCAATGCCGGGAGCTTCCACATGTGCTTAACATATGGCTGAGATAAGTGACTGTCTTCTACCTCATGCATGAGAGACATATGATGGAAGGGACAACCAAAGGGAGGACGCATGACAGCAAAGCTTAAGGGATGTGTTACACCTACATAAAGAAAGCAAGAGCACGGATTTGTGAGCTTCGTCTGCAGGAGACCTTGCAGAGCGCTGTTCGACTCAAAACGCGGCGCTACGCCTTGCTACCTAACATCAGCCCTGAGGCAGAAACCACAGTGTCGCGCTCCAGCTCCTGCAGCAGGGCGCTGCCGGGGAGGCCGGGCAGGGCTGGGGTGCCTGCAGCACAGGCAAGGCAGAGCTCGAAGGAACTGCACGCAGGGCTCCAGCTGGGGAGCGCGGGGGATACTCCCGGATGCTCCGTGTCATGGAGAGGAGCCCACTCACTTTCTGGCTACGTTTTCCCCCAGATCGCTACCTATGAGAGAACCTTACCATCTCCCACTCTGTCCATGGAACAGCTCTGTGCTGCTTCTACTTGTTATTAGTTTCTCCTCTCAAATTTCCGCATGCTATCGGCAGATAGCCTCTTGCCTCCACTTCAGCTCCACTGCCTGGCTCAGCCTCAGTGGGTAGAAGAAGCAAAGAACAAATAATACAGAAAAGGGATATTCTAAGTTCAGAAAAGGGATATTCTAAGTTATTTAGAATGAGAGGGGAAAAAAAAAAAAAAAACCAACACATTAAAAACAGTCTCCACAGCAGCCAGAGAGACCTGCTGTAAGCTAGAAGAATGAGCAGTTATACTTATTCTCTCTGAAACCATTCGTTCTCTCAGCAAGCAGAGTTCAGACAATGGTTGGGATATAGAGATCCCTTCTTGGATTAAAAAATTTTAAGGAAGAAAAAAAAGGCTACATGGAGTACAAGCCACTGTAACAAAGCTGAAGTGGTACGGTCCCTTTAGACAATTTGGTGCTTCAGCACCCTTGACTTGGCACGGTGCTTCTGATCCACGTCCAGATTCTGCACCTGGAAACGGAAGGAAACTCCACAGATCATTTCAGAGAGTGTGGGAGGGAACCCACCTTTGGTTAATGACAGAGCAACCACAAAGCCTTTCATGTTCCTTCCTGTTGAATAGGAAGCTTTGTAGGTTCTGATAACAGGAGACACGAGACGTACACAGCAACACGCCTAAACTAAGTCAGAAGCTCCTTCCATTTCAGGACTGAAAACTGAAGTCCTCTAGGACAGAAGCTCCAAATGGAGGAGAAGAAAAACTCAGTTTTCAGTGTAACAAGGTCCCTGGAAACCCTTACAGTCCAAGTATATGTCCTGGTGTTTTGCTGCATGTCAGAGGGTCCACCCCTCTGGTGCCAGCTCTCCCCCTACTCCATGCAACCTGGGAAGGTTGAGCAGATAGTGACCTGGCTGAGGTCCCCCAACTGAAACATCTACCATAACCTTCAGTGAACAGTGCCTTGCTGTCATCCAAGTTGCCTTAAACTCACCATCCAGTGCAGCTATGTTAATGTACAATCCTAATAAAATACTTTATTCGCAACATCTAGTTTTAGCAAAGCAGGTACAGATGTTTGTGAAAGACAGGAGTGAAGAAAAAAAAAAAAAAAAGAAAAGAGAAGCAAAATTAAGCCACTTTGACTAAAAATAACCAGAAGGTTCTTTCTTGTTCCCTTATCCCTCTGAAGTGCTGTCCTCTCCTGGTAGGGAGCTACAAAGAGCTTTCTTCTCCAAGCATACCTTACGCCTTGTTGAGCCTGTTAATGAGAGCCCTCCATGAGAAGGTCTGCAGCACAATGTACGCTCATTCCACAGCTCTGGGAAGCTCCTTGGCTCGGGGAAGGCCCCTTCCCAAGCCCTTTGAAGGGGGTTCAGGCAGATTTAATCTTTCACTCTGAGTCTCACAGCACTTAGTCCAGGTCCAGGAGACAGTTTGGCCATTTGTACTCATTAAAATAAGGACTGCATCACTCCCTTGGAGATGCAAATATTTCTCCCTCAGATGGGTGGGACCTCCTCTGGCTGGTTAACACTTTGTTGCCTCGAGAAGTTCCCTTTTCTTCCCTCTAGTGACTCACTGGTGTGTTTAACTATGAAATGTATCTTACACAGCATCTTGTATTTCGTAACAGCCTGTACATTAACAAGTATACTTGTGGCACCCATCCGTATGGGATTAATACACACAGAACATTGCTGACATTTGGCTAAAACCAGACACAACAGAAGCTGGGTGGGTAATCTCTAACATCTTTCTTTCTCCCCTAGGCAGCCTCAGCATCCAGACTCCTCTGGGCTGCACGGAGGGATGCCAGAGCTGTTACTTCCCATGCTATGCTATATTCTAGGAGCCTGTATTTCATCAGCCCCACTGAAGCTGGACCTCTGTCCTGCAAGGGGGGGTTACCAACATGGTTTGTCAGGCTGTGCAGTGTCCTAGCGAGAGAAGGGCTCATGGCCAAGGCGCTATTGCCGTCAGCACCCAAAGGTGTACTCCCTGACCCCCCAGAGATCCCTGACGCATGTGTGGGGCATGAGAAAAATCATCATTTCAGACACGTGGGGCAGGAGAAAAATCATCATCTCAGGTGTAGAATCGGACGGGCAAGCAATGTGCACAGGGTCTGCCGTATTTCCTGATGGGTTAGCAATGTCCCTTCTCTTTCAGCTGAGACCAGATGTACATTTTAGCAATGGCTGTCACCCCCACAGCGGTTTTACAGCAAGCCAACATGCAGACAGCCACTTTGTGAGTCACTGTGTGAAACACCCAGATTTCCCGTGGTAGAAAAAAAAATAAAAACCAAATGTGAAGAGTGTGGAGGAGGTCTTGAAACACTTTCCGATCATCTGTCTCAGTAAAGAGATGACTGGTCCCTTGGAGACTCGAGAAATGGTTATGACCTCACAAACCGAAAGTTTTGCATCAATTCCTGTTGGTGGTCAATGGTGAGCAGAAGACCTTTGACTACATGGATCAGACTGAAGGCCAACTAGCTAGCTTCCACTGACCTCTGAGTTACCGTGTTTGTGCACTCAACAGTGATATCTCTCTCAAGCGTTCCAGCATACTTTCCTCATCTGGGGATAGCTATGATAAAGAGGGAGCAACCTAGGAGTACATCTACCCAAGTAAGACCTTGATGGAAAAAAACCCTAACTCCTGCTGCTGAAACAATGGTCCTACGCAGGCAAAGCAGGAAGCAGGCCCATGAAACCCTGCGAGAGAGATGTATGCTGTCACCGTGTCCCCATGACAAACACTGCCAGTGTTTATCTTGATACTCCCAGCAGCAGCTGCAGCAATGCCAGGACAAATAAGCCGTTCAGACAAGTCAGCAGGTGCAGTCAGAGAGCTGCCCGGTCTGTGAGACTTGCAATAAACATTACCCATGCCGATGCAACTCTGCCATAGGAAAGATGGGGACTGCAGTTTTACAGCATATTGTCTTTGATTTATTGTATGGCTCAAAGCCAAAGAACACTTCCTGAGAGTCAAGGTGTAATCCCACTGTTAGATAGCAAGCCTTGCATGACAAATGGTGACCGCATGGCCCAGCAGGTCCAACTTTGCAGCGCAGCCAAGGAAGAAAGTGCATATCCAACGTGAGACTGGACACTCTGCCTCTGGATAGTCCTGCACAAGGTCAGAGCCAATTAGGCAGACACAAAACAGTGTCCGGACAGCTGCTCATGCCAGGGCTGGATGTGGCTTCATCATACACTTCAACAGAAAGGCCTGGAGGTTGCATTCAGCTTCTGCTTTGTCTGAGGCCTAGATGACACCATAGGTGACACTTCTTTGCCACATAATCCACTTTGAGGAAGCACAGGCCCTTGGGATGTGAATCTGATATAGTGCAATATAGCCCAGCTAGAGCGAAAATACTCTCAAGCAGTATCACCAAACTGATAAACTAGCAAAAAGCAGTATATACGCAGCTAGACTTTCAGGTAGCAGCATATTGTAGCCGAGCAGGCTGCGAGAAACTGAGCTTGCACAGAACACCAGCTAAGCTGGAGGACTGGAGGAGCCAGAGTGCCCTGTAGATGCTGCAGGAGAATCCTGTTGTCTCACAAAACACTACAGCCCTCATGGAAGGTGCAGGGGCCTCAGAAATGCATGATTCTAGCACAAGACACAAGAGCAAGCTTAACTTCTCATCTAAACAGAACCTGAATTACTGCTCCCTAAAGCAAGGGCCAGAACACAGAAATCCCACTACTAACCTCTCTTCATTCATTGTTAGTCTGAGAACCATATTTTTTGTGCATAGTGATCCCACTGCAGTAGCTGAAAGCACAGCCACAGGTGGCTGGGGCATTGTCCTGAGAAGGTCTAGTTGGAAGTGACCTCCGGAAGTCTCCAGCCCAGCTTCTCACTCTGAGCAGGATCACTGCTTTTGTCATAAAAAAGCCAGGATCTGCCTCTTACTGGTTTTATCTGACCTCAAGCCAGTGCACGTGAGTAAGGGTCCAGCACCATGATGGCTCAGGGCTGAGCTTAATCACCTCCTCACCCACCTGTGAACTGCGGTGAGGACAGAGTACCTAACTCCTACCGACCTCCCCAGCCGTGCCGGGGATGCTGCCCACGAGACAGCAGACTACGCTTGAAAATGACACCAGTGTTTAAAGGTAATGGGCCTTCCGGAGGGTCCTATGAGATGTCAGTGCATAAAACTCAGGTAAATAACGACTTGGCCGAGTTCTAGGCCAAAGGCTTCTGAAATAAAACACATCAGTCCCTGAACGGACTGTGAGGTGCGCCGTGACAGCCCGCGGCTCTCCTTGCACTCACAGTGACCCAGAAAGAGGAATGCTGGTGGTCATTCCTGACGGTTGACTCCATGGTGAGCAATGTGAAATTCTGCTGTCCTCTCCTCCCTTGTCATTCTGCCATTCTTTCTGCTAAAGAAATGTGATTTTGCTGGTCACAACACTGTTGTGAGCTCGTGACAAGAGAAGCAGGTAGATAGAGAGTGCTAGTTAAGCTGGAAGCGGTACAAGTTTGACAGGTTTTGAGCAGCTGTTAAGATAGTGAGTTAAGGCTGCTTCTCTACTGGTATAACAGTGAAAAAACCACAAAAATACGAAATGAAAATTCTGTCTTTGATGTCCCATTACATGTGTTTTTCCTCCCTTGTCTCCATGGGCAAGCTGACTCTTACCTGAGCAATTTTTCAATGAACTATTTCTGGTTTTCCCTAATGGTGCTTTAGTGATACCTCACATTCTATCAACTGCTTCACATAGATGTACATACATAGACATAAACATCTCTATCTAAAGGCAAAGGAAATAAGGAATGCGGTAAAAATTATATCCTTAACAGTGTTTTATATTCTAAAACATTTACGGCAGGAGTGTTCCTACTTTACATTCTCTGTCTTCTATAAAAGCTTCAGATGTCTTCTAGTGGTCAGAATAAAGATGGCAGGGGATTAGAAGATTAAATCTTCTCATAATTATTTTTTTTCATACGGTGGCAGGGTCATATTAATTCCTTTGACTCTGGGCCTATCTTGTCATCAAAATCAACTTGAGAGAGTTTCCCACAACAGATCTGTACTGCCAGGGTGACACATTTACTGCAGTCCCCATCTCCACTTACCATTCGTGAAGGTGTTCACATAGTACCTTCGGCCCTGGGGAGACATATAGCTCTGCCAGCCGGGGGGAAGATGGCCGTTCAAGGTATCTTCTCCTGTCTGAGGAGTTGCCTTTCTGGGTTTCTGCTGAGAAAAGGAAAAACAAAAAAAAACAGAACATGAAGCAACCTTCCCTTGGAGCACTGGCTACACAGAACATCCTTTGGGAGAGAAATGAAGCCCTTCTGTATTTGATATTCCATGAGCACTTGGACCTGTCTAAGAAAATGACTCTTGTTAAGCAGTAAAATGCAAAGCATAAAATAATCAAGTGTCTGAGAAAGAAAGGTATGCATCTGGCAGTCGTTTACTTTCATGTGGCTATACTGGTGGGTCAAAGCACTGGTCCTGGAGGTGCTGCCCCAATTTAATTTACAGGGGCACCATCACCTTCAGGTATTTTCAAGAAGAAACACTACAGAGCCATGTTGCCTATAGGAGCAGTGTGGTGAAGCAAATTTATCAGTATGCTCATTATATACTAATAATGCATGTAAGTAGCAATGCATACATTACTGATCTAGATGTAATCTGGATCCGTATCATCCAGATACAGGATCATTAGGATCCAGATTACTAGGAGTGATCCAGATCATTAGGAAGAGCAGGAGATGACCGTCATGCTGTCACCTGTTCTTCCAGAACACAGGGTTCAAGTGCCACCTCAGCTGTACATCTCTTCACCAACCCAGTTGCAAGCCTCAGTGCAGGTTCAGGGTGCAAGGAAAAGACAGAGGTGAAGCTGAAGTGCAAGTAATTGTCCGCACTACATGGCATCACCTGGACTATTTCCCTTTTCAAAGTAGCTCTGGTGGTTCCTTGGTAGCTTGGGATTTACAGCAGCTGCCTGATGTGAGACTGGCAGAGGGCTTCATCCCAAAGGAGGCGTAGAATCATAGAATCATAGAAATCTTCATGGTTGGAAAGGACCTTTGAGATCATTGAGTCCAAACATACACACACACACACACACACACACACACACAAAAACAACCCACACCACACAAAAAAAAGCCCCCAAAACCTACAAACTCTGCCCTTCAGACCATGCCCTGAAGTGCCACATCCAGACGTTTCTTAAACACCTCTAGGGATGGTGACTCAGCCACCTCCCTGGGCAGGCTGTCCCAGTGCCTGACCACTCTCCCAGTAAAGTCATTCCTCCTCATATCTAACCTAAACCTCCCCTGCCGCAGCTTCAGACCATTTCCTCTGCTCCTGTCATTAGTCACCTGGGAGAAGAGGCCAACCCCCACCTCTCTCCCCCCTCCTCTCAGGTAGTTGTAGAGGGCAGTGAGGTCTCCCCTCAGCCTCCTCTTCTCCAAGCTAAACATGCCCAGCTCCCTCAGCCTCTCCTCATACGACCTGCTCTCCAGACCCCTCACCAGCCTGGTATGAACCCTGACTGGTCCCTTCAACCAGGAACACTGAATAAGGCAAAGGTAGAGAGATACAATGCATGGCCAAAGATTGCCAGTTGCAGCTCTACAAGGCTGCAGCCATGAACACAACAGCTTCCTTCTGTCTCACACCCGGAGAGCTTCACTTTGCCTTTCCACAGTTCCCCAAGGCAAACCAGGCATGAATGTTTTGTTTGTTTGTTTTGTTGCTTTCAAAGGAAGAAATACAAAAGAACAAGGGAAAATCTGTGAAATGGAATTATTTATCCCATGGAAGCTAATCTATATCCAGGAAATGCCTTCCAACGCGGTGGGGGCTGGATCTGAAGTGACTGCACTGGGTTCACAAGCAGCCACCGCCAGGCGACGAGCAGGGTTTCAGCATGTGGCTGCACATAGTGTTCAAACACTGACGGACATGTGAACTGTACCATCAGGAAGAAACCTGTGATGTGTCCTTCTCCTGCACATTCGGTCTCTGAGTGAAATTCCAACTCTGTTCCAACCCAGAATAAAAGGGACGTTTAATGATTTTGGAGCCAAAAGTTTATTTTTATGTTTCTCTTCAGTTTCAGAAAACTCTGATTACAATCACTCCCAAGAGACACTGAACTCAAGAACGATCTTGCGTTCATGCCTCATCAAGCGTACTTGCACAGACAGGTCACGGGCTGCAAGGCAGCCATATGGACCCAAGGCCAGCGTGAGATGAACACTGTCTCAGCGCTGCAGCGCAGATGTAGCCTATCCTGGTTCAGGTTTCAGCTCCTCTCCTTGAGGAGGAATACAGACTGGGAAACTCAGCTGGCCCAACGTGAATCGAACAAGTGAGCTCGGGAGCTACAAAGGGACTCTACCAGGTGTATGACCCAAATCTCATGCTCTGCATGCCTATGGCTGCCAGGGTGGTATACAGAATTAATCAGCCATAGATCTCTGGATCAGATCAGATGGATCTCTGCCATCTGCTCGGTCCCACACACCCTGCTGCACATGTGAGAATCATAGAATCATAGAATTCATAGAATCATAGGGTTGGAAGGGACCTCTGGAGATCACCCAGTCCCACCCCCTGCCAGAGCAGGGTCACCCACAGCAGGTGGCACAGGAACGCGTCCAGGCGGGGTTGGGATGTCTCCAGAGACGGAGACTCCCCCACCCCTCTGGGCAGCCTGGGCCAGGGCTCTGCCACCCTCAGGGTAAAGGAGTTCCTCCTCGTGTTGAGGTGGAACTTCCTATGCAGAACCTTTCACAGTTTGTGTTACTACTTTATTTATTTATTTATTTATTTATTTATTTGCTGATCTCAGCTTAGGATGAAAATGAAAACTTCTCTTACACATCAGCCTGCCCAAAGGCACATGTTCTAACTTATTTTTAGTGTTATTCTATTGCCTAGAAATGCACTAAAGGAAATTCTGGTCTCAGTGGAGCTAGCACAACCATGCCTGTTCTGTGAACACAGGGGTGGGACCCCTCCACACAGGTCTTTGAAACACCTCCCTGTTCCACCTAGCTTTCTGTGAAAGCTCTAAATCCTACTAATGAAAACATTAAACTGCATGAATATGACAGAAAAATTAAGCTAGACCAGTTTTACCTCTGTGTTATCTGAATTCTTCAACGTGATATGGGTATTTATGGAAGTGGCTTGTTTCACTATGCAATGCCACTTCTAACACGGCTCCAGCAACCACATACTTATTTCCAGTTCTTTACAGCCACATACTGGCACCACCAGAAATTTGCTCACTCAGCCCTGACACCTGCAATATGGCCCCAATATCCAACATGACCCCTTTTGTTTGGTTTTACTCTCAGTCAAGACTGAGAATAACTCACTGCAGCCTTCCCAGGCGTGAGGTCCTGGAAGCATCGCATTGCTTGTGCAGGTGATGCAGGCCAGAGGACTGGTGTATGGCACTCACGCGTACTTCCATCACATGGACCTTACAGACAAAAGCTGTTTTGTGCAAGCTTCCTTTTGGTCCTGTTCAGCTCCTGTGACCTGCCATGCGGGGGAGCTTTTCCATCTCACATTTCTCTCAGACACCTCTCTCTACAGTTTCACCTCACGTAATGAAATATTGGGAAGAAAAAAGAACTCTTGGGAATAGTATGTCTGACCAGTGCGGTCACCCCATTAATTGCAATAACAGCTAAGAAAAAGGCTGGTTGATTCCTGTCTCCAGGACTATCTCCTGAGGGACTGTCCTGGCACTTTACCCGTACACAGTCCCTGTCCCATACATAGATAGAGAAAGCCAGGGCTAAAAGGCATTCAGAGGTCTGGGATCAAGTAACATATACAGAGAAGGTCAGATCAGAAGGGAAAGCATGGCTGCCCCAAGCTATTTTCTGAACGACAAAACCAGTCTCTCCCCCAGCTTATTCCAAGGGATAGCACAGAGTGCTGGGACAAATCCTGGGACGGCTCCTGGACTCTCTCCGTCACAGGGTTAATGGTGCCCCAATATTCTTTGCACAAGCACACTGAAGAAAACATAAATTCCGCAGTGTATGTACCAGATCATGAAGTATTTGACAGCAGGTTGGGTCTATTAGATTCACTGCGCACATCTCTGGCCTCACAGATAACAAAGTTATACCAGATGATCTCTGCTGTGCGTGATCACCCCATAAAGAGGAATTTGGGATAATTCAGCCCTGGGTTCTGTTCCAGAATCTAGAAGGTACAGAATTTCACACATTTTTATTGCACGCTCACCATTTCTGTCCTTAACACCTTCTTTCCCTTCTGGAACTGAAGTCATAGAATCATAGAATCTTCATGGTTGGAAAGGACCTTTGAGATCATCGAGTCCAACCAAACACCCTACACTCTCTGCCACTAGAGCATGCCCTGAAGTGCCACATCCAGACGTCTCTTAAACACCTCTAGGGATGGTGACTCAACCCCCTCCCTGGGCAGGCTGTTCCAGGGCCTGACCACTCTCCCAGTAAAGTCATTCCTCCTCATATCTAACCTAAACCTCCCCTGCCGCAGCTTCAGACCATTTCCTCTGGTCCTGTCATTATTCACCTGGGAGAAGAGGCCAACCCCCACCTCTCTCCACCCTCCTTTCAGGGAGCTGTAGAGGGCAATGAGGTCTCCCCTCAGCCTCCTCTTCTCCAAGCTGAACATGCCCAGCTCCCTCAGCCTCTCCTCATACGACCTGGTCTCCAGACCCCTCACCAGCCTGGTGGCTCTCCTCTGGACACGCTCCAGCACCTCAATGTCCCTCTTGTACAGCGGGGCCCAGAACTGAACACAGCGCTCGAGGGGAGGCCTCACCAGTGCCCAGTACAGAGGCACCATCACTTCCCTGCTCCTGCTGGCCACGCTGTTCCTGAGACAAGCCAGAATGCTGTTGGCCTTCTTGGCCACCTGGGCACACTGCTGGCTCACGTTAAGCTGGCCGTCCACCAGCCCCCCCAGGTCCTTTTCTGCCGGGCAGCTTTCCAGCCACTCTGCCCCAAGTCTTATCCCTTCCCACTACTCCTCTTTCTTAATATGGTCCTAGAGTGTTCCCAGGTACCAAGTAGATCAAGACCAGCCTCAGATCACTTTGGGGGCTCATGGTATTACTTCATTTCACATGGTCAGCATCAATGCCGTGCAAGGACAGATACTGCTGGTTTGCTCAAGGGAAGCTCTGCAATTGCCCCAGCATCCTTTAAGTCACATTTTGAGTGTCGCTTCACATCTCCCTGACGGACTGCAGGAGAAGCAGATAAGTTGCCATGGTTGTGCTCTTAAACAAGTGACAGATGTGGACAATATAGAGTAGACACCAGCAAAAGTTGCATGGAAATAGTACAAAGACCAAAGTTAAGCCAATGTTTTAGCTATAGTCCTTGCCAAAATGTGTATCACTTCAAAAAAAACCACACAAGCATGTTTTGCAGTTACTAATCCTATTTTTGAGTTACTAATGTTTCTGCCTTTGCTTCCGCTCTTGCAATAGAGAAGTGTTGTGAACAAAATAGTCACTATGAATGATGGTCAAGAGGACTGAATATAAGGAAAACACCAGCACTGCCAAATGCTGACGTTCTTGTAAACAATCGGGCAATGGTTTGCTTGGATGTCTGTGGATGTTGTGGTTTAACCCCACCTGGCAGATAGGACCACGCAGCCACTTGCTCACTCCCCTCTGGTGGGATGGGAAGAGAATTGGAAGGGTAAAAGTGAGGAAAAACTCGTGGGTTGAAATAAAGGCAGTTTAATAGGTAGAGCAAAAGCTGTGCACAGGCAAAGCAAAACAAAGAATTCGTTCACTGGTTCCCAGGGGCAGGCAGGTGTTCAGCAATCTCCAGGAAAGCCGGGCTCCATCACACATAACAGCTACTTGGGATGACAAATGCCATCACTCTGAACATTCCCTCCTTCCTTCTTCTTCCCCATAGCTTTATATATGGAGCGTGATGTCATATGGTATGGAACAGCCCTTTGGTTCATTGGGCTCAGCTGTCCCGGCCATGTCTCCTCCCAGCTCCTTGTGCCCCCCCAGCCTACTTGCTGGCGGGGTGATGTGAGGAGCAGAAAAGGCCGCGAGGCTTAGCAATAAACAAAACCATTAGTGTGCTATCACACTGTTCCCATCCCAAACCCAAAACATAGCACTATGTCAGCTGCCAGCAAGAAAGTTAACTCCATCCCAGCTGAAACCATGACAGTGGAGTACGGATGTGTGGATCTCTTCCTTTTGCTTTAGAGATGAATGCGATCCCCAACAGCAGCTCGCTATTAGGTAGGAGTCTGCAGTCCCTTGGGGACTGCAGAGGAAGATGCTCTGGATGCTGGGAGCTCTTCTGTGTTAGAGCCCCTAACTGGTCCCAGTGCAATCCCCTCCCACACACGCTTGAACTCCCACTCCTATAGCAGCTTTGCTCCAAACTGATACTCCATGGGGGAAAGAGGAACTGAAAAAGGCATAGGGGAGGAATCGAAGAAGAAATGAAACTTGGCTTCATCCTCTACTCCTCACCACCCTACAGTCATTGAAGTAAAGATACCAGGAAGCTCTGGGATAGATGGCGTGGGGCAGTAGTGTATGGGGCTGGGCTCTATAATGAATCACAGATTAAGTACCTCATAATTTTGGCACACTCGGCAGCACATCCTTTCAGAAATGAGAGTGCCACAGAGGCCACGGTGGAGGCACATCATCCCTTCTCTGCCAGAACAGGGGATCCGAGTAACAGGAGAGATTTTTGTGCTCTATTTTTCTCAGCAGACAAACCCCATCCTAGCCAGGCCCTCTGCAGTCCCTTCTTCTGGCATCAGCAGGGTTAAGCTGGAACTATGTTTGCACACCCATATGGGAGAACTTTGGGTCAACTTGGCATGTAATGACAAGCAATCCTGCTGGCCTACCAGTATCTTAAGGGGGCCTACAAGAAAGCTGGTGAGGGACTTTTTAGGATGTTGGGTAATGGTAGGACCAGAGGGAATGGATTGAAACTAGAGACGGGACGATTCAGACTGGGCGTTAGGAAGAAGTTCTTCACCAGGAGGGTGGTGAGCCCCTGGCCCAGGTTGCCCAGAGAGGTGGTGGAAGCCCCATCCCTGGAGGTGTTCAAAGCCAGGCTGGACGGGGCTCTGAGCAACCTGATCTAGTGGGAGGTGTCCCTGCCCACGGCAGGGGGTTGGAACTAGATGATCTTTAAGGTCCCTTCCAACCCTAACAATTCTATGATTCTATGACAGAGACGGGGCCAGGAGACAGCACCGAGAGGGGAAGCGACCGGCAGAGGGTGTTCAAGAGCCCAGCACCACCGCTGGTACGGCACCTCCAGACTGGCTGCAAAGCGCGCCCCAAACCCAGCCCTTACCAGGGCACACCCTGTGCCCAGCCACAGGGCACAAGAAAAGTGAGGCACTACCTTCCTTAGACAGCTTGGCAAGACTGTGCTATTACTTTGATCTCTTGTTCCTGTTTTTAGGAGTATTGCCAGGATAGTTCATGAGAACGGTAAATCACAACAGAGGACTGTCTACATGGCGACGAGGTTTCTCTATCAGCAGAGAGCACTACAAAACAGCAAAAACAGAACAGCAGACAGCGACTGAAAGTTGAAACTAGACAGGCTCAGACTGAAAAGAATCTGCCAGTCATGAGGATAAATATCGAATAGAACGGCTTACCAGGGGGCCGTGCACTTCTTGTAGTTCCTCCATCAGACTAAGTGCCTCTTTCTAGGAGATGTGCTCTATTCCAATCAGAGAAAAAGATGGGACCCTGCAGCCTCTGACCTGGCGGTGCAGAAGCTCAGGCTGGGTGGGCTTCTGCCTTCCAAATCTTGCAAGTCTGGCAGTGCCTTTGAGCTGAGAGAAACACTCACGCCACTTCCCTCACTGTCACTTCTGGGAGCGTCACCAGCCACTGCATGGTGGTGGACAGGCAGATCTGGACCCGAAAAGGATGTCTGCCGGCTGAGGAAACAGGAAACCTGAACAATGTGAGCAGAGCAGAAAACGCGTGACCCCAGTGAAATCTGCCTGCATCTGTGTTTGCTGCCTGGAAAAGGGACCAAAGTATCTCTCGAAACAGTCAAAACCAAGAACACAATCACTTCCCCGCTACGAGATTTCCGAGGATGAGGAGTCCGTATAGCAAGGGTACATGCAGGAATAGACAAGACCCAGCAACCCAACAGGTCTCGTTCTCTGTGACAAGTGATGGTTTTCGTTTGCCGTCTGCTGAAACACAGGGACAAGATTCTCCTGATATCTGCACAGCAGAAAGGAATCAGAAATGAGCAGCAAATGCAAACGGCATCTCAAAGCAGAGGGGGCACCGGAGCTCTTCAGCACCAAACTGTGTGCCAGAGAGCTTGCAAAGGCGAGAATATGAAATCACCCTGGTCCGGACCACCTGGCAATGTGATCCCCTCCCAGTGGCGGAAAAGAGAAAGCCAAGAGGGGTTTTATGCAGCAGTGAGGCAACAGAGAGTGAAGGGCCCGCACACATCAGTCCATTCCATGCTGACCGACCCCCTGAGACAAGTTCAGCCTTGCTCAACAGAGTAAAATCACTTCCCATTTTCAAACTGCAGGAAATCCCCACTCCCTGTCAAAGAGGGATCCTAGGGAGGAAACATCTGTGCATTTAGAAGCCTGAGCTCCCTCAAGATGTGTTAGCTCGCGTTGCGCTCCAGCAGAGTGCAGCCCAGGGGCTCTCCCGAACGCACAACCCAAGGTAAAGCAAGACATTCTCCAAATCACAACTGCAGGCCCTGAGCAACCTGATCTAACTCTGAACAGGAGGCTGGACCAGAGACCTCCAAAAGCCCCTTCCAATTTAAAATCTCCTATGATTTTATGATCCTGTTTCAACAAAGCATCCAGCCTCGAAGCAAATGAAGAGGATGCCGCTAGCCGTGGGAAAGGTTTGAATTAAATTCAGTGTCTTTACCTGCTGTTGCCATTTGTGCAAAGTCGCACTGCACTTCTGCTGAGATACAACAGAACGAAGAAAGGCTACAGAGTCCAGCCGAGCAGTTCCTCTGCGGTGTTCTGCCCAGTGCTGGAGGATCACCGGGGACAGAAAATTGACAGGGAGCAGGGGAAGCTTCCTGCAGAAGCAATGCGAGGACACGGCAGGGAAAAACTGCCACAACATGAACCTGCGCCACAACAGCCCACTGTCCTGTGGGGAAAACCTTGCCCTCTACTGACGTTAGGTTCCTGTCTAACTGCAGATTTCATACATACCTAACTCGGCAAAGGTGTGTGTCAACGCAAAGGGTGTGAAGCAGAAATTAGGCAGACATGGTGTGGTCAAAGAAGAGGGGCCTGCTTTTGAACACAGCTGATGCTGCAGATAGGATTTGCTAGCGACAGAAGTCCACAGAAGACCCTTGGCAGCAGAGATGCCTACACCAACACTTGTGTCTGTCCCAGGTTTGGCACTGAGAAGTGTCCTGCAGACCCTCCCCAGGCTGGGCACGGGCACGTGCACCAACGTGTGCCCTGGGGGTTCCCAGGGCAGCTCTGAACCCCCCAGCATCACCCACAGCCTCTCTCTCTCGTACTTTGAGTCATTCTGTATTTTGTTCATTTTTATGCAATCTTTTCTTGCTCAACATTTGGTTTCTATGGAGTCATATACACTGTGTGAAACAGATTTATATTTAGAAAGTGGAACGGGTCATAAGATCTGTCCCGGTTGTCATGACAACCAGCACAGCTCCCCTTTGCCTGAATCTGACGGCACATGGCTGCTGGGGACAAGTCGCCCTCCCCAGGTGGCCCTGCGGGCACCACCTCAGCAGCAGAAACACAGCAAGACACTGCGGATGCCCCTCCAGCCTCCACAGCCACGGCATTCCTCTTCTTCAGGCACCGTGCCTCCTCTCTGGCCACCTTCTGTAACACCAGCCCTCTTCCTCGAGGAGAAACGGGCCCTTTGCCTCTGCCAAGTGTTGGGGCGTCTCAGAGCGCTGCCAGGCTGGAGCCGTGGGCTGAGGTATGCCCAGCACACACCCCACAGCCAGTCTAGCAGGTCAGCTCTCATTTTATCCAGTCTTAAAAATCTCCCTGCCCTACTAAGTCTCCTCTGTGTCGTACCAAAGTCTTCTTCGCCTCTTCTTCCTCCTAAATAACTTCAGCATCTCTATGCTTTTTCCTTGGATGCCATCTCTGCTATCTTCCTACCAACCCACCGCAGCTGGGACCAGGAGGACCAGGTGGCCACTGTGTGTGGGTCTCTGCTGCGGGGCCAACTCACCTGTAGCTCCACACACCTCTGTTTCCCATTTCAGCTCTGAAACGCAGTGTGCGTGCCTCCCCCCAAGCTCTGCCTTTCCTGCCGAGGGCCTGCTCTTCCAGCCAGACCCACAGCTGCCAAAATCCTCCCTCTTCTCCCACCCCGGTCCCTGGCTGCGCTGCAGGCATGTGTCCAGGACTTTGCTTTAAGGTAATATCCATGAATAGCACCGTGTTTGCAGAGAGTTAGCCTTCTGGGACTCGTATAGTCTTCTCTGCCAGTACCCTAAACTAGGGAAAAACAAACTGTTCCTGAAGGATACATGACCCAGGCAGACAGACTGGGTGATGTTTTCTGACTCAGTGCTGTGTGAAATACCAAAACAGGTGGAAGAGAAATACTCTGATCTGCGAATCCCACCTAGACCCCTTCAAAACAGCGGCTGGCAAGGCAGAGGTGAAAAATGCGAGTAACTCCAGTGCAACTCAGTCCTCCCCTGTCCTTCTCAACGTGTGCCTGGTGCACAAAGCCACCGAAGGGGCTAGGCTGGGAGAAGCCACAGCTGAGCCTGTCCCCCCTGGTGGGTCTCATGGGACCAATGGCACCAGGTCTGGTCCAGCTCCCGCCACAGACAATGCTCACGAGCCGACAAAGGTGGGAGTGCTTGGGATGCTCCCAGGGGAGCTGCTTGGCAATGGCCATAGACGTTTTTGGCTGAGGAGAAGGAAGGTAGGCAGGCGTAAGTAGTGGGAAGGCTAGGAAAGATGGGGTGAGGGGGAGATTCGGTGTGGGTAAAGAGCATGGGAGCAGGGCTCTGATCTGGGGAGGGTGGTTGGGAAGAAAGAGAATAAAAAGCCTGTGACTGCTCCCAGTTTGGGGAGCAGCAGGTGTGGTGGGAGGGGAGCGCAGTCTGCAGAGGAGGACAGCCCGGCTGCTGGCTTTCTCACCTCTCGCTCTGCCCGAGCTCTGGGCACGCTCCCAAGGGAGCTCATCACTTTCCTGTGCTCCCTTTTCCAGTAGGCTCGGAGCCCGTATGCGTGACACCCTGTGGCAGTATTTAGCACTACCTGACAAGGGCGTAGAGTCCTGGCACTGAATTAGCAACCAAGGAAGGGGAAGCCAAGTATCCCCCTCACAGCAGGAGCCGAAGACCCTGAACAGCCAGATGGGAGTGGTGTCTGCTGGGAATAAGAAAGCCAGTCTAGAACATGGTGACCATGGCTACACGCACACGCGTTTCCCTGCAAGTATAATACCCGCAGGGAGCTCAGGAATCACACCATAGGAAAATACATGGTTGTTTTTCCTCTCTGTGCTAATGGACAAAAAGTCATCTAATGGACAAATCTGTCCCATTGCCTGTGAGCAGCTCCTCCAGGCTAGCGTTATCTAGACAAGTTTTGCGTGGAAAGGTGATGGCCAGAGTGAGACTGGCTGGAACAGAAGCTGTGGGCAGCCACACGGTGCCACAGCACGGAGCTGGCACTGCTGGGTGGAACTTCCCCAGCGTGGCCTGGGGAGGACAAACTCGCACTTGGTGAAGAGGGGGGTCAACCGGGCAGATTGCTGCGCTGAAGGGCTCAGCTCCACACACAACGGAGCGCAGAGGGACAATGATGGGCGGGGAAGCGATAACCTAATCCCACAAACAGAGCACCCTGCCTGGAGCCTCCCCTGTGCATGAGAGCAATCAGCCCCATTGTCTGAGGTGAAAACCATCACGATGAGTCAAGGGAAAGGCTCTCTAGATCATTTTACAGACTGATACCACCTCTAGGGGTGTGGGACGCATTATGGGATGCAGGCAAAGGGCATTTTGGGATTATGCAAGACAAGGGATGATCAGGGCAAGAAACAAAGGTGGGGGAAGGGAGGAAACTAGCGTGGGGAAACACAGGGGTAGGGGGATGAGAGCAGCTAGTCACCGTAAATGGGCACCTCATCATTAGATTTGTCTGTCCACGCCCTGTCTCTGATCACTGCAGTCCATCCTGTCTTCTTATTAAAATCCATTTCTGACTATTTTCCTGGGCAAGGGCCTCTCCATTCAGTACGCACGTGCATGCATGGAGATTTAATTAGCGCCAGCAACAGGAGCAGGAACCACAAGTCATAGGGACCCACGTGTCTGCAGTGCCAGCAACTGGAGATGCTGGAGTACTGGTGTATCATGGGGGTGCATATCAAGCTGGACTAGCCGGATATCGAAACAGCCCTAAGTCTTGGCCAGATACCAGAGAGACCAGAGGGTCGTTGAGCTGCTGCCAGAAGGACGAGGAAATCCAAGCCAACTACCATAGGGACCTTAAGTTCTGGTTGTTGGCTGAGACGCATTTGCTTATGTGTTGTGTGCCGGGTGAAAAGCTCCATGGCTCAGCTGCCAGGCAGACACAGTATACACGTCCAGTCACTGGAAGGATCTTCAGTACGTGTCTGTGCATGTGCTGGTGTGCGCAAGGAGGTCTGCAAACCAGCAGCTGGAAGGGGGCTGCGGTCTCAAGGGCTGCATGACCAGGTGCCGGCAGGAGACTGGGATCCAGGGCCAGCTCCTGGAAAGACTGTCTCAGGCCAGTCTTTCTTAGGAGTTTTCTCACCTCCTGTCAGAGGAGTCTCTCAGGCCAAGTCTCCTTACTGGAGGGCTCCACATTGTATATATGGATGCATACACCACTAACAGACCTTTATCCTTTTTCAGCCAAAAAGGGGAACAGGTGCCTTTTGTGAGAGTGCCGAGTGTCTCTGTCTGTGTTGATCTGTGCGACTAGCCATGTGTACACATATAGAAGAACCACGCATGTGAGTTTGTGTTGTAAACCTACTGGGAATACAAGCTTAGCCTCACTGCTGCCTGGACCTGGGGATATGCAGCTGTGGCAGCCTTGCCTGATTCAGCAGCCCCTAATGTGCTGCACATGCACTTCCCAGCCCTTGGTATTCATCTTTCCAGGTGCTGGTATGGAGGACAGTTAGCAGAGGTGGAATAATCCCAGTCCAAAACAAAGCTAAGCAACAATGAAGAGAGATACTTCACGTGCCTGTACCCTGTTTATAGCTCTGGGGGAATGGGGAGCATTGCCACGTTGTCTCTGTGTTCATGCTTTCGTGCAGAAGCTTAGCTCTGCAGCACCAGTTTAAGAAAAACCTTCACACACACTGTCTGCCTAAACTCTGAAGAGTTTACTGAAAAGAGGCAGATCTCAGCATCAACACGTGGCCTTGGAGACCCTCATGGGAAGTCGGCATATGTGCCATACAGAAGTTAAAAGGCAAGTGCAAGAATGCCAGGAAGGACCAGGCTGGTACCTCTCACCCATTCCCAAGCAGGTCTGTGTCCAACTGCCTCCCTCAAACATGGAGCAATCCCTCACAGCAGTCCGTTTTCTTAGAGCAGTCAGGGAGTCTCTCTGAAATGTCTATAGTCCTTTTTCTTCTTCCCAAAGAGAAGTAAAGAAGTTAGCACCCTCCTTTTCCTCTTGTCTTCCTTTCAGTACCATCATTTCTTGCTCTTCAGAGTTAACATTTGCCATCTCTGCATACGGGCTACAGAGGTCTGGGAATGGTTCACCTGCCAGCACAGAGCCAGCCTGGGTCAACAGCAAGCAGCTCACTGAGTCCTCTGACCTGATACCTTTCTGCTATTAGGAAATGAAGCCATGGTTTCTTCCTACCGTGATGTCTCAAAATAACAGGATGTGGTGAGCTGGGACAAAGCTGATTTCTCAAGACATCCAGAGCTGACAGTAGCACTATTTCATGTTTCTACACCCAAGCTCTGCACGCAGCCACATACACTCGGCTCACTAGGACTAGGAAAGTGATTGCACCTCTGTACACTGGTGAGGCCCCACCTCGAGTTCTGTGCTTAGTTTCACAACAAGAAAGACACTAAAGGGTCTGGAGCACGTCCAGAGACGGGCGACGGAGCTGGTGAGGGGTCTGGAGCACAAGTCTGGTGAGGAGCGGCTGAGGGAGCTGGGGGTGTTCAGCCTGGAGAAGAGGAGGCTGAGGGGAGACCTTCTCGCTCTCTGCAGCTCCCTGAAAGGAGGGGGTAGCCAGGGGGGGTCGGGCTCTTCTCCCAAGGAACAGGCGATGGGACAAGAGGGAACGGCCTCAAGTTGCACCAGGGGAGGTTTAGATGGATATTAGGAAGCATTTCTTCACGAAAGGGTTATTAAGCATTGGGACAGGCTGCCCAGGGAAGTGGGTGAATCACAATCCCTGGGAGGTGTATTTAAAAGATGTGTAGACATGGAGATTAGGGACATGGTTTAGTGGTAACTTGTCAGTGCTAGGTTAATGGTCGGACTTGATGATCTTAAATGACTCTTCCACCCAAAACAATTAGATGATCCTATGATAAGACAAAGTTTGACATGAGCTATTTGAGTCACAGCCCCATTCCCTCAACAGGAATTGAGCCCCAGAGCTCTGCCACAGACGGCCACGAGCTGGCTCGCCCGGATCCTAAAACTTCCACAGGCAAGAGTTACCACCTCTACCATGGCTCGGTAGAGCGGGAATGGGCAGGAGAAGGTAAGAGCCTGGGGATGAGGCAGCGCCAGCACTCCAAGAGCTCTGGGCTGTACGTGCCCCGTGCCAGGGCAGCCCAGGAGGAGGCAGGAGCTCTCCTCCCCTTGCCCGGTGCCGAGGGATGTGCCGTTCCGTCTCTGACATCAGCATCTGGTACAAGGCAAAGCACCAGGGCCAAGCGCTCTGAAGGGCTTTGTTGTCCTGGGCAGCCGGAGACAACAGGGCTATTGTTGAGCAAACCTTGTACTGTAGGAGTCACCCCCATATGCCCAGAGAGTCACAAGGCCAGGTCAGGCCAGCTGCAGCATTACTGATTGTCTCCAGTTTGAAATGACACGCTGTGGGGACAGATCCCCCTCTGAGCGACTGCAGAGCGTGGCACACCAGCAAGATGGTCAAAGGCCCAAGAGCCAGACAGGGAGCTGGGGGTACGCTGCCTGCTCCCGGTGCTCTGCACTGGAAAGATGGCTGGCAGCAGTTAAAAAAAAGAAACTTCCCACACCTACCTAAATTTGCCCCCTCCCTCAGCTGCTCCCTGGACAAGGGTGCAGAGAAATCGCCCACAGCAGGCTTGAGGTCAGGCAAAGAGCTGGGCAGCAGGGCTGTCTTCTGTGCTTCTAGGGCCCTGTGAGTGCAGCTGGTTTTGGAGAAATGAAGCATCTGGGAATAATGCCAAATGTTTTTATACGGGGGCCTCCAGCCCGTACACTGCAGGGAAGCTCAGCCTGGCTAAGCGCTCTCTGCTCTCCGTGCTGACACAACACACTCTTACCGGCCCGGGACCGAGCCCCAAGCCTTCCCACTCTCGCTTGTGCACAGAAACATGTCTCCCCTCCCCGGCCGGGGCCAAGAAGCACCGATGGCTTTGTGGGATTCGGTGCAGGGTCAGGGTTGGGTATTTCACGAGATGTTGCAGCGAGCTGCAAAATGCATCCACGAAGAACTGGAAGGGAGCCCTAAACCACTCTGGTCCTCGTGGGGACGTGCCGTACCCCCTCTCCTGCCATGGCCATCCCCAAACAATGCCACAGGGTTTTATCTGAAGACAAATGTGAAGAACTAACTGCTTAAAGAGGAAAAAACTTGAACAGGAACCTAGCAGAAATAAGAAGAGGTGGTAAAGAAAGCTGTGCCTTGCCCGCTGCGCGGCTCTTTCAGGTCCGCTCTTGATCCCGTGCCTCACACTTTGCATCGCCCTCCTGGTCCCTCCAACACAACCCTCCAGAGGTGCGGGCAGGGGGGTCTGGCCCCGCTGGGCTCCTGCGGGCTGCCCGGCTGCTTGCTGACCCCTCTGCCAGCCCTGCCGTGCAGGACGGCCTGGCCGCCCCTCTGCCTCCAGTGTGCTCCTCGGCTCCCGGGGATTACACGCATCCTCTCTTCCAGCAGCGTGGCCTGACCCGCAGCACAACAGCCAGGTGAAAAAGCCCAGTGCCAGCCATGGCAGCAACACGGTAAAAGAACGGCCCCCAACAGCAAAATACTCCTGCTGCGAGTCAGATTGCAGGCGTCCAGCCTTTCACCCGGACAGAAGGTGAACGTGGCGCCATCGCAGGAGCTATTAGCAACAGACTCACTTGTTTCTGTGGTTTACACGCAACTGGGACACTTCTCCACTCCAGCAACGCACAAGGTGCAAAAAGAAGAAGTTATGAGTAAACATAAAATAATGAAAAATATACAAATCGCAGTGAAAGAAATTTTTTCTCTCAAGGGTACAAAGTACCTATGCAACATACCTTCATAAACTTCGGCCACTTACCAGGGGGCTGTGCCAGGGCATGCCTTTACTTGCTTAATTTCTCACACATCACTATGTTTTTTTTAACAAGCGTGGTCCCACTGCTGTGTTCTGAAGTTTCCCAGACACAATAAAATCACTTCATAACAACTAATAATTAGTGTCTGTTCTGTTAGGAAGGAAGGGATTCTCCCTTAAAATAGACAGACTCTGTCCCACGTGCACACACAACAAGCACGAACAGCAAAGCTGAGGCATAGCAACCTCTGCTGCAGGCATCTGCCAAAAAGGCTATTTGCAAAAACATTTTGGAGCGAGTGAGTAACATATTTCTAAGTTAGAAAAGCAAGTAAAAGCATCATAGAAGAGTTTCTGGTCAGACCTCCACAGCTGGTGTATTCTTATTCTCAAAAAATATTAACGAAAGGACATTCTGAGATTGCCCAAAGAATAATCTGGGTCAGTTGTCTGTATTTATCTTTAATTACTTTTTAAAAGACTTTAAATATCTTATCTCCTTTAGGAAAAACGTTGGGACCGGGTCCCTGAGAACCTTGTGTTAATCATCTGCATTTCTAAAACCATATTTTTATTATCTATATAATCTCAAAATCTATGCAATTAAAATAAAATCGGAATAGTTAATTCAGATCCTGTTCCTGGCGCCAGGCCATAAGCAAAGCTATTAATGTTTTGGCATATTACAGCTACATTTTCCTGCACTTTAAAATGAAATTTGGTTCTCCCTGTTACTGTGGTAGGTCAGGATCCCCAAATAAAGCTCCTCGCTACTTTTGCAGGCAGCTCAGATGGGGACTTTTTATTCCTGACCACCCTCAGTTTTTCTCGAATGGTGTTTCCCTGCAGAGGAAATCTGTTACACGGCCCCGATCCGATATTCCCTGGATTAAAAGGCCCTCCACAACCAAACTTCGGGAACCTCAGATGCAGAGAAAACAATGAAATGGCCAAGATACAAAGTGCTGCCAGATGCACATTCCTGCGCCCTCCCTCATAATCTCTCTCAGGCGTGGGGAATGTAACTGTTGTTGCCTGTAGCTCTGCAGTAAAGCACACTCAGACAGACACGTGATACTTAGCTTTTTATTTTTGCTGCTGCTGTAATTCTTAAAAAACGAGCAAAAAAAAAAAAAAAAAAAAAGCCAGGGAAGAAGGCCGTCCCCACCTCTCGCCAAGGCCGAGCGAGGCTGCTGGAGCCCCCGGCCGGAGCCGCGTCTCGCCCTGGGCTCCTGCGTGACGGCAAGCTGGAGGCCACGTGCCCATCCCTGCCAGGGGGACAAGGCGGCACAGGGAGGACGGGGGGCTTTGAGGCTCCGTGGTGCAGTGCAGAATACCTGCTCCTCCCTTGCTACCGGGACACGCGTCTCAGCCGGGCCCAGTGGGCACGTCCCGCCGGGAGAGCCCTGCTGACACCCGTGCTCGTGGCATTTGCAGCATTTTCCCAGGGGCCCCTTCTCTAAAAATGTCAAGTGTGGGACTGCCTTTGTACCCCAACAAAGGACTGCGATGTCACTAAAGCAGAATCCTCCTTCTCTGATAGCCTCAACAACGCTGGAGGCCGAGCACGACCACGAGCATCGCTGCCTGGCTGCCTAGACCCCCACCCACAGGAAGGTCTGCTGGCACCAGAGCATGCCATATTAATTTACAAGCTTCTTCCCACTACAGGAATGAAAAAAGTGCAAATGCCCCCTACAGGTAATGCAGCACCGCCAGCTGCTTCTGAAGATGGTGGGCAGAGCAGCAGCAGATCTCCCCGCTGCACCAGAGCCCCGTGCTCCCCTCTCCCCGCTGCATCTCCTGCTGCTCCCAGGAAGGAATGAGCTGGGTCACAGCGATCCTGGCAGCACCAAGAGTACTCTGTAGCTGCTGTCCCCGCCTCTGGCACTCCGGTGCAGAGGCTTCACTCCTTCTTCTGGCCTTTGTGGTTTGGAGGAGGACACCCGTGTCTCTCACCCACATGCCACCTACCCAGGACTGTAAAGTAAGCCACCATTTCAATGGTCCTGGCAGTCCTTGGTAAGGTGGATGCCTCTTATCTCTGATATACCACTGCTGACATGAAAAGGTCTGCCCATGTTTACTTTCTAATTAGCGGCGTACTTTTGAGCATTTGGAAAACCTTAGTTTCGTGTCCTCAGAGCTACTGCTCCTGGCCTTCTGCACGCTAAAGGAAGCTCCGGTCGCCTTTGCCCAGTCTAGCTCTTTTTAATGAAACTCCACTATACATGCATTTCACCAGAGAAGAAGATATCTAGGTCGCCACATTTGTGCAGTGAAATTCATGTAGTCCTGGGATGGCCCATATACAAGAATAACATGTAAGCCAGCACACTGCCAACGGTGGGAAGGACTGCAGAGCAAAGGGGTGACAAAGACAGACCTCAAGAAAAGTGCCAGGAAACAGTGCAGCTGAGCAGGTTCGGGACAGGGAGACTCATCGGTCAGAGGTGATCAGCTGCAGCTGGGACAAACACACGCGGCAAAGTGGAGCAAGCAGAAACACAGGAAATATCAAGACAAGATTCAGCTTGGAAAAAATGCAAGTGCAAGAAAACAGCCCAAAAAACAGCTAGTGGGAGGGAAATCCCTGGAAACAGTTATTGATGAATTTTAATTCGCCCCACCCGGTAACTGAGCATCCTCAGAAGAGCACAGCGAGTGTCACTGGGTCGTGTCCCCCCGCTTTCTTTGCCCTGTCCCTCCTCTGTCCCACTAACACTGGTTTAGAGGAAATGAATAAACTGACCATTTAAAAACTGCCACTTTTTCCTTCAAGGCCCTCCATTCTCTTCGCACTTTGCCAGACTTCAAGCCGCCCATCGGGTGTCTATGAGGATACATTTTTGGTTCACATTAGATGGAGGAAGTTCGTAGAAAAAAGGCCAATGTTAAAGCATGGTTATGCCAACAACCAATACTTGGGTGATATGCGTAGGAAATATAGGAGTTTTGCTAGGAGGTGGTGGTTGTTCCTGGCAGGACTTCCATGGGCCCTGGGGACAGCAGGGCAGGTTGTAAACTGCAGTGTTGACACATCCCCGGAGCTCATCACACGTCTCAAGCCCAGCTGTTCTGCTGGTGAACTGCTAGTCAGTGACATGCACCACTGATGGAATACATGACGACACTATCACCCTTTAACATAGGATGAGACACAGAAGTAGAGAATTCAGCACTGAACTCAGCCTCAACTATCACTGTTTCTGTGCAATTCACAACTTCTGCTGTTCCAAGAGAAGTAAACTTCAGCTTGAGCGTGCTACCTACAGAAAGCACAGAAATTGCCTATTGCTACAACAACAAAGCTTAAATGTAATTTCGGCTTTGAGTTACTGCAGCTGTGCAAAGGCTGTATGACTTAATTGCCATTATAGATAAAGCTCATCACAGAGCTGAGAACTCAATGCACTCATTTGGAGGGAGGCTGCCCCCCTAATCCCTGGGACTATCCTGCCATGAGGATGCATTTCCAACGTGGTCTGGACACTGTGACCAGCTGTACTCAAGACTCATCACCAAACCACACTGTCTCTCAAAGCAGATACAGAAAAATCTACCTGCTTGGTGGTTCTACATCCAGCAAGTTAATCTTCTTTATGAAATTCAGCATTTCAGTATACATCTTCCCCTTATGTCCACTGGATGTAATTACCTCTTACTGCTGCAGTGATTTTTAAAAACTATAACAAGAAAACACCAGAAGTCATTGGGACTGGGAGTCCTTTGTGCTTGGTGCTATGCATGTAAGGAAAGGAACCTTTTAGATTGCTTTTAAATGAAAAATAAGCTGCCAGTTATTCTTATGACAAGTACAGAAGAGTAGGCACAAAAGTAGATAAAATCAGCAGAAAAGCATTATCAGTAACAGGAAATGTTCTATAAATGTAGTAGTATTAAGAGGAAGACCAAGTAAGGGAACCAGTTGTGGCTCTGCAGAGAAGGAGAGCTACTCATGGATGATCACATTCAGTATTTTCAACAAAAAGAAGTCATCTGTTAATAAAAAAGTCACCCATGATCAAGTGGCTGTCACAGTTAATACTAGCAAAAAAGGGTTAAGAGCTCAGCCTGGAATAGGGAAGGAGTAAGTTGGAGAACACTGACATTGACTAATTCGTCCTAAGACTTTTAAAGGACTGGCTCATAAATCTCAGATCCATTCCTAGTCATCTCTGAGAATTCACAGAAAATGAGGGAGGGAGAGTTCTGTCAACACAGAAAAGGCAAAACATAGTGCCTAGCTTGGAGAAATAGGAAGAGAAGGGAACGGAGTTGTGGAACAGCCAGTTTAGCTCCAGTTCCTAGAGAAATAATTGACTGAATTACTTAACAATTTTTAAGGACCCCGGGTGGACAACAAAGATATAATTAAACGCCTACAGCATTTTGTCATGGAGAGATTTGTTGAACCAATCCGATCACCTGCATGTGGCTGAACACTCTCCCCAGGGTGGAAGTGGGGCCATAGGGATGTCATGTCAGCAGTGGTACACTTTACTGGAGACAAACAGCTCACTGGGAAGGCAAACAAGAGAGCAGCCTGAGAGACATGGACCTGGCAAGACGTCAGCTGGAGCCACGTGTCGAGTTTTGAGTTTCACTCTTTAAGACGTGAACAAACTGGGCTAGTCCAAAATGGGGTAAAAAACAGAGAGCTAGAACATATGACCTGAAAGGAAAGAGGAAAAGTTGCTTAATATAGAGCAGGAATGAATGAGAAGGGAGTGTCTCAGATACATCATCAATCTGCTGAAAAGAGAAAAGGGATGATTTATTTTCACACCCATCATAGGTGAGATAAAAATGGCTTTAAATTGCAGGAAGGAAGGTTCGTGATGGAGGTGATATTGAAGCCATGGTGTAGCTCAGATATCCTTAAGAAAAGACCAGATAACCGTTTATAAGAAATGATGTAGGTATTACTGAGCATTTCTCGGAGCAGAGTAGTGAGTGGACACCTATAGTATGACATACAAGTATGCATCCTGGGCAGTTGTCTTCCAAGATCACACTATGCTGACATTCTCTGAGGTGGCCTGGAATAGATGGACTTGATCTGAAATTGGAAATATTATTTAAAGTATGACATCATGTATTAAAAAGAAAACAAAAACTAATATAAGAAAATGCTACTTAGAAAAGGTCAACACTTGGAGCTGAAAAATTAGAAGAACTGGGGTGGGGACTATGTAATCTTTGTGATTAATAATTTTATCACAAGTCATTTTCTTCCACAGGCCTCTGATGCTTGAGTTACGTGATTACTGAGAAACTGCTTAACTGCACCTCATTTCCATCCTCTGGGGGGAAATTTATTATAAGGGTAATGGACTCAGCTGTAAAAGCAACGATTTAGACTGACAGCAACTGGGAATAAGGCCCTGGAGACCACCATGACATGGGTTTTACCTCTCCTTGATCCTGATATTTAAGAAGAACTATGAGTCACTTAACGACCACCAGCCAAACCAGTAATATCTCCCTGCAGAGACCCAGACCAGGCCATTTTCAGAGGGGTGTGGAAGGCCTAGGTTCAGTTTTATTCGTCGATCACTTCTCAGATCAGTCTTGTTCCCCTTGAACTCAGGCAATTCTCCATCTGTCAGACAAATGCAAGAGTACTTTTCCAACCCATTCTGAATCACAAAGTCAGACAAGCTTCTGGGCTGATCCAGCAGGCCTTTTTTTAAAGTCAGTAAAAAAGGACTGCACTTGAATGCAGAGACACGAGGTCACTGTTTTTGAAAAGACCTGGTAAAAATCATACGGAGGTTGATGGGATCGCAGATCCAAGCCTGTGCTTTATTATTCAAAGGATTCTGTGGTTCAGTGACCTTGGGTCCGCACTAAGTACGTTGGGCAGAGCCGTCTCTGCCAGAGCCCCGAGGCACTGCAGCACACAAATGCCAAGGGTTTCCAAAACTCGGAGCCGCCGGCTTCCTCTCCAGCCCAGCACCCCAGCGGAGGTGCCGTCCTGCGCTCACGTGCCCCTGCTCTGCTTAGCACCGGGCACTGCCTCTGGTCTCACATCCAGTTCCCTGGACATCACCACCTCTGAGGCACACGGAAATGATTCCTGAGCTATAAGCCCTCTCCACGCGAACTGCTGCAAACTTTTGTACGTGAACCACAGCAGTATTTGCAGTTGAGGTATTTTGAAGCCTAAGACCGCAAAAACACTGAACCTAGGCAAAGCAAGAACATTCTGATGAGTCTGCCAACTATATCCCACTACTTTAGATGGGATTTTCAAGACCATAGGATTTGTAATTCATGTGTTTTGGTGAAAAGGTAGAATTCTCTTTTTAATCTAGACTTGATCTATCTAGAATAAATCTAGACTTTAAATCTAGACTTAAAAGTCTAATCTAGACTTGTCAATGTCTCCAGAGACGGAGGCTCCACCACCCAGAGAGGTGGTGCACCTGGACGCCTGGACGTGTTCCCGTGCAACCTGCTGTGGGTGACCCTGCTCTGGCAGGGGGTTGGACTGGGTGATCTCCAGAGGTCCCTTCCAGCCCCTGCCATTCTGTGATTCTGTGGTGTAAAACTAAAGGGGCAGAAATTTCTTGTTAACAAGCTGCTACCCCGTGGAGAATAGAAAAAAACACAGGAGAACTAGAGCACAACTTTTGATACAGCTAATCCAGCAGTCACGGAAACACCCTCTTCAAAACATCCAAAACCAAGCTCCGAAGATGTAACCTCTGTCAGGAGCTTGCCCTGCTCAGGGTACCTCACTGTCTGTACCAGTTCCCCCCTGAAGCTTCCCGCAAAGTCCACAGGCCAACCTCTCCTTGACATCTCTGGGGCTGCACCCAGCTGCCTCAATACTTGTGAGAGACACAGGCAGGAAAAGAAAGCATTTAGTTCTATGAAAGTTGTTTTAATTCAAACCCAAGAGCCACTTTCTGGATTGTAAATTCCTGTTCTGCTGCAACAGCCTCGTTTACAGAGGAGCCCTAAGACAGCCTTGCATTGGCAGGCACATCCCACCTCCTCCTGGACACCAAACACCAGCCTTGGCCTCACACCTAGGAAAGAAGGAGGACGACGCAGAACAGATGCTGAATTAAAACTACAGATTGATACAACACCCCCGGGCTCCCGCTCTCCGAGTTAGCAGTGGGAAGAACAGTTTGGCAAGACACGAAAACTACATTTCAGTACAGCTCCTCAGGAAGACTGCCATACAGCCTGTTTTGAGGGCAGGGACATCAATATGCAGAGCTGGTCAATGCTCCTACCTCTGTTCAGCGCTGTAGACTTCACCTGAGCGAGCACAGGTGCCCACAGCCGAGCCAGTCGGGCTGGTCTGATCACCGGGGAGAAACAGGGCACCCGGCTCCTTCAGTCTGGACATCTGAAAGGTCATCATCAAAATCTGACCTCAGGAGTCCCTCTTCCTCAGTTGGCCACAAAGGAATCCAAGTGACCGTTTTGTCTCTCTAAAGATTAACTTGTTCTTCACTGTCTGCACGTTGGAATGAGAAGTTTCTGCTCCAGGACTGTCTGCCTGGCCACATTGGACCATCACAGCAGAAACAATCCTTGAAGCTTACGAGAAAGCTGCCATTGTCCTGGACTCCCCACGCTTGCTCTTCCGCTGAGTGCCCGTGGGCAGCCTCCCCGGGGTCAGGAGGACGGGGCACAGCCTGCCAGCCAGCACGCTCCCCGAGGAATGGAGAATTACACGCGTGACTCCGCACAGAGTAAGAGGGAACTGAGGCCACGTTTCCCACTTGCTGCGCGCGAGCTGCTGCCCAGCTCAGGAAGTTGGTGGTAAACAGCCTCCTCCCCCTGCAGCTTGTAGCAAGCTGGTGGACACCGAACGCACACAGCCCCGTGTCAGGCACTGCAGCTGCCAGGAGGAGCCCTCGCTCACACCACCCCCAGGGCTTGGCCTTTCCCAGGGGTGAGCTTTTGGGCAGTCCCCTTTGGAGAAACCAGCGTCTCTGGCATCATCTGTACAAAAGGGCTGGATGCCTCAGAGGTGGAGATAACCTGCTTGAGCACCTCACCTACCAGGTGGAGGTCTGGCTCTGGTGCCAGCTGTAACACCTTGCGATCTGTGTGCTCCAGCTTCTTCACCCACCACCACCCCAGCCCCAGAGAGGCAAAGGACGTGTTCAACTGCTGCAAACACAGGGTCGAATACTGGGGGAGGCGCTGAGGTGTCTCCCAGCAGGGTCCTGCTCCCATCCCCACTCTTCATGTTCACTTTGACAGCGCTCAGTGGCCCTGTGAGCTCGCCCGGCAGAGGGGCCACCCTGGAAAAACAGCGAGTCGCCTGCTGGTGCGAGCTGGACGGGTTCATGGTGGGAGGTCCAACAGGGGCACCCTGGGACCGCTGGCGAATGCAGACCAGGTTGAAGAGGCAGAGGAGGATTGAAGGGGAGGCCAGACAAGGTCAGCTCTCCACCCTGGCCATAGGTCTTTACCTGTCATAGCCTAAACGTCCTTCACATTGGCATAAATAGTGTGCCTGTTGCTGAACTGAAACAGCCAAAGCTTATGGACAACCTGTGATGAGCGGTGTCTCTGCGCCTGTGACATCTGTTCGGGTGTCACCTTCCTGTGCAGCCCCCACAGACAAGTGTCCGTCTCCCACCTTCACTCCAGAGGGTGTCAGCAGCGCAGGGCTCTGGGCTGTCCATCCCAAATTCCTGTAATTGACTGGATTAAGGGAGAAAAGTTGGTCTGATTACAGAAGGAATTTCCCTGGTGAATCCTGCACAGCTGCAGGATCTCCCCATAAAACAAAACCTGCTTTATTTGAGGGAAATCCGGGAGGTTATCCTGGTTCTGGCCAGACTCTAATAGTTGTCTTGCACACTTAAACGTATTCAACCTATGTCTAATTAAACACACCCTACTACACCACAGAAACACACTCAATATTATTGTTTGCCAGCATAATATTGTTTAAAAATATAGAGAACTGCAGCTTTGCTTGTTGCACCTCGTGGTTGTTGTTCCTCGGAGAGAGAATCTCTGGAGCTGAAAGCCGTTTTCTCAGCATGCTCTGAGCAAAAATAATGAATGTGACACTTCATGATCTCCACTGAAAGAGAAAAGTCTTTCAACAGGAAACAGGGCTGAGATCAAATTTAGTATTACAGGAACAGCTTTCAGATCCGGCTTGCTCTTTTCTGGGGTGATACATTTAACTCCTTCAGCTGAAGAAATTGCCTTCCTACTGCTGGAGCTGAAGCCTAGCAGACAGAGGAGAAAATGAGTCAACACTGACGAGAACGGGGGGGATTACATATTTATAAACAAATTTCTCACCTTGAGAATAAAATGTGGAAGTTGTCAAGGAAGACAACATCACAAATAAAGGGAAAAGCTTACAACAGAGGAAAAATCGTGTCCTACATTGTAATGATCAGCGATTCAGTTCCACACCTTGGAAATATTCTGATAGGGCACCTGAGGCATTAATGTTACATGGACAGAGAGAGACAATTGCTGCTCCCCACAGAGCAGAATAAGGCATTTTACGTGTACAAGCTCTATCGGAGTCCAAGCTGTAACCTTATTTGTTAAAATAAAACTAAGTCTTGTTAAGACTTAGCTGCAATGCGTTTCAAGCCGTAAAAAGCTGGAGGACGTCTGCCCCTCAAGCTGCATGCCACCTGAACAAAGAGACAGTGTCAAACCATGACCTAAAAACATCTGCTGTACGCCCTACCTGGCAGGAGAAGCACCCATGGCCGCTGCCTGTTGCAGTCAAGCCAAACAGGCCTGACAATGCCGGTGCTGCACGTCCCCGCAGGGGCAGAGGCGTGCACCTCGGGCAGGCACCGCCGCGGGGGCCTGGGAACCGCATGGGTAAAATCAGCAACGCGAGACCCCACAAGGCCTCCGCCACACAGAGCGAGGCAAAGGCTATTGGCCAGCATCACTGTTGTTTTCAAAAAAGGACTAATAACTGGGAATGATTTTGATTCTTCCGTGTGCGGTGTGTGTCAAAGAGGGTGAAGGTACGTGGGGGTTAAAGCGTGAAGCCCCTGAGATGAGAAAAAAGCGGCAGGAGACGGCAGGAGGCTCTCGCTTGGGGGTGAGGAGGAAACATCCCATCCCAGCAGAGGGAGGGAGAGGCCTGAGCACAGCAATTCAAATCAACCTCCCCAAAACCCTTCCCTCCCATGGCGGGGAGGGGGAAAGGGGCTTTCAAGCTCTCTTCCCTCTAACCACAGGCAAACGCTGGATCCCCCAGCACTGAGAGCAAAAGTGGACTCCGTACCATGGGAATGAATGCAGGGATTCGTTCGCTGCAGGGGCTGACACGGGCTGGGAACCGCTGGGCATTCGGAGCTGCTCCCCAGCGATGCCGCACCCCGAGCCCCGCAGTGGCACCTGAGGCCCAGAAGGCAGGAGGAGGAGGAGGGCGGAGGGCTCGGCCCTATGGCTCCAACAGCACTGCATCCGCCGGGGACACGCGCAGAGCACTGGCCAGGGCTAACGCGGGGATACAGGCATTCCTGCTTGCGTATTTCTGATCCCAGAGACACAAAAGCGACGCTTCTGGAGATCCACATCTTGCCCAGCAAAAAGCCACTCCACTCGGTGCAGCCGGCTTCGCTCCCTGTGCCACCCGAGTCACGGTCTTCAGCTGTAAGCGCAGGGTTCGGGAGGTGCTGCCCTGCACAAGACCCGGTGCACGGGACCCGTCCGGCCCCTCTGAACAAGCCCATCCGCTGCCAGCTCAGGGGAAGGGGTATGACCCCCGCTGCAGCGGCTCTGAGCCTAACACAAAGTCCACTGAGGTCCACTGAGACAGAAGTTGGTGAAGCAGAAGAACCCTTCTGTCCCGGTCTGAGGTAAAACAGAACCGACTTTCTCTTCAGTAATTTTATTTCTTAGCTAGGCTCTCTGCTAACTCTCTGAAATTAAGAGCATGTTGGGTCTGAAACGGTTCATTCAGAGCGATAAGACAGTTTGTGCCACGGAATGGTGTGCACAGAGGCTCTTATATTTATTGCTATAACAGCCAAGGTCAGCTCATTCCCTTATTTGCCCCGTTGGAGGGTGGGAAGTGGAAAAGCAAAGAGGGGTCCCACCTGCGGGGAGGAGAGGACAGAACAGGTGACCCAAAATTGGCCAACAGGGGTATTCCATCCCGTCTACCCCGGGCTCAGTATAAAAGCTGAGGGATCAACGGGTCAGCTCTCTTCCTTCAATGGCTGACGTCCGAGGAGGACCCTGTCTGTTCACCTGCCTTTGATCCCGATCCCTGTGTTCCTGACTCCAACTCTGGAACCCGGTTCCCACCCGTCGCTGAGCCCAGGCTGGGACTTCCCCAGTGCCTGCTGGTGACGTCATCCTGGGAGCTTAATAGGGTTTTGTATATACTGTATCTGTTTCATTATTTTCCTTTTTATCTTATTCTTAATATTTTATTAAAGGAGTTTAGTTTCTTCTAAACTCGTAAATCTCTCTTTATCTCTCCCCCTCCTCCCCCTGCATGAGAGGCTGGGGGGGAGCATCCGTCACCAGCCATTGGCCAATTTGGCCAAAACCACAACGCCTTCCCAGAAGCGCTCTCTGCCACAGAGGCTGTGGCGGCGGCCGGCTGCTGCCTGGGCCCTCCCGGCTGTCCGTGCAACCCACCGCAGGCACAGCGGCAGCCCGCTGACCCAAGGCGCTGAGCGGCAGCGGCTTCCCCTGTGGCAGATGTGGGTGGAGCAGAAGGGAGCCCAGGCCACGCTGTGCCATTGGGTCACGGTCACAGGGGAGCTGGCAGTCCCCCGACGCCCCAGACCAGACTGGAGTGGTGCTCCCTTGGACACACAGAAGGAGTAGTGCATGGGTGCAAGCCTATAAGGTTGTGATATAAAGAACTTGCTGGGCATCACTGGGTGGATCAAGCTCTCCAGCCTACTCGAGGGAAAAATGCAGCCAGAGTTGTCGCGTTTGCTTTCTCTGCTTCACCACGAGGGCAGCCGCCCTCAGCTTCTTTCCTCTTTCATCTGCTGCTTGGGACTGGTGGTCTTTACCTGTTGGTTCCCTGCCCACGGGGCTCCAACGTGGCCAGAGGACCTTCCATCCTGCTCCTGAACAGAGTCCCACTTCTGAGATGTAGCAGGTCCCACCTCAAAGCTGACAAGAAGCCAGAGCAGGGGATCATTAACCAGAGATAAGTGGGAAGATGCCCTGGTCCTACAGTGACCAGGTGGGCAGAATCTGCCCGTCGCACACTGGCCAGCACGGAGCACCGGCCGCAGGGACCGCGACATCCTATGAACAGTGGTTGCCACCAACTCTCCTCCCCACCACTTCCAGCACAGCCAGCAAGGTGCACGTCAGAAGAATTTGCCGTGGTCCTGTCCCTGAGCTGAATTAGAGCCCATGATCATGTCTCTGGCCGGCACTGAGGGAAAGCTTTGTCCCTCACCAACGATCCATCCTCGGCCTTGGTAAATTGTGCTGGCCAAGAATGGAGGAGGGAGCAGGAGTGAGGGAGCCCGGCAAACCCTGCGGCAACGCAGCTGAGATAGGAGCTGGGCACAGGAGGTCACTGACTTAGTTTAATTTCAAATTATTTTCCAAAAGGCACCCATAGATAATTTAAACATGATTTCTTTTTGGAAATACCTGAAGTTCTATTCTTCATCCCGTAACAGACTGAGGTTTAATTCCAGCCTTCACTTGGTGCCAGCTATCACTGTGATAATCAGCAGCTCACAGCGCAATGAGACAAGTCCTAGGCTCTCTAAATCTTGCTATTGAGAGTGACTACTTGGCTTTGGGTAATGAATTAGTCCTATTATACAGCAGCTGGCACAGGAGAAGCAAATCTGCTGCTCAGGCAGCTCATTACACGGGCAGGGCTGGAACTGCTCAGCCATGTGCTGCACACACAGCCCTCAGCAGGATTTTTAAACTGAATTCTGCAGACAGTACACACATTTCTCCGGGACTGCAAAATACACTGTGTTCATCATTCCAGTTTCTGTCTGTTCCTTTCTGAGTTAAGCATTTGCCCACCCCTTGGAAATGTAACTCCTCTTCTGTGCAATTTCTGCATGGCACTTTGCCCTGTCAGTATCAAATTTGGACCGTGTTAATTCTTCATTCACCTTGCAAACTCCTGTCACTCCAAATCTCCGTTTTTCTCCTCCAAACTCCTCCATAGTAATTATTCCTTCTCCCTCACCACCAAAAACTTGCCAGCTCTTGATGCCACCCCTCCTACAACGAAGGCCCATGTCTGCAGCAGCTGACATGGCTCTCGTTGTCCACCATTGTAGGTCTGGCTTTGTGGCTCGCGGCCCAAGGAGGAGCACTGGGCACACAGCAATTGAAGGGGTTTTGTTTTGGAAATATGAATAAAGTGATAAATAAGTGAATTAGAAAGGATCAGGAAGACAAAGCTGATCTAGCCAGCCAATTTAAAAGAACATTCTGAAAGTGCTTATAGATTACCAGAGGGGAAAAAAAGCAGAATGAGAGAATACACTCAATAGCAACGTTATAGCCATGATGGCATGAGTTAGGTGCTCTCAGGGGTGCTGTTATCTTCTTTAGACCAACTATCACAAGCCCTCTGTGTGAAAACATAAACCTTCTGTGAAGACTTTCAGAAGAAAAGCAGCAGTCAAGGAGTGAGAAAACTACTGTGCAAAATAAAAAGTCGATGACCCAGAGAGCAAGAAGCAGAAACAAACAGTTCGTCTTCCTCAGGTCAAAAGTCAACCACAAAGGCCTGATGATGCCACTCACTCCTCAAGCAACTCAAGAACAGGAGACTGAGAAGTGTGTCGCAAATATGTGCAAGTTATACATATTTTTTTTACGTGAGGCAAAAGCCCGAAGAGCTTCAGTAAGTCTTCAATGAACAGGTAACATCACAGCAAACAAATTACACTAGTGATAAATGCAAAATATTACATACAGAGCTAATAATTGGAATCCTACACGTATCTTTGATGCCCCAAACAATGTCCACTAGCTCTAAGATCCTTCTATCTTCCCTCTGTCTTCCACAAAAGCTGGTCCTTTGGCAATCCAGGGAACTCTGAGGAGACGGGAGATGCTTCATTTTAACCCTTTCCATGATCCCTGTTCAACTGCTGCATTTTTCCTCCACAGTCTCAGGGAGGCTTGACCATGTCGCTGACTGAATGGGCGTGAGAAGGCTGACAGAGGCCACGAGCAACGCCAAAATGCCAGAAAGCACATTGCAGGTTCAGGAAGAGATTGGATTTAACTCTGAGCTAACAGATCTGCCTCTGAAAGTTAAGGAAGATTTTACAGGGGTTTCAAGTGAAAGATAGGGGCAAATACGATGAGATAAAACGAGTGGCTTGGGACTTACGTTGTGATGTGCCTCTGCTCCCTCCTCGCTCTCACACTCTCTCCCTTATACCAGTTCCCGGACTCGCTGAGGGTCAGAGGGCATTTCAAAGACTGAGATCCAGTGCTAATGGGGCAACCTGACAATTCCACGCTGCATATCCAGCCCAGAGCAAGCTCCTGCTTCCTCTCTGTGAGGTGTTAGAGCCGTGCCGCGTTGCCCCGGCTCTGGCAGCTCCCCCAGCTCTGGAGCTCGGGCTGGGCAGGCCCTCTGCCACTGTCCCCTTGGCCGCTGCCCCCCCTGCTCCGGAGCACTGCATGGAAAACTCACCCACACACCTTCCTTACGGACCTTGCCCCGATCCATCCTACGATACAAACATCCCAGGCCTTTGCAAGACTTTGGATTTTGAATTATCTTTTACTGGGCTTTTTCACTCCATGGAAAACCAGATGATAGGGCAGAAGAGAGAAGCACCAAACTGATCAATAGGGGCATGTGAAGTGCAGACAAAACAGCTAATGTTGAAGTTATGCCGTTCCTAGTAGACCCTGGAGACTGCAGTAGCAGAGGTGCAGAGGGCTGGGAAAGCCCTGGGAGATCTGTGCAGTAAACAAACTTGGTGCTCAGACGGGCACTGGAAGACCACGGTGCTTTTGCTGCCAGCATCACAGCGGGAATATCTGCGGCTCAAGAACAGTCTGCACAGTCTGCTCTCGCCAACGATGAATGTAGGAAGACGTGCCAGACCGATCTCAAATAATGTCAAAGAAAGACTTTCCACCTTTGGGTCTGCACCCATCTAGGAGTTCAAAGATCAGTGACCAAAGTCACCTAAATTCAGCCAGCCTAAATTCACTCCAAAGTAGCCCACACCAACCACTGATTATGGGGGGACTGCTCACAAATGCTGCAAAAGGTGTATGCTGAAAGGCAGCGGCCTCTTCCACTGCTGCAGATGTTCCCCTACAAAACGCGGCATGTTCGCTCCCAAGTAACCCATGGCATCCCCCCTCTGGAACTGGCCAGCAAAAAAGCAAACCCCAAATGTATTAGTCTAATACAAAAGCTATTTTGATAGCATAACGTGGAAAAATGGATTACTAGTACGAGTGAAAAGCTTTCTCTGCTATGCCATACACCTCTAAAAGGGCTTTCCAGGACGGTCACCACAGCGTGTACAGAGAAGGTGCCGTGGCAGGCAGAGTACTAATAGCAGCTGTGTGGCCCACGGAGTATAGCCAGCTCTCCCCCTCGACTGGAACAAGTTTTACCAGCCAAAAGTGCACTTTTGCTGGTATGGCAGGTATGTGAGGGGCTCTTGCTGGCCCGGCCCTCTCCCCTGCCTAACCCCCGTGTGCGTAGGCTCAGCCTGCACTGCAGACAGCGCGCAGAGCTGTAGAGCTGATAGCCCAGGTCTCCTGCCACATACCAACCCTTTACAAGACATCCCCTTCATAGGTAATGTTTTACACAGCGGAGCGACACGAGAAATTCCAACTACGCTAAAGCATACTTATATTTCTCAAGACAAACACGTGATGAAGCACCCTGTTCTTGAAAAACAGTGGCTGAACGAACTATTGGCCTTGATTTTCCACTGTTCTGCACTCTAAGTGGATCATACCAATAAAAGGGAGCGTGAAATGTAATTAAATACGGCCAACGACACTTTAAACTGACGCAAATTGATGACAGCGTGCAAAGCACAGAGTGGGGGCCATCAAGTCCATTATGGTTCTTTCGGCTTTGCCCAGGTCCTCCTTCCCTGTCTGCAAACGCGGAGCCGTGCTCCGTTACTGGCAATGTGCACGGCGGGGAGCAGCCACCCCAGCGCAGCCCAGGCATTTGGAAGGCTTCCAGCGAATCTGCCATGTGCGCACAGTAAACGAAGCACATCCTGAAAGCGCTGGATTCTGAAAAAGCTGCAGAGAGCAAGTGCTCCCTGGGAGCGTCAGAAATCAAAGACAGAAATATCAGCGCCTTCTGTGAAATATTCCAAGACACAAGTTAGCAGTGCTGCCTGCCTGCCGCGCTCCGCAGGCTGGCTCCCCATGCTCTGCCGATGGCGCAGACAGGAGAACACACGCAACTCGAGAAACATCGCTCTGGCTGCCTTGAGTTGTAGCATGGCCACGGTGAAAACAACTGCAGCAGTCGCAAATATTTCCAAAGACAGATACTAACTGCAATGCTGCGGCACCACATTCTTGCTCCAGTTATTGTGGGACCTCTCCAAAACAGAAGAATGTCCTTTCTTTGGGACTGCACTCGATGTCAGTAGTCAGTGAAGGAATGAAAACAAGTCCTGAGCGCATACTCAGACATTCGAGACTCCGGTAATGCAGAACCAGGGTTCGGTACTGATAATAAAGTGTTGCATGGGGCATAAGCAACCATGGGAGATAAGAAACCACAGAGAATAAAAACAAGGTTTTATCTGGTTATTTAAATGACCAGTTAATTCTATGCGGTCATTTATTATCACACAGGTAAAAGTAAAATAAGTAGAGAAAAGCAAATCTGCCAGAATCTTCTGGTCTTGGTCTCAGGGCTCAATCTTCCATTTTGGACACCAAAATAAAGACAATTTTTAGAAAATACCGATTATCTGGCACCTTTTCGTTATTCCTACTGTGTCCTTTTAACTACACTCAGTATAAAGTACCATGTAATACCTTCAGCACATGTTTGTGCCAAATCCCTCAGAAACCTTGACTGAAAAGTGATCTTCTGGCAGCACAACACTCAAGGCATCAAAGGTGCATTTTGCTCCCAACTTGGAAAGTGAGTCTAAAGTACCCCACGCCTGTCACTGCAGAAATCACTGCTGTGCTTGTGTACAGGGCGCGTGCACCATTCAGAGCACGGAATGAGCACGGAATTCTTTAGGGAACTAAGTGATCTTCAAGTGAGTCTTAAAATGATCCACATTTTTCATTGTCACCATATATCCACCCTTAACGTGCAGGCGCACGGCAACTCATTTAATCGTTAACATCTACAAGGCAGACATCTGCAGCGAGACCATTTTTAGACTCTGTAACCCATGGGAAGAAAGAGGTCCTTCCAGATTAAGCCTCCCATGATTTGTTTTCATCTTTTAGCTAAGGATAAAGAAAAACATCTTCAAAAATTCTGTCCTGTGCAATTTCTGCAAGGCCACCGATCTGATTGCTCTCACCTGCTGGAGGTGCAGCTTCCATGAACCCAGCATCTGCAACACTCCAACTCGTGCAGAGGACAGAAGAGCTCACAAAAAAATGCCACACCCATCAGTAAGACTTTTTCAATAACTTTGGATATTTATGCTGCTCTTCAGTTTTTAAATTCTATCCGTAAATTCAACAGCCCAAGACAATTACCAATAGACAGCAACGCAGGACAGACGGCGCTCTTATGAGCGAGGGATTGTGAACTGGAGCATCACATCTCCTTCACATTCTTATGCGGCTTTAAAATCCCTCAGAAATCTTGATTGAAAAGTGATCTTCTGGCAGCAAAACACAGTTTCCTCACCCTTTTAATACGAGAAAATATTTATTTCATTTCGTTCACATTTTCCAGACATGTCAATGGTCAGATGACCAGAAGTTTCAAGTATGAAAAGATACAGTTACAGAAAGTCACAGATATAGAAAAATAACACTTTGAAACTAAAATGCAAAGCCATACTACTCCTATCTCACAAATGCCCCTTTGGACAAAAGTTTGTGGTTGAATCTCGCAAAGCAGAGCAGCCTCAGCGGCTGCGAGCACTGAGTTTTGAAAACTCTGCCCTTCCCCGAGACAGCACCCACCGCAGCCTCGCAAACCTCCCCCTTCGCCTTTCTCGGTCATCCACACAGGGAGTCATCCCTGCACCGGGAGACTCAAAATCATCCTTCTGTGCCTGGAGGAGATGCTGTCCCCAGTCTGGCCACGGCTGCAGCTCCTGCCCAGCACCATCTCCCAGTGGCAGCAGAAGAGCCAGAAAGCTCACGGCGGTGCCACAGGCATCCCTGGGCAGGGCCGGCAGGACACGGGGGTACCAGTTCCAGCCTGGCACTTCCCCAGACAAGTAGTTTAACCGCCAAGCTTGTGGCATCGGAAGGTAAACACCCTACAGGCTTCCCGAGCACGATGCCATGCGCACTCCCTTGCCGCTGAAAAACCACAGAAGGGTTCAGCACCCACAGCCTTGTCACACTGGATTAAAGACCACGTTCCTCTCCCATCACGCAAGACTACGTATCAGAGCATTACTTGTTCCACGGAGTATCCTTAGAAAACAGCAGTGGTAACAGCTGCATTTGTACCTGAGATCATCACAGATCCCTTCGGTCCTTCTCACTCTCTGTGACTTTTTATGTTGAGCTGATTTTTGAGTGGTGAGGCAGAGGAACGAGAGAGTGCGAGAGAACAAACTCCAAGGATGTAGGAGAACCTGCTAAGACAGCAAAGCACCATCGCCGCACGCAGGAGGTACCGACGGCACGTACAAAGAGCCCAGGCCTCAGGTACCCACAGCCGGCCAGGGGCTTCCCATACCCAACCTTGTTCTTCTTTGTACTGTCATCAGGAAAAGCTCTGTTGCAATAAGTACCAACATCTCCTCTCTTCCAAGTGTACCGTACGCATTATAGAGCTCCCACGACAGCAGGGAGCAGCTCCAGCAGCGGCTCGTGCCAGCCCTTGCTGTGGCAGCACACAGCACAGCCATCACGTCGTAGCCCTGGCTACAGTAGTGCCCATTTCTAGGACTGGCTGGATATTTTCTGACAAAATGTTGTGGGGTTTTCCTTGGTCAAAATACACTCCATCACTAACATGAAGAAAGAGAAATATAAACCTTTTTTTTTTTCCCCCTCTAAAAATAGGGTTTCATCACAATAGTGTTTCACATAAATATTTGGAAGTTGAATTTTGTCATGAAATGGAATTCTCCTCGCTAATCGGCTGGCAGGTTCTAGTTTCTCCTTAAGCACACTGTCTCCTTGGATCGTATCAGCTTACAGCAAGGTACAGCTTGGCACAGAAGTCCTCTACGCATTCTCCGCTATTACCAAACAAATTAGAGGCACTATAATTCCTATGAATTCCTTTCATCCTTCTTCTCTCTGCCTACCCGGGCACAAGGAATGAAGCAGTTCGTGCCGTGCCGTGCCTCCTGCAGCTGAACACGGCACAACCTCCAGGCTCAACTGTTTGCACGTTGCCGTGTTCATGTGGCAGACGTCACAGGCTGGGCCAGGTGAGATGAGTTACCCCCCGAATATTACGCAGCAGTGGCAGTAATGTATAATACTGCCTGCTGCCTGCACGTGCACCACGCACCAGGGAAAAGCGCGCGATGCTTTCCTTCCAAAGTGCCTCACGGTTCCAGTAAATCAAGCTGTGAAAATGCAGACAAGATCAGTGTCAGCTCTCAGTCCTACTCGGTCCAGGTCGCTGAGTCAGATGCCAGAGCCACCTCCATCCACGCTGGAAGCACACACTGTGCTTCATGCAGAGACTTACATCTGTGGGATGACTGAAGCTATAAAAAGTGCTGACAATTTTCAGCAAATTTGCATATGTTGCTACTGCTGCTGCTTATATAAGAGATTTCTAGCTAACCACAAACACAAAAAGCAATGCCCAAAATAGATTTTAAAACAAACCACTTGCAAATGTGACTGAATGACACATGTCCCCATCCCTCTGAAAATCACTTCTCTCAAAAAGGCAGATGCAACAGCCAGCACTTCCCCAGAGGGTCCCGTGCAAAGCACCTCCTGGAGTACCTACCCCAGAGGTCTAACACCACCTCGCCCTCTTGACATCTCTGCTGTCCTGCACCAGTAAAGCTTGTGACAAACTGGGACACACCTGAGCCTTGTCCTAGGTTGCTCTCAGGTCTGGAGCTGCCCAGCTCTCCCTCCATACCGCACATCATCGTCCCAAGCGTGTCTGATGCAGGTGGGGTGAGGAGGCAGTCAGCCTCTGGGTAGGAAACATTTTGTTACCTTCAGCTGCTAACAAATCCCTCACGGCATCACACACCACATTCCACCTGCTCTATGCCCATGTTCACCGTGGGAGTGCTGGCTTGAAGGACTGCGCACCACCCGTATCTACGGATTCTTCTTCGCACCAGGCTGGGAAGGAGAATTGCTTAACCTGAGACTGCAACAGTTCGGTACAGATGCATCGCTCTGCTCAAATGGTCAAACCGTCAGGCAAAAAGATAAAAGTGCTCATGAGGGAGGAAATGGTCAGAACATGTAGCTGCTAGTCCCTGACTTTCAGGTCTCGTGGCTGACAGAGCTATAAATCACCAAAGGAGGGATGAAGGTTGAAGCTGATGGTGCATCTACTCAATGGGATATGGATCACAAGCAAGAACACCCCTCCTTCCCCAAGCCCTTGACTTTGCAGAAGTGTGTTGCTTGCTCACAGGTCAAGCTCAGTCGAAGCAAAAGCATATGAATTTGGCAGCACTCCTTTGGATTCCTCTGGTGTCAATGGATTCTTACGTTGAGGAAGTATTGCCGGGGGTCTGTGTCTCCATTAACCTACTATCTCCAAGAGCACAACAGTATAAGAAACAGTACTTGGCCTCCCAGCACAAGGAAGACATGGACATACTGGAAAGAGTCCAGCAATGGGCCACAATGATGATTAAGGGATCGGAGCATCTGTCATACAAGGAAAGGCTGAAAGAACTGGGACTGTTTAGCATCAAGACAAGAAGGCTCGAGAGGGACGTTATCAATGTGTATAAAAACCTATGTGAGGGACAGTAATAAAAGCAGACACAGACTGTTCTCAGTGATACCCAGTGAAAGGATGAGACACATGTTAAAACACAGGAAATCCCTTTTAAACATAACGAAGAACTGTGAGGGTAGCAAACACTGGAGCAGATTGCCCAGAGAGACTGTGGAGTCTCCATCCTTGCACATATTCAAAACCGGACCAGACGTGGCCAGGGAAGCTGGACTAGCTGATCTCCAGAGGTCCCTTCCAACTCAGCGATTCTGTGAAGACTGCAGCAGCCTCCCCGAGTTGCTGCCGACCAGCCGGGCCTCGGGGAACCCATCTGGAGCCCCATCATGGAGCCAATACCCTCCCTTGCTCACTTTGCTCTCTGCTTTTGATAGTCTTTAGCTTTATGGTATCCCCTTTGCTCTATGACAACTGCTCACTTAAACATCTTGTTTCTGGCTTATCCCCATCACGCACTCCTCCAGTCCTGCTCCAGCTCTCATTGTTTCCATCGCTGCCATGAGCAGGAACCTCCAGCCACCATTGTTTTCTTCTAACCCACCACTGTGGGCTTGCAGGAACCACTGGGTGCCAAACATCTGTACCTCCCCGTTTCTCTTTTGCCCCACATTTACTACAGCTTTGGTCCTTTCCTTCATCTTCAGTGATGAATGAACTGAAAACACATTTTTGCTAGCAAGAGAGCTCTGGAGGCAAAGGCAGCAATCTCTCAGGAGTTTGTTTCCCACAAGCCACCTTCATGGCTTTCTCAGAGATGTCCAACTCCACACTTGCCACTAAAACCAGTCCTGCTTGACCACCAGCCCTGGACACCTCTTTTCCTTTGCAAGAGCCAAGAGCTACCATTCACGCAAGGAGGAAGAGCCTGCCCGATCCTCAGACCCTGGAAAAGCCAACTAGCGCCATGTGGCTGCATGCCAACGACTGGGGCTGGCAGCTCCGCAGCCCGGCTGCCTGTGGAGGTGCTGCTGGTGCAGCGTGGTTCCTCCCAAGTCGGAGATAGCATCAGGAACAGTCATTCCCCATCTTTCATCCAGCAGGAACCAGTACGCTGTGGACGGGCTCCAGGGTGGCAGAGACTCTCAGCTGCTGTCCTTCGTACCTTTCTCACCTGCCTCTTTCAGCTCAGGGCCAAAACTCAGTGCAGACTTTAGAGCAGCGCTGTCAGAGGAGACGTCAGTGTTGGTAAATGTGAAGTCATACGAAGGAGAAAATCCAGCCTGCCTGTCTCTACACAGTGGCAGGCTTGAAGTTACAGAGGCTTCAGAAGAAGGCCATCTCCTTTTGGTAGCACCCAGCCCCCTGACAGACTCTGCTGTGAGGAGAAGGGGTGTGTGCCATGCAGGGCAAACTGTGCCAGCCCAGGCACGCCTTGGACAATGCCGCGAGCCACATTCATCCACTGCTGTGGCAGAAAATGCATCCAGCTGTCCTTTGAGTCCCTGAGGGCTCCAGAGGGAGGAGCACAGGTACCTGCTGTGTACCAGGCATGGGGAAGTGAGGGCAGGGCACAGGGGCAGGAACAGATAACATCCTCTTTCACCAACAGCGTGTGGTTAAGCTCAGCTCAGAACACAACGCTGAACCTTAGCAAAAGCTGCAGGGTCAGGGCCACCCAAAGCCAACATAAGTGCCAGCTGGTACTGGAAGGAGAAGTGTGTTCGTGGCCCCATCTGGCTATGCATGGTCACCACCTCCCTGACGCCAGCTCCAGTGTCAAGGTGGTTGGATGGGGGCTTGGATCAGAGAGCAGAGAAGGAGAGTATTTCTATCGTGGTGTCTTTCAGTTAGATCCGGTCCCTGAACAAACTAGCTGTATACCTGCAGGCAAGGGAACGTCTACCAGCACAGCGTCACAAGACAGACACACACGGATCTGTCTTCTTCTCACACATCTGCTCTACTGTAACGTGTACCAAGTGCCTGTGGTCCCATAAATTTGCTTAATTATCTCTCATTTGACATATTGATTAAATCCAGCTCATAGCCCTTATTAGGCACCACCTCTGGAGAAAAGGGAAACATGCCGGAGTGAACACCTCTTGGCACTTGCCGTCTTTCTTACCTTCTTTCCAAAGGCTTGCTCAAGAGAAAGGAGGCTGGGCTCTGTAGACAATTGGTCTGCAGGAAAGTTTTCCGCGGTACACGAGCCAAGGGTCAGAAGGGCACACCTGGGGGGCTGCAGGCACTGATCTGAGCACAACTTGCTCAGACTTAAATAGGAAGAGAGGTGTTTCCAAAACGGAGAGAGGGAGATGATATGAAAGCAAAGTTATTGTGTACACAGAAGTGATTTCCCACTGCCTTTGCTGAGCAGAGTTTGTCTCATCTCATGATACATTTTGCCTCAAACAATTCCTAAATTCCTGGTTAGATGTGTAAATGTTTAGCAATTTGTGAAACCACAAACATTCACATATCTCAGTAAACGATCTTGTAGGTGGCAAAACTCACAAACAAAAGGACTCCCACGTTTTTAAACTAACAAAACTTCTCAAGTGCTTCAGTGGCACAAAAAAGTCCCTGGCCTCGCTCTTGTAGCACTGAGTGGGGAAATTTTGTTTCTACTTTCCTGTCTTTCCAGGTAAGAACAAGAAACAGAAACTCAGTGGAAACATCACAGATTTTTAAACTCATCTGGACTAGAGAAACCAAAAGGCAATGCCAGATCTATAAGAAAAATGTCCTTTTGTACAGAAATTTTAGCTCACAGAACACTGCTCTGCATGCATCTGGTGAGCCCGACCTGCTGCGCTCTGTGCCTCCTGCCACTCTGGGTTCCCCAGAGGGTCTGCATGGAAAACCTGGGGCAGGTAGTGCCTGCCTTGCATGTAAGCAAAGCAGGCTGTCTGCTTCCCCTTAGAAACCTGGAGGACAAGCAGAAGCTGACCCGAGAAACATTGTACTGCTAACCACTTCTGTCACCGCAGGGACACGGCTTCAGGAGACCACTTCCATACCCATATCCTAGGGTAAGTTCCAAATGACAACAGGGCATGGTCAGCAAGAGGAGGACTGACGCGCTCACGCCAAGTTCTTGCTTCGGTGCACGAGACATTTCAGATTTCACTTTCAGAAATGCAGAGATTGTGAAGGCACTCTTTGTGGACATATATTTTACACTTGCATCGTGTCTTGTTTGCACAGGAAAGTAATAAACAAGTTCAGACACAAGCAGTCCTGAGGTGGGAATACAATCGTAGCCCCAGCTGTGAGGGCCCTGAAAACAACTGAAGCTAACAGAGCTTCTCAGCATCCTGATAGAATGTCCATGACCTTTGAGTCTGGGCAAACTGACTCTGACTCTGCTGGGGCTCCCTGGGGCAGTGCCACACGTACGGCAGCAAGGTATCTCCAGCCATCTGGGGAACTGTTGCAACAGAAGGGACATACCTGAATTACCTCTTCCACAGCATAAAGCCAAGAGATGTTCGCAGGGCACAGATGAGACGGAGAGGGAAGGAGAGAAGGAAGGGGAGGGGGAGAGGGACAGAGAAGGGGAGAGGGAAGGGGGGGAGAGGAACTTGCCCAGCATCAGGCGCCATGACGCATGACTGACAGGAGCTGTATCACCTCGGACACTGACTTCTGCTGCTGTTCAGCAGTTGGGAAAGCGCGAGCGTCCAGAGGAGCTCGCAGCTCGCCACGCAGCCCCAACTCCGATACTCCATGGCTACAGCGGG